>AP025069.1:21116184-21251766 GCA_036186865.1 Eustoma russellianum | reverse complement strand
AGTTATTTTGAAAATCATCAAAAGGGGGAGATTGTAGAGAAAAGGGGGTTTGAGTGATTTCAAAATAAGTGACTTAAATGCATGATATATACACAAACGTGCATACATGTATGCATGATACATTACTATTACTTGCCTTATTTAGCTTATATATAATGTTGCAGGACTAACGAGCCATGAAGCGTTAAAGCTTACATCATATGGCAAATATTTGTTGTGTTTATACTATTTTCAGGTGCCACCATTAATGAACTAAACTAGTTCATTAAGTGAAGTACTTAGTTTATTAAACTAAGTAGTTCATTAAAGGAAGCCACATTTGGAAAAGGCACAAAGGCAACAAGGCTAAGGAAGTAAAGTTTTCTCCTCCTCTCCTCCTAAATATACACACGCCATATACATATAAAATACATATATTTTCAGATTTTTTGAAAAAGGCACATACACATGTATTCCAACGTACTACAGACACGTTATATATTTTACGTACGTATGTTAACGTCACACCACTATACTTAACTCATATTTATGAGTATATTCAGGTCTTATATCATATGATATAAGACATGGTGATGACAAATTAAATACGACACGTTAAAAGGTTCTAAACCAAAAATTGTCGTATCGGGTGAATACCGAAACTTCGCCAACGTGTCACGTACTTGCCATAAATAAATGGCCAGCCCCTATACTTCAAAAATTCTTAAAAATTTCGTGCACATGACTATATGTTCAGCCAAAAATACTTTCCATGTTGGCACACACAAATCACTCCACATTAAGGCCAAAATGTGAAGATTCAAATTTTAATTTTGACACATGATAAATGGCACCACTTTAGACCGGCCAAGTGCTGAGATTTAAAGTATATATTATATATATTATGTGTAACATAATATATATAACATGTGCAAAAAGTTGGAATATAATTAGAGAAAAATCAGGTAATCGATAAATATCGAAATTCGGTTTTCTACGCACACAACACATGGAACATTTTTGGTACATCATATGACACGTATCTAGACAATTTTTACATATGTTATACATCTTAAAGTGTTCTAGAAAATTAAATTAAGGGCTGATTGGAATATAACATGTGTGTATTATTAAATGTGCACTATTTTACAAAGTTAGCAAAAATACTTTTCAGCATATGTATATACATCATACACGCACATTGTAGCTGAGATGGAGCTTATTTGGAGCCTTGTTGACATATTGATTGGTCAAGAATCAATCATACGATGTTGGTGAATTAAAGAGAGAAGCTGCAAATAGTAAGATTTCAAACTTTGTCTCACTTATAACACATGCTGAAAATTTCAGCATGCTAAGCTTGGATGGCCGATTTTTTTCATATTAATGTGATATATTTTATCATCTTATATTGTGTGATTGATTGGAAGAAGAAATGGAAGTATTTTAAATATTTTTCAAAGCCAAAAATAGTGATATCTTCAATATCACACATGCTGAAATTTTTCAGCATGTGTAGTATGTACAATGGACAAAAATGAGGCCAAGTGAGAGACCAAAATTTATTTTCAAATTAATCAAGATAATTACCATCAATTGGTGATTTATTTTAAAAAGAAAAATCAAAGAAAAAGGGTAATATTTTGAACTTTGTCTCCATGAATCACATGCTGAAAATTCAGCATGGTATATGTTCATAATGGCCGAATTGTTTGCTTGGTTGGGAAGGAATTTTGTCTTGCAACATTTATGTGACAATCTTGAGCTTTATGGAAGTTATTTTTTGATTGATATTGGCACATGTTTTAAGTGTTTTTCTCATATTTTTCCAAGTCATCAATGATGACAACATCTAACCAATCATGAAGTGTCAAGTAAGCAAAGATTAAATGATCATCCAATAAGAAGATGCCAAGTAAGCAAGACCATGTCACAATGATGTCTTACATTCTCCCAAGGACTTAGAAGATAATTTTCAAGAGGGGGAGGACCTATAGTGGACGGCTGCAACAAGCTTAAAAGGAAAGAAGTTGAGCAAAAACAAGACAAGCGCAAGCATTGCAAAATCAAATTGAAAAACGCCTAGCCTCTTCTTGTTCTACATTCTCCTTCTTTCTTTCTTCTTGAAACCCTATTGTATTCATATTTTTCAATCTTGAATAGGCTTGATATAGACCACCACATATTCCATATATTTGTAAAAGATTGATCAAGGTGTGATCAATCTTCATTCTTGCGAGATGGTGGTGTTCGTTCATATTGTATTCAACGTACAAGGTTTGTAAAGGGTTGGAGTTGGTGTGTAACTCCATCAACCCTGTGGTAAGGTGTATTGCGTGTGTGTGACTAGTGTGAACTAAGAAAGGTGTTCCTTGAAGACTGGAGTAGGTTGTTTATAACCGAACCAGTATAAAATTCTTGGTGCCATTTACTTTCAGCATTTACTTTCTGTTACTGCACAGTTTACTCTTTTTATTGGCGTTCGTAAAAATAGTAAACGACTTTCAAAAATCACACAAATTTCCAGAAATATAGTAACACGTTCTAGGGTTAATTTGGCACAAGTTTCAACCCTTTTGGATAAGTATAAGTCGATCAAACATCAAAAGTTCTGAGAGTAGTGCAGTCTGATTTTCAGACTTGCAAAGGTTGAGACTTTGATTGAAATTGACCTACTTCCCAAAAGCATTTTGCAAAACTGTTTCAACCCAATTAAATATAGTACATAAGGAGTTAGTGGTTAAAGTTTCAGAGCATTTGGACTTACACACAAATAGGAATAAATTTTTCAAAACCGTCTACCGTTTCTGGCAGATTCGCGCAATCTGATCATCAACGGTTTTTGAAGGGGTTAAAGGTTGAATTTTAATTTGAATTTTTTAGGGGACCCTCATAACATCTGAGGCTAAGTTCTCTCAAAATTTCAGAATTTTTGGAGACCTATAACATGGTTTTAAAAACGTTTTAAAACTGGTCCTGGAAACAGAATCTGTTTTCAGAAGTTGAGTTGTTTAGTTTTTAAACAAATTTTAAAAATCACATTTTCCGCACCACCTATTCAACCCCCCCCTTCTAGTGGTGCCTTGCAGATCCTACACGATCCTGCAAGTTTTGGACTTGGTTGTTAGATGTGGTCTGGAAGGATGGTCTATTTGTGGTTGTATTGCATTTGATCATGTGTTCCTACTGCTTTTATTTGTTAAAATCATTAGGTTAATAGCATTTGAATACGGAAAAGACGAATTACTGTAAATAATAGTTTGGATTTATTTGCGAACTCGTGCGAATTTTTGGTATTGTTAGATTTGGAAGACGGTAGAATGTTTTGTTCGCTAATCTTGGTTAACTCACTTGTTTAATTTGGATTTTACTTTTTAAATCACCGAATTTTTGAACCGAATCTTCAAACCAAATCGAATTGTTTCGAATTCATAACGAATTCGAATAAAAACATTTTGTCAAGCTCGAATCGAACTCGAATTCGAATTCGAGTCGTAATAAAAAAATTCGAATCAAACCTTTTTTTTATGTTATTCGCAAGTATTCAATTCGTTTGCACCCCTAGTTGGCAATATGTCAAAATGTGGAAATATAATGCAGAATTACTGGACAGAGTACGAATTTTATGACAGAATCTCTTATGTTATATTCAATCATAATAGTAGTATATTTTATTCACTCGTGAAAAGTGTGAGAAAACGTGGATGTGTCTCAACTCTCCACCTTATTTAATGATTCATTATGCTCCACCTTATTTAATGAGTCATTATGCGCATACATCTTATTATAAACAGATCAATTAAGTAAATCCATATGTATAATGTTTCTCAAAGTGATCTAATGATAACAATGATTACACTTCTTGATGAGAATCGAATTTAAATCTTATAACTCCCTTCGCGTATGCATGCGCAAAATAAATTTAAAAAATTACATCAGGTAAATGACCATATTAAAGGGATAAAGGTAGCAAGCATGACGTTGCAATTTGCAACCTCACATGGATTTTATCTTTTAAATTAAGAATGTTTGAACTTGAGTCCTTATGCTTAAAAATATTATTCAATTGTTATATCTAAATATTTTTCTCCGCCACTACCCACATGTAATGATGCCCTATTTTTATTTTATTGGGAAGAATTATTCTTATCCTCCATCCCTTCACCTAGGCCCGATAAATTCTCACACAACACCCTAACCTGATTCCAACCATGTTTTTTTTTTGAGTTTGGACTTAAACTGAGTAGGTTCGGATCAAAATCAGGTTGAACCTGTCTAACCTTTTCTTTTAGGTGGTAGCTTATGTAAGTTGATTGTATGACCCGCCAAACCCAAAAAAGATATGCCAAACCCGACCAAAACCTAACTGATCAAATTTGAAAGCAACATGCAAACCTATCTCAACATGATAACTTGCTAAACCGTCAAAACATACCTATTAAAATCAAACATCGGGTATGTCTTTTGATGCCTCGTAAACACACCAATGTAAACTTGACTTGTTTGTATCACTACCATACCTTGGTTATTTGATCTCCGCGAGCATATGATAATAAAATATCTGGATATGCATATCACATTTGATTGAGGGTTTTCGAGAGGCTAAATTTTTTTATAATTTAAAAAAGATGGACCAAGTTGATATATCAAAACGAGATTTCTTGACCGATGGTTGTTGTCCATCTTACAATTTGCCTTCTGTACTCTTTTTTGGTTAAAATGGGAATATATTAGTCTGAGAAATCAAAGCATCAAGGGGATGCAACTCATACAATAGCCCCATTCATAGTCCAACAATCTGACCTGCGTGTATTACTTAGGTATGTATAGCAGTCTTAAACAATAGGTAATGTATCACTCATGTCTAAGACATGAGGGTAGAGCTTATACATGAATTTGTATACGCATATTCTATGTGCTACATCCGTAGATACAAAAGATGCTCTTTCAAAGATATTTCTGTTCCTTGATTGCCAGATAAAGTAAACAGTGACATCAAAGGTAATCGTGGCTGCCTTGGCTCTCATGGCTTTCCCCCTGAGCCTTCGTGATCCTCAAGCCAGTAATATGTTGAGTGACTGAAGTTCATGTGATGAGGCTCAAGAGCCTCCTCAAGATGACCTTGCACAAAAACTCACCAAGACTACACATACGGGTCCCTTAACAAGAAGCCAATCAAGACAACTAGGGTTTGATGTTGGGGCTTTCTTGGTAAGGCATGTGTAAAAGGTGCCAACACATGTTGGCAGCGTTGGGTGCTCATCATTAAGGCCATGATCTGATTATCCTTGAGATTTAATGCATATTTTAGATGTAAGGGTTGGTGGGAGGGCATGATGGTCATTTCACATATGTGCTTCATAGTTTTGAGTCTAATTCGTTGTTTTGTCTTTGTTTAGGTCTACGGTAGCCTATGGAGTCTTTATTTACGTAATTGGTCTACTTATTCTACTGTTTGCGTGTCTTTGTAGGAGTTTGAGTCAAAGAAGGAAAGTGGCGTGGAAACCCTAATTTCGAGGAAGGCATCCAGTTGCACCCATATCAGCATTTTGTCCTATAAGTTGGAAGACAAGTTGAATATGTTCAAACCAATTGTAGGTGTTAGAAAACTCAATTTGAAAAAACTTTCATGTTTTGCATTTTTCCTAATACAATCTACAAGAGCTTCCAATGTCAGCTTGAAGATTGAAGTCCAAATATTTAGCAAACCTGCTAAAGCCCACTGGATTTGTAGCGACTTTTGGAGAATGATATCTCCGTCAAGAAGTGTCCAAAGGAGGTTATTCCAGAGCCCAAATTTAAGGAATTTTTGTGATCTACAGCTTTACTGAAGAGCCAAAAGCTAACTCGGATTGTACAAGCATGTAGAAGTCTTAAACTGACAGGGTGTCATCCAGTATGAAAATTTAGGAATTTGATTTGAAACTATTTTCTTGATTAGTTTTGATTTGCTTTCATAAGTAGAATTGATGTAAACTTTTAAGGGATATCTTGGACGATTTTTTTATTTTTAGAAGTAGGGAAATAATGGTCATATAAGGTAAAGGTCGGACAACATTGTAAATGGTTTATTCCCAAAATTCATACAAACTTTCGGCTGTTTGTGTGCCTTTTCCCTTTGGGAGTTTTGTGTGTTTTCCTTTGGTTCCACGTACCAAGTGAAGGTTATATCCAATTCAAGGCTTGAGAAACCCTTGTTGGTGGCCATAATCGACGGAAAAGGAACGACTTGGTCGATGGGAAGGCTGAATTTCTCACCCATCCTAACGTTTTCAGCGCCATGAGGAGAAAGGTGGTGCATTACACCATTGTTCAACCCTGAGCAATGGTTGGAAGCAAGGGAGAGTTGAAGGAAGGGTCCCATACTCACATATATGTGCCTCAAAGACGTGTCACCATGTGGCAGAGATAGCCATACCGAGATGATCAACCAAAGTTGCTTGGCCGCCGAGCCAGAGAAGAAGAGGTGCTATAGGGATTCTGGTCCCATTGAGCAGAGTTGGCAGGTGCTATCTCAAAACTAACCAAGTCTGACAGTGGTGGAAAGCTTGTCCAGCCTAGCCAGCTAAAGCGTGAATTCATGCTTAGGTGTGATAGTTGAATCCCAAACTATTTTGGCTCAGTTGACTGCGCTGTGTTGAGAAAAAAGGTTTGAGTGATTTACAAATGAATGATTTAAATACTACGTGAATGCATAAATAAATTATTACTTGACACGTTTATGTGATAAACATGCTTTATATGCTTATATATATTGTTGCCGTACTAACAAGTCATAAAGCGTTAAAGCTTACATCATATGGCAAACATTTGTTGTCTTTGTACTATTTTCAGGTGCCACAATTAATGAACTATACTAGTTCATTAAGTGGAGTGTTTAAGTTAATTAACTAACTAGTTCATTAAATGGAGACATATTTGGTGGAAGCTATATGGCAACAAATTTGGAAATGGAAAGCCTTCTCCCCATATGCATTTACACGCCATTTTAGTAATTAATATATATATATCCATATTTTTTTAAAAAAGGCATAAAACACATATATTCTGACGTACCACCGACACATCACATATGTTATAAACGTACGTCGACGTCACATCACTATATACAACTCGTATTTATAAGTATATTCAGGTCTTATATCATATGAAATAAGTCATGGTGACGTCAAAACTATAACAACATGTTACAAGGTCATAAACCAAAAATTGTCGTATCGGGTGACTACCGAAACTTCACCGACATATCACGTACTTGTCATATACTTCAAAAATGGCCAAACATTTGGTGGCTCACATGTTACGAAGAGCCACCAAGTCATTCCATGTTGGTACACACAAATCACCCACAATTTAGGCTAAATTTGTGGAGATTTCAAATTCCAATCCATTTTGAGCACGTGTACGTTTTTCTCTAGCCACATGAGCTGAATATACAGGTTCTACAAGTGGTATCAAAGCGCAGGTACACTAATGACTAGAAGATATAACAATCTTTGTGAGATAGCATCCACTAGCCAAAAAAACGAACAAGAAGGTATGTCAAGCCAAAGGCCTCCACTTTTTGATAATGAGGTAAATTCTGATTTTGATTCCGATTATGAACAATTGTATCATAATTTGTATGATCAATATCTTGAATTACATAAGTTTGCTAAGTCTCTTTCAAAAGAAAAGAAACGTTTAATTGAAGACAAGAAATTGTTAGAATCCTCTAAAACAAATCTTGTATCTCAATTAAACGATTCCAAAGAAGAGTCACCTTGCATGATAAATTCATTAAAATCTGAGATTTCCTCATTAATATCCGAGAATACTAAGATGAAAGCCGAGATTTCAGATTTGAAATCAAGAAACGTGGATTTAGAAAAGACGGTAAAACAATTCGATTTGGGTACGAGCATGCTAGATCGTCTCATTTCCTCCCAAAAGCATGAAAGCGATAAAACCGGATTAGGATACGTTGAAGATAATAAAGTACAAAACAAGTGGAAAAATTTTATTTTATCTTCATCTAAGAAACCGCATGCAACTACACAGCCTAAGAAGATGTCTAGTGCACAACCCATTATATCTCATCGTACTTATTTTTCATCTCATACGAAATATAATCATGTGCCGTATAGATATGGAAGGAAACCATTGGTTCATACACTACATTTATAAAACACAACTGCATCTAGATCACACACCATACATAAAACAAAAAGTTTATCATAAGCATGATGGCATTCTTGGTCGTAGACCAAACGGATTTGCACCTAACATTTATTATATTTCTTCTTCATCTCTTTTCTTACCTTTTGTAAGACTGAGAAAGGTCACCCAAATTTGGATAGCAAAAGGTACATTTGAAAAAGGGTTGAATAAATAACCCTTAAGGACGCGCTAAAAATGCATGATTTCAACAGATATGTTATAAACCGCTATTTCCTTCCATTCTCGGTTGCATTTTTGATGACATTTACAAAATAAAAGGGGAGAGAAAAGCATGATTTAATGGGGAGAGAGAAGCATGATTTAAAGGGGAGCGCAACGATATGAAATTCAAAATTCAAATTTTACATTTACGCATAATTTGAGGGGAAGCGATCACATTTAAATCATGAGCCAATGTTATTTTGTAAATCATCAAAAAGGGGAGATTGTTGAGAAAACGGGTTTGAGTGATTTACATATAGATGATTTAAATACTACATGCTTACAAAATGTATGAATAAATTATTACTTGACACATATATGTGATAAACACGTTTTATATACTTATATATATTGTTGCTGTACTAACAAGCCATGAAGCGTTATAGCTTACATCATACGTCAAAAATTTGTTGTCTTTGTACTATTTTCATGTGCCATAATTAATGAACTAAACTAGTTCATTAAGTGGAGTGCTTAAGTTAATGAACTAACTAGTTCATTAAATGGAGACATATTTGGTGGAAGATATATGGAAACAAATTTGGAAATGGAAAATATTCTCCCCATATGTATTTACATGAAATTTTAGTAATTAATATATATATCCATATTTTTTAAAAAGGCACAATACACATATATTATGACGTACCACCGACACGTCACATATGTTATAAACGTACGTCGACGTCACACCACTATATACAACTCGTATTTATGAGTATATTCAGGTCTTATATCATATGATATAAGTCATGGTGACATCAAAATTATAACAACACGTTATAAGGTCATAAACTGAAAATTGTCGTATCGGGTGACTACTGAAACTTCACCAACGTGTCACGTACTTGCCATATAAAGATGGACAGCCCATATATATCAAAAAAAGCCAAAACTTTCGTGGCTCACATGTTAATATCAGCCACTAAATCAGTCCATGGTGGCACACATAAATCACCCACACTTTATGTTAAATTTGTGGAGATTTCAAATTCCAATCCATTTTGAGCACACGTACGTTTTTCTCTAGCCATATGAGCTGAATATACGGGTCCTACACATTGCTCTTGTCTCTAAAGAACTCATATGCCAGTCGAGGTTTGCGGATTCCATCAGTTGTCCATGAGGCAATTATTTCTTTAGCTGATGTATAGAGCTTGCTCTAATCAACTGTAGGTCTTTGATCTCCATGAGATTCTTCAAGAGTGGGGAGTCTGAGCTGCGCTCCACCCTCGTCCAGAGCATGCTATATAACCTATATTTATGGTTCATCGATTGCTCTCACACCAAATCCTTCTTATGGTGCGCATCCTATAGGTGTTTTGCCTGCAGGGCTACATTCAATGCCTTCAGCTATAGAACTCCCAGATCAACCTCTTTTTTATGCATGCTTACTTGAGACCAGGATACCCAAGCTTTTTTTTGCCTTGGTGTAAAATTTCCCCAAAGGAAATGTAGGCAAATTCTAATCACTAGGGTCCTAAGTTCTGCAGAAATAGGCAGAGCACTCAACGAAAAACAGCTCACCCCTTACAACACTGATTTGATTAGCACCAGTCTACCAGCATACCAAAGGCTAGCTGCATTCCAATGGCCCACTTTGTGCCTTAGATTGTTAATGAAAGATGCATAGTGGGAACTCTGCAGCTTGCGTACATCTATGGAAATTCCCAAATATCCAAACAGCATGGTGCCTTCTGTGAAGCCCGTGCTAACCTGCTACCAGACAGTTGCCTCGTCTAGGCCCGCATGGAAAAATACGATTTAGCTAGGTTGGCTCTAAGACTTGAACAATCACCAAGGGTTTGGAGTGCACCCGTAATTTTTTGAACAGAGCTGGCATCACCTCTGGAAAAAAGGATAAGGTCATCAGCAAAGTAGAGGTGAGTGATATACTGCTCAGCGTAGCCAGGGTGAAATGATACCCCTTCTTGTGATGCAATTGTCTGAGGAATTTTGATAAATACTCCATGCCAATGATGAATAAGGATGGGGAGATGGGGTCCCCCTGCCTCAGGACACGTCTGCCCTAAAAGAATCCATAAGGGCTACCATTGAGAATAACAGAGTATAAGGTGAAACTCACAAACTCTATGATCCAGCCAGTGAAAACAGCAGGGAATCCTAGTCCTTGAAGCATGTCCTTTAGAAAAGTCGAGCTAACAGAATCAAAGTCTTTCTTGATGTCAACTTTAAGCATGTATTTAGAGGCTTTACGCTTCCTCCCGTATTGCCCGATCAGCTCTTGCACCAACAAGACTATTTCCATCATAGATATGCCTTTGAGAAAGCCAGCATGAGCATAGTCTATGATGAAAGTCATAATTAACGTCATTTGTGTTGTAAGAATCTTAGATATGATCTTGTAGATCACATTGAGCTATTTAAGTAGTATCTCATTCCTGAAGAATTCCTGCACTACAGCAACCATATCTGGTCCAAATATCTCCCATACTTCAACAAAGAACTGAGGAGTATAGTAATCAAGGCCAGGCGCCTTATCATTCCAAAGAGAGTGTAGAGTTTATTTGACCTCAGCCTCCAGGACGTGTGCAGTACATGAGTCTGTATGTTTCATCGAGAGTCTCGGACCTCATTTAGTACTTCTGCCTTGATGGACAAAACTGACTGCGTTGAGCCGAGTAGGTCACAGAAGAACTGAACAAATTGTTGTGCTTCTTGCTCAATAGAAGTGGACAAACTTCAATCAGCAAGCTGAACTCCAGTAATGCTCCTCTTTTCCTTTTTTTTAATTATCAAGTGGAAGAATTTTGTGTTCCTGTCAATCGATATTAAAAAGTTACCTTTTGTGAGCTAAGCAAAGAATTTTCTTTCAGCCTCCAGTAGTTTAGAAGCCAAGTGTCTTTTCTTCTGTAGCTTGTCCTTCCAATTGGTTGTGCCCCACTAACTGTTTTGGTATTCTTGCATGCGTTCCAGCTCCTCCACCACATTGTCAGTCTTTCCGAGATATGCAAGTAGGACTTCCTCTTCAGCTCTGTAAGGGGTGACTTCAATGCCTTGAGTTTTTTGTAGATCTGGAACATGGAAAAGCCATAGAATGTAAGACTCCAGTGTGTGTTGACCAGAGGTAGGAAATCCTTGAGGTCAGCCCACATATTGAACAACTTAAAGAGCTTTTGACTGTAAGTCTGGTATGATCAAGGCAGAGCACACCAGATGAGTGATCATAAAGACATCCAGTTGGAAGGAAATGTACCTTTGCCAGAGGGAATATCTCTATTAAGGCGATGATGCTTCATTAAAAGCTTAAACTGGACTGTTAAAGTCTATAGCCCTCCCACATTTCAAAACATGCAATTCATTGAGTAGGTAAAGAAGAAAAGCTTGAAGAAGACCGAGATGTAGATCGTATCACCCAGGAAGATGGCGGAGGAACAGGCATATCAAATTTTGCTCAACGTGTCTTACAGGGGTGAATTATGCAGTCCTTCGCAGGTAAATTGTTGTCTTAAACTTCAACAAACAATTTAAGATAGCAGGAAACATCTTGTGCAACTACCGTCATTTCTTTCGTCCATGCTGCACGAATCGTCTCCTCAACATTAGCCTGGATGACATCAACAATTTCCCCATCAGTTGATGGACTGTGCATGATAGAACGATATCTTTCCTCTCGAGCAACAGTAACCAATTTGGTATTCAAAACATTCGCAACTAATGGACCATCATCTTCTGCAGCACATTGTTCATGAGATGTTCCTAGGATTGAAATATCTTGTTCATCCAAAATATGTATCGGTTCAAAAGAGTCAGCTTGATGTGTTTGAGGGGTGCCATAGCTGGGTCACATATATCTATAGATGTTAAATTATGATCTTGAGCATTACCAATTGGATAATCCAAGTAAGAGTTGAACATAACAGGGCTGTGCATTAGTTTGATCCGTGATGTTTTCATGATGACCGCCAAACTTCTTCGAAGTCAAGTGAGTCTGTTGCTTTGTAGATGGATTTGTCAGAGGAGGTATTTTCTCGACAGTTTCGATTGTTCCTCCTAATTTCGGACAGGATTTGATCTCATGCCCTAGAACGTAGCAATTTGAACAAAAAAAAAGTGGGATATCTTCATATCAACTGACGGATAGAATTCATGTTGCCCAGTTTGAATATGTAAACGGCTTGCAAATGCCTTACATATGTTAATTTCCACACAGAGACAAACCACGGAAGGAGATATACCTTGCAATGTAGCAGAGTCCATGCGAAGAGGTTCTCCCATCATATGCCATTTTTTTCTTTCCGGCAGGATGGCTGAATACTAAGGAACAAAGTTTTTGTTTTCTTTCTTTTGCTGGGGGCGGTTGGGTAGGTTAGATTAGTTTTTAGGTTCTTAGGTTTAGGTATTATATATATATATAACTAGGTAGATTTTTAAGTTTAGGAAGCTTCCTAGTTGGTTAAGATATTATTCCCTAGTTAATATCCTAATTCAAATCCTTATCTCCTACATTTCCTAATTAAATTTAATTTGTTAGGATATGTATATCCTTTGGCATCTACTAATTTTTATTCATCATTTTCCATTTCATAATACTGTTTTTATTTTTTCTTCTTTTTCCATTTATTTCCTTTTCTTTTCACCCTTCTTGGTGCCGGGTCATAACATAAGGCGTGCGAGAAATTTGATGGAAGACAATATGGAGATAAGTATGATTCTATGTAGTTTATGAATTATGATTTTTGGATCCGAATTGATGAAATTGAACTCCAACAACTTAGTGTTTGCGCCATTTGAGAAGTTGGCCAAGGAAGGTACGTGCACGTATATAGGTGCATATGCACATGTATGGGCCTGAGAATATATGCGTTTATATGTACACAATTGAGATTGTTTTCTTTGGTATTTTTTGGTAATTTTGAAAATTAATTGGACTATTTGTTCGGTTTCCTTGAATTTGATCTTTTGATAATTTTGACTAACTTATGGGTTTGGAAACTAATTTGGAAAATTTACATTCATATTTTGAGATTCACCCCTACAACGTGAAATGTATTATTAAGCCGGATTGGTTCTAATTGAACGAAGCGTGCGGAAATATTTGCTATTTTGGATATAGAATGTCCAGACATATTGGCCGCTATTGAGTGTCCCGGCATATTGGCTATTGTGATATAGAGCACCAGGACATGCTGACTATTGTGGGACCAATTCGTAAGTCTTACGGTATATGTCACTTGTAGAGAAAGTGCTATAGCCATTACATTTGATTTCGGACTTTGGACCGATTAAACCAGATTTTTGTTATTTATATTTTTTGGACCGATTTAATCGGAGATAGACATTGGTTTTGGACATTGGACATTGAAATCGAAAACTTTTGTTTTGAAATATTTGAACATTGGTATTGCATTGTTTTGAAAAAATTGTATCACGTTTTGGCTTGGACTAACCTTTGCTTGGCTATCATTTGGTTTTACTTGGTTATTGGTCTATTTCATTGTATATCTTTGTTGGGTCTATCTGCTATTGTTTTATTGGATGTTCGGGGTAAAACTGTAAAATTATTTGCGAATGAGAAGCATGTTATTTTCAGTACCTTTATTTATTGTAATTCCCCTTGCTTCTCCGTGCATGATCCTATGGTAAATATGTTGAGGTACTTGCTAGGTGAAGTGTCGCTCATACCGCTCTTTATCATTTTTCAGATGACTAGAAAAATGATTTATTGTACGTCGAGGATGATGCTGAGTGAGGATATTGATCGCTGGACCGAGGACAATACTAAAGATATTTGGAATAGAGAGGGTGGTTACAATTTATGTACTTGTTGGAGACTCAGATCTTTACCTGTATTTTGATGATGTATTGTGACCATTGATTAGATCACAACACATTCATATTATTTATGATGATTTGAGGTTTTATTTGACTTCTGCTGACATCGATTTGCGTCATGCTGCTGACGTGTTTTGCATCGATATCAACGCCTTGTATCTTCCTTGGCGAAATACAACGGGTGAGTCGTTTCGAGTACTAGGGCTTGAGACGTGTCGTTACATAATAAGATACTCAAGATATGTCCTTCACAAATGACAAAACAGCTCTTGGGGGATAAAATGAACAAAATGCCCTTGGTGATAGAAAACTTCGAAAATGACCCTGATGGTCGGATATAGATATATTTACACCTTCATAGTGATGAATAAGAAATAATGAAATCCTTGTATAACTTTCTCTTTATCATGTACCTACAAGAACTCAAAACACCACTTTTGCCTTATTTCGTAAGTTATAGAAACTTTCAAGACACATTAGTCACAATACATAATAATATGCATCAAAATCACATAATAACACCATAATAAACATATATGGATCATGTACAAATAAAAACAACCATTTTATCACATTTTAGAAACAAATTTCTAAAAGCATTAGACATCGATTGGTCGAAATGTCTCTGCTTCAGAGATCGATGTCTCACAATGAGATTCAGATTTTTCTCTGACCTACATTGATTGATCAATGTGAGGGTGGTTTAGAGATCGATCTCTCACATTAAGGTTTGGAATTTATCATGCCTTACTTCGATCGATCGATATAGGGATCGATATATACATCGATCGAGTAATGTGTCATACCTGAGAGATCGATATCATTTTTTTTATTTATTTAACTTTTTATCATTTATAAAATCATCTGCGGCATTTTATAATATTCAAAACTTAAGATCATAATTTTTAAAATTGTCCAAACATATTTCTCAACATTCTTATTTTATTATATCGAAACAGTTTGGGAATCGAACTTGTTGCGTTTAAGAAGGCTAAGATTCATACAAGCAAAATATCTTACAAGACTGAAGCAAAGACGAAGGCAAGTGGTTCATTCATTTGGTACTACAAATATTAGAAGAGTTGCCCAGTTTAAATCCATCTAAATACAATGAAGACATTGTAATCTACTCTTCGGTGTCTGAGAGATCAGCTCCTCCTCTGAATCGCTGAAGCTTGTCATTGAATTCAGTCAGCGCAGAAGGGTTATACAGGTCAGCAACCCGAGGGTCTTCTTTGTTTAGTTGCAGATACACCTTCGAGCAGGCATCGGTTGTGTTCATCTGACCTATTTAAATAACTAAGATCTAAAACAAGACCATTATTTCTAGGAAGAATTCAGACTGCTTGAACTCAGCTATTGCCTCCATCCCTTCACTCTCAACTAAACGATCGAAAGAACTGGAAAGCTGACATAGTTGCTACTTCAAACTAGCTTTGCCCTTCTTTTCAAATTCTGGCTCCATTTGCAGAGACTCACCATGAGACTGGGCCTGATTGGAGGACAACTCTAAGTCAACAACTCTGTTCAGAAGCTCATCCACTCTCGAATTAGATGTCGCCAACAAGGTATAGCTTCCTCCTTTCCATTTTGAAGTGACAAGTCCTCTAATTTCAAAGATGAGTTCTCTGACCTAAAAGCCTCTTCCTTCTTGGCCAGCAATTCATTGTGCCAAGCAAACTCACTCTATCTTTGATTCTCAGCATTGGCTATTCGTCTCAGCTCATCCGTCCTGGCCCGTAGTCGAGCTGCTGAGCTCGAAACTGCAAAAGTTAATAGTTAGATTATATCATTCGACATAGCTGAACCACATAAAGCAAAGAAATTATTAACCCATGACATATTGCTCTGCATGCAGCTGCTCAGCATATCCCATTCCAGGGCCCCAGCCAACCGACGGTTCGCAGGAAGAACTCATAGATCTTTTAGCCGCCAACACACTAAATGGTTGACAACTAAGTTTGTCTCTTCGAACTCACCGAGCAAGAGCCTCGATGCCCTTGGCAATTGAGAAGAAGAAGCTTCAGTGGTGGCCTTAGACGACCCTTCTGTTCTACATCTTCTCCTTTGTCATAGGGTTGGCTCTCTAGTAGTATCTACTGATTGCTCCAGCTCAGCAGGGGCAGGGGACAGAGGCAAAGGTTGGAGTGTAACTTCAACTGGCTCTATTTGATTGAGCAACACTACAACAGTCCAGAAACAAAAGAAAGCAAGTAAACATATGAGAATTACTGAGAAAAATGATGCAAGAACAGTCCAGAATTACATGGCTCAACATAAATTGGCTCAACAGACTCAGCCAGCATTGTATCACCCTGAACCATCCAAGGTCGACTTCCATTATCAGAATGTCCTCAGTGGGAGCAAGCTCTTCAGAGAGCTGAGCCGCTTGCCTCCTTGCGTGTCTCTAAGCTGCAGCCTCTGTCATACGAGCAGTAATATCTATTGCTTCTGATGCTGTTGCCTTACAGATTCCAAAAGCAGGCCACTATCATTCTCATATCAAGATAACAGGGGCAAGAAGTTTGCAAGCAAAGGACACTTACCCTTAACAATATCTAGACTAGCCTCGTCAAGCACCTGGAAGGGAGGACCAGAATCCAAATGGTCCAAGTCGACCGCTTCTAATACCAATTTATCCACTTTCTGCCAATCAGTGACTGCTGGAAAGATCTGTAGTCTCGATTCCCCCTCACAAAATTCTCTGCTTGGACTAAGATTATTAGCCTTGCCAGCCTTCTAGATCTCAGACTCAGGCATACCTTCCTTCTTGATATAGAAAGACCGACCTTTCCGATTCTTTGTGAAGGTTGGTATGTTCACGGAAAAATTGGACTTAGTATTGGGGGATTCTTACTCAAATAATACCAACTATCCGACGACTTGCACATAAAAACGCCTCAAAAGATCCTACGGTCGAACTCATGCTCTATTACTCTCAGAAATAAAAGAAAGCAAATGATTGATTTCAGATGATTGTGTTTTATTTGGGCCAGTATAAGCCTGTAGAAATGTAAAATCAATGTTAGTGGTTCTAGAATGAGCAAGCGAGACCCCGACCTAAAATACTCTTCATATACTGCTCCATAACTCGCTGGAAGGATCATATGCAGCCTGACCAGGAAGGGGCATTAGGGGAATAAACAAATCACAATCTATTCTATACACCTCACACAGACTTGCAAGGTCAACAGTGCTCAAAGTGCAGTTGGATCCTTGCACATGACCAGAAGGAGATCTCCTATACACTACCCCAAAGTCAAAGGAAAAGCAGAAAAACCCTGCATAGTAGGTGGATTCACAATCTTTGGAGTGATGGTGAGACCTCCCTGCCCTGACGACGGACCTGCTATACCACTAAGAGAAGTGGCAATTCTACACAGCCTCCGTAGAGGGCGAGCGTTGCTGCTAGAAACTATGCTCTCGAACAAGGGCAAGGAATCATCGTCCCTTACGCCACTGCCAGCATAAGATACAGCCTCAGATATATTTTAGGAATCAGTAGAAGAAGAAGAAACTATAGCCATTAATAGAAAGATCACAAAAAATTACGAGTAAAAAGGAAAAAGGAATTGGCTGGAGACAAAGGACACATAATAAGGGACAATCGGAGAAGATGAGTTGGAAAATCATAAACAAAAACAATCAAAGTACCATCGGACACTTTTATAGACGCATCTCCCAAGCAGAGGCAACTCTTCATAGAACCCATCATTAAAACCACCAACCTTCAGAAGTATAATGATTCACTGCACCAATATCTATGCTTGTGCCCATTTTTCACTAATTACTCGACATTCTGCCCAATAAAAAGCTGACACGTCAAGTGGATGCGTCAGCTGAGTAGAATGCTTTTCCCCTTAACGAGAGATTAATGCACCCGTGCTTTGTCAATTTCAATGCTCTACTCAGACAGACTAATCTGAGGGCACTTGATAAACCCAAAAACTAACTGTTGAATATGACAAGTAGTTTCACCTCGGTAGGTAACAGGCAACCTTGCTTGGCCCCACTATTAGCGCATCCACTCAGACATACTCTTGTTGAACTCTACTCCTGCTCGGCCGAGAAGGCGACTTATCCTAGGACGCCTCGATCAGTTCAGCTTCACCAAAGTATTTATCACCAGCTGGGGCGAGCCAAATCTTCTAGTTTATATAAAGACAAGCATGACAAAAGAGCAATTCGGTCTTCCTGTTTACCTCGTCCAGTTACAGTTAATGTCGCTAGACTTTAGGAGCATAGCTTTCCCACCGAGACCTGCCCAGCCCTGTTCCTGCTCAACCAAAAGGTCATCACCAGATCAGCTAGGCTGGTAACAAAAGGCAACACGTTTCAGCTTAGCTCGGCGTGATAACTCAGACCAGTTCAGGACACTCTATCGAAGCCTAGTCTATGCTGTTTAGAGACTACCTCAGCTTGGCCATTCATGCTTAGGCAATCATCTGGCCGCCAGCTTCCTTGACTATGCATTGTGACATTTGGCACCACATGGACACCATACAGACGTTATTTACTAGCAAGGCAGTTGGGTTTCATGACCATACTACTTCCCTGCTATGAACCGCCCACACCCACTTATATAAAGGAGCCATCCGCCACCATGGGCCAACCCAAGCCGAATTAAGCCAAGAAATATTACACCCAGCTCTTCTCAGCACAAACAATCACCTTCGCCTCAAAGAGAATACTCTCCAGGTTGTTTCGACCTCTACCTCTAGTTCATATTCATATAACAATCCCCATTACTGACTTGAGCGTCGGAGGATTTTCCCTGAGGCAGTAGCCCTAGGCTTCTAACATCGTCTTTCCTTCATAGGTTCTAGGGGAAAAGCATGTCTACAACTTAACGAGGCGCTAATAGCGTTGTCTTCAGATCACCTCTGATCTTATTGGTGAAGATCCGTCTTACTCAAGCATGGTTGAGGCCGACTGGTATAGGGGGTTCTAGGTGGTGTTAGACATTTGACCAGGCAGGGTGGCCTAGTTTTAGAAGCAACCCATAAGAATATGAATTGTATTTACATGAATTTATGTGAATTAAGGTTAGGGTTTGATTGGGTTTTGGGTAAATTTGAGTTCAGAGAAAAAAATGGGTTATTGGACTGTTCGAGAGTGGAATAAGGCTGGAAACAAGAAAAGGAGAATTTTGATGGTCAGAGGTGGTGAACAGCGGTGGCGAGTGGAGCTCACATGTTGGCCAATTGGTGGCCATGTGGCGGTGCAGAGGGCATGGTGACGCATGCGTGTGTGCTAAGTGTTAGACGTGAACTATGCTTGCTGCCTTAGGTTTTAGATGTGATAAAATGTGAAAGGTGTATTTTTTTGAGGGAGGCCGAGGGACAAGAGAGGGGGTTGAGGGGAATTAGGGTTTGGCGAGTGGGGAGGGGGATGTGCTGAGGGACTAGGGTGAGGAACATGTGTAATGGCGGTGTGCAGTAAGGGGTCGAGGGTGATAGGGGTTCGGTGAGGTGAGTTAGGTAATGGGTTGGGGGAAAAGTGGGTTGGCGAAGCTGCGTGTATGTATTAGACATGTATATGCACATGTATGTGTATGGGCATATATACATATACATGTAAACGGATGGAGTGATACGTTTTGGTACGTTGGATATATTTGGTTATTTGGTGTATTCGTGTTTTGGTGCATATGATATTTGGAATGTTGAGAAATATTTAATTTTAGAAAATATTTGGACTTTGGAAATTTTTTTGGAAATATCATTCATAATTCAAAATTTACCTTTACAAGATAAAATATATCAATAAGTAGGATTGATTCTAAACAAACGAAGCACCTGAGCATATTGGCTATTTTAATATAGAGCGCTCGGATATATTTGCCGAAATTATGGCGCCCAAGCATATTGGTTATTTTGATATATAGAGCTTGATATATTGACTATTAGGGGATTAATTCGTAAGTCTTACAGTATAAGTCACTTGTAGGGGAAGTACTATAGATTTTGCATTGAATTTGGATTTGGACTTTTATTTTGGTATCAAGTTGGACTCTGATTTGGTTATTTGTCTTTGGACTGGTTTAACCGGATTTTGAATCGAACTTTGATTTTGACTTGGCATTGCATCAATTTTGGAAATTGCATCATGATTTTGACTTGGAATAACTTCTGATTGGATTATGACCTATTTGACTAAAAATGACTTTACTTGTTGACTTTGTCGTTTGGATGTTAAGGGTAATTTAGCAATTTTAGTTTCAAATGGGAACATGTTATTTTATATACAATTATTTATTTTATAACCCTTTTTCCCTATGGATGATCACATGGTAAGTACAGTGAAGTTACTTGCTGGGTGAAGTGTCCCTTATACTATACTCTATCATGTTTTTACACATCGCTAGGACTCTTACCTAGTGTACGTTAAGGAGAACTCTAAGTGGGGATTCTAATTGTTTGAGGATATTTCGTGGATGTTCTAATAATTTGTTGAGATATTTATGTATTTCGATTTTTATGTGTTTTTGGGAGACTTAGAGTACTTTTGCCTAGACTCATACATTTATTATTAATGAGTATTTTGATGTTATTTATGTGTTCTGTTGATATTATTTCAGTCACTTTGCTTATGTTTAATTTACTTTATCAACGCTTTGTATTTTCCTTAGCAAAATGCGACAGGTAAATCGTTTTGAGTACTAGGTCTTGGGATAGGTCTCTACAGGTGGTATCATAGCATGACTCTAGATCCATGGCAGAAACGTAGATTTAGACCATGATCTTAGTAAATAAGTAATGATCTCACTTATAAGTCACGATCTTAAACTTAAGAATGATGATACTAGGTATTGACTCTTGAATTATGTAACAACTTTAGACTTAAGTGATGATCAGGTGAGTCTAAGGTCACCTGATTATCACTTAAGTCTAAGGTATCGACGTAGGTCACTTATTGTAGTTACTTATTTTAGTTTAGTCATTTATGATCTCACCCATAAGTTACGATCTTAAACTTAAGAATGATGATACTAGGTATCGACTCTTGAAATACGTAACGACCTTAGACTTAAGTGATGATCGGGTGAGATCATTGCTTATTTTATTTGCCTTATTTAAGCTTTGACTTTCGCTTTTCATGTACCCTCTTAGACCCGATCATTATAGTCCCCATTTATTTATTTTAGAATTATAAAATTTTGTGAATCTTGTAAAATTGTAATGTTATCGCACAATATCACCAAGAAAAGGCGATAATAGGAACGATAACAACTAGAATGCCTTACCGCAAGCATTGATGGATGCGTTGGTGTAGATACGTCAGGCAGTAAATCAAGCAAATCCTCAGCCGCTGTAGAGACTCGCTACTACTATGCTAAGATGAAGAGGGTGCCTATTCTGGCATTCAACGGGGGCAATGACCCAGATGGAGCAGAGCGATGGCTGAGCAAAGTTGAGAACAAATTTGCACGTCTACAAATGCTTGAGCAGATGAAGACATTGGTGATTCGCCCCTTTCTGATCGGGGGAGTGGGTAAGTGGTGGGTGATTGTGGGAATGGTTCTACCACAACCTGTCAGTTGGGCGCAGTTCCAAAAAGAGTTCTACCTCCACCAGTGGTTACCTTGTAGAGGATCGGTGCATTCGAGTCACTAAGACATGGGCCCAGGATGTTAGTGGCAGAGTATACCAACTTGTTCAACACCCTCGGGAGATTTGTGCCTCTTTTGATAGGAGAGATGCAGCTGAAGATGGTGAAATTCCAATAGGGACTCGATAGCTGCATTCGCTCTGGTGTTGTGAATTCGAACACCTAGGATTTTGGTGAGCTGCTCTATGCGTGCTATCCTATAAAGAGCGACATTCAAAGGTGGGATGAGGAGAACTGGGGGAAGCGGCCCTGTGAGATGACTGGAGGCAGACCCAAGAGATGGGTCAAACTGCCAAGGAGGGTCCAGACAAGCTAGCCATGATCGTAATAGAAACAGCAGACCAGAACCATCCCATAAACTACCATTTCGATTTCCCGGCATGTTAATGTTGACACAACGAAGATTGCTGAAAGAAGATTGCTGGTAGAGCACCTGCAGTCTCTCACTTAGGATTTGTTGATGATTTATTAATTTTTCTCAATGGCACGGCTAGAAATTTAGCAAAATTCTGGGATTTCTTGATGGCTTATCAAAGTGCATCTAGACAGCTAATCAATTACAATAAAAGGCAAGTAGTGGCTGGAGCAGCAGTTGCAGGGCACAGTGCATCCCAAGTTTTAGGTATGAGGCTTGATTCCTTACCAATCAAATATCATGGCTCTTCTTTATATAAAGGTGTCAACAAGGCTTCATATTGTGAACCACTATTGCAACACTTTGATGCAAAAATAAATGGATGGTCCTCAAAGTTACTGTCTATGGCGGGAAGACTTGTCTTGATACATTATGTTCTCAATACCATCCCCATACATATTATCGCAAGCTCTCAGTTGCCAAAAGGGGTTATTGATGTGTTACATAGAAAAATGGCCAATTTCCTTTGGAATGGTCAATATCATTGACGTTCATGGGATTCTTATGCACTCCAACTGACTCGGGTGGATTGGGACTTTGCAATCTATCACATTTGCAGAAAGCATATGATTGCCAACTATGGTGGAAATATCATCATGAGAATTCTTTATGGGCACTCTTTTGCAGGCAAAAGTATGGATCTCGTTCAACGATATATTCTCACATTTATGATTCTGTAGGTTGGAAACGACTTTGTCGTTTACATGAGTTCATGGAAACTAAGATAGATACAGTGCATGAGACCTTACACTGGACATCAGATATAAATGGCCATTTCTCGATCAAGCCAGCATATCAAGAAATTTCTCAGCCTACCGCTTTGTTTCCTTATTCATGGTATGTATGGTGGCATAACACACATCCAGGCATGTGTGTTTTTTTTGTGACGGTTATGGACGAATTCGTTGCCGTTGGCTGATCATTTGCAACGTTGGATGTCAGCTCTTCCATCACAATGTGCATTCTGTCAGCAAGATTCAGATATATAGGATCATATTGTTTTGCTATGCCCAAGGATAAATGCTTTATGGAGGGAAATTGCTATTCTGCTTTCTGGGCTGATGATGCAAAATTGCACTATTAAGGGATATCTTGCTCGCAGGTGGCAGCTATCTTTGGTTGCCAATATGAAGGGTCAGTTACGGGTTGTTGTTCCATCGGTGGTGGTTTGGACATTATGGAAAGAATATGCTTCTATTAGATTTGGTGCAGGACACTTCTCATATCAAATCTATACCATCAGGTTCGTACAAATGTTTATACATGGTGCTCTTCTGTGAATGGAAGAAAATTTGTTCAAAGTGTCCAACACTTGGTTGATCTATATTTCTCTCCTCGGTTGCATTCGAAATGCATCAAGATTATCCGCTGGGGGCTGCACCTTCTGGAAAGTTAAAACTGAATATCGATGCGGTTGTAGGGCGCCGTCTTTCGGCTGGCGGGGCTATTCTTCGAAATGATCAGGGTGTCTTTGTCTCAGCCATATGTTTTGCACTGCCTCCTGCCACTCCTATGCGTGCTGAACTTTTGGCACTTATGATGTCGTTACTCTATTATGGCACATAACATGATCATCTTATTATTGAAACTTATTGTTTTGGTCTTCTCTTGGCTTTATCCAACATAACAAGGTATACAGCACATTTAGTCACGAGATGCAGTGGGCCAACACTTTTTTGAGGCTAAATGCGGCAACATTTCAACACCGCCCAAGGGAAGCAAATACAACGGCTCATACACTAGCTCGCCATGGATATCGCACAACTGGTTTACGTATTTTTACTTCACTATTCCATCTTCCTCGGGAGGTTAGGGCTACTGCAGCATTGGATATTACAGTGCCGGCATTACGTTTGTGAGTTCTCCCAGTGGGTTGGCGGTTATTATCGGTGGTTTCCTGCACCCATCTATGGTACATGCAACATGGTGCGTTTTGATTTCCTTTTTTGGTTACTTCCTAGCATTGCATATCTTTCACTATATTGCTTGCACTCAGTCTCCCATTAGGGTTGGCCATCTCCTCCTTCGTGTTGCCTTGGCCTCACCGAGTCCAAGGCGACGTGGGTATGTATCTTAACCCTCTTGCCGCTCCTTTATCTCTTTCCCCTCGGACATATACTAATGCCCAGTGTGTTTTTTTGAGTTTGGTGCGACATTGGAAATCTCTGCAGCCACTAGCGGACACCCAGCACAGTGGCAACGATGTGCAACCTGGACTTACATGCCTCATCACATGACTCGGCAATTACATTGCATGGATGCTCAACTCGGCCTTGATAATTTACCTTATCATTTATGTAACTTTTTCCATTTTGCTTTTTACCAATTCTCCATTCGTATAAGTATGTGCTCCTTCGCCAAGGTTTTATCCACAAGGATGGTTTTACTTGGTAAGGTTGTAATGCGGCATATCATATACGACTGGAGATTGGACCTTATTATTGCTCTACATTATCGTTTCTCATATGATGACAGTTTTCTTTCGATGTACTATGATATTCCTCCGCCATAAGTGAGGCAATTTCTTAATAATATTCACTTTATTCGCCAAGAGTTTTGTCTAAAACATCCAAAGATGTCCTGAATGATTAGACACTCCCTACCATGTGCTAGCATCTGGAGACGAAGTGAACGTCCCTCATAATCTTTCAATAATTGCAAATCGGAGATGGAGGATTGCATTTTCGATGCTGCACTGATACCAATCCAGATGAGCGACTTCGTTATATTGGGAATGGATTGGTTGGCCAAATATCATGCTTATATTGATTGCCGCTAGAAACAAGTGGTGTTTAAGGACACCACAAAGGAAGATTCACCTTTCAAGGGAACACGAAGTTTAAGAGGCCACCTCGTAATATCTATTTTACCGTAGCACGAGCTTATAAGGCACTGAGGAAACAAGACAAAGGATTCCTCATATTTGCACTTAATGTTAATCAAGAGACACCTTCTATCGACGACATTCCAATGGTGAGAGAATTCAAGGATATCTTCTCTGATGAGTTACGAGAATCTCCACTGAGCAAGGAAGTAAAGTTTGAAATACACCTGATCCTGGAGTAGAACCGATTTTGATGGCGCCATATAGAATATTGTAGGACCTGTAAGGAACCACTAGAAGGAGGGGTTGAATAGTGGGTGCGAAAAAATTGGTTTTAAAAATATTTTGACCCAAAAACCAACCTTCTGAAAACAGTTTCTGTTTTAAGATCCTGATTTGAAGCATTTGAAAAACTAGGTTACAGACCTTCAAAAATTTGGAAATTCAGAGAGATTCTACTCTCAGATGTTATGAGTATCCCCTAAAAATTTCAGATTAAAATTCAACCTCTAACCTTTTGAAAATACGTTTGTGGTCAGATTGCGCGAATCTACCAGAAATAGTACTCCGATTTGAAAAATTTATTCCGATTAATTCGTAACTCCAAATGGTCTGAGAATATAATGACAAACCCCTAACGATATGTATTTTAATGGGTTGAAATAGTTTTGAAAAATTCCTCTAGGAATTATGTCAAATACATTCAAGTTCTCAACCTTTGCAAGTCTGAAAATCAGATTGCACTAGTCTCAGAACTTGTAAAGTTTGACTGAATTATACTTATCCAAATGGGTTGAAACTTATGCCAAATGAAACTGAAGATTTGTTGCTATGTTTCTGCAAAGTTTGGTAATTTTTGAAAGTCGTTTGATATTTTCAATAATTTAATGAAAATGATGCAAAGTGTTGGAAACTGAAAGTAAAGTGCTGAAAGTAATAATACCGAGAATTTTATACTGGTTCGGTTAACACAATGTACTCCAGTCTTCAAGGACACCTTCCTCAGTTATCACTAATCAAAAAATAACACCTTACCATAAGGGTTTCTGGAGTTACACACCAACTACAATCCTTTACACAAACGTTACAAGCAATCACACCTTTGACGAACACCACCACTGAACGGATGAAGGTTTGATCACACCTTGATCAACCTTTTAAAATTTAAATGTGTATGGTGGTCTAATCAAAGCCTATTCAATATAATGAATATAAAAACAATAGGCTTGAGAGAAGAGGAAGAAGAAAGAAATGTAGAAGAGGAGAATAGAAAACAGTTTTTGCACTTGTGAGATTATGAGAATTGTCTTGCTTTTGTTTGGCTTTCTTCTCTTCATTTTAAGCGTAAGTTGACCGCCCCCTAGGGCTTCTCCTCCATCTTGAGAATTCTCTTTTAAGTACTTGGAAGGATGCCTTGTGTACATGAGACACCATCTTGCTTACTTGACGCAACTTGATTGGAAGGATGACTTGACCTTGCTTACTTGTCACTTGATGATTGGTCCAACTGGTCATCATTTTAATGAGCTGTAAAATCTGAAATAAACTCATAAAACATGTGCCAAAAGTAGTCAAAATATTACCATACAATCACACATTAATCGCCCTTCAATTTTGGAATAAAATTGAAGACAAAAAGGAGTCAAAATTTGGCCATAACATACAACATGTGTTGAAATTTGAGCATGTGTTATATTTTGAATTGTTTCCTTGCGTGTTGCCTTCTTCAATGTCATCAATCATGTGCAGCTTATTTTCCACCAATTAAAATGCCAAATAAGTGCCAAATAAGCTCCACCCTAAGCTCCAACATGGCTGAGAATGGCGTGTGATATGTCTTAAGCATGTGCTGAATTTTACTTTTATAAATATTGCACAAGAATCACACATATATGGTATATTCCAATCAGCCCTATTTCGAATATTCTAGAACACTTTAATGTTTATTGAATATGTAAACAGTGTCTAGATATATGTTACATTCCATGCCAAAAAGTTCCATGTGTTATGTTCGTAGAAAACCGAATTTTCGATTTTTGTCGATTACGCAATTTTTCTCCGATTAAATTCAAACTCTTTGCACATGTTATATATATTATGTCACACATAATATACATAAAATAAATTGAATATCCAGAGCTTAATGTCTGAGACAAATGGCGCCTACATGTGCTCAAAATATGAATTTGGAATCTCCACAATTTGGCCTTAATTGATGGTGATTTTTGTGTGCCAACATGGAATGATTTTATGGCTAAGTGTACCATGTTAGCCACGAAAGTTGTGGCTATTTTTGAAGTGTAGGGGCTGGCCATCTATATATGGCAAGTACGTGACATGTTGGCGAAGTTTCGGTTGTCATCCGATACGACAATTTTTGGTTTAGAACCTTGTAACGTGTCGTAATAATTTTGTCATCACCATGACTTATATCATTTGATATAAGACCTAAATATACTCATAAATATGAGGTAAGTACAATGGTGTGACTTTGACGTACGTTTGTAATATATGTAATGTGTCGGTAGTACGTCGGAATATATGTGTATTGTGCCTTTTTATCAAAAATATAAATATATATATATATATATATATATATATATAAGGTATATAAATGGCATGTGATATGGATGAGTAAGGGACTTTCCATTCTTCAATTTGTTGCCATCATGCCTTTTACAAATATATCTCCATTTAATGAACTACTTAGTTCATTTAACTAAGTACTTCTCTTAATGAACTAGTTTAGTTCATTAATGGTGGCACCTGAAAATAGTTCAAACACAACATATGTTTTCCATTTGATGTAAGCTTTAAAGATTCATGGCTGGTTAGTACGACAACGTTATACGTAAAGTATATAAGACAAGTTTGTCGCAAAAACGTGTCAAGTAATAACTTGTGTCATGCATTTTTTAAACACACATTATTTAAGTCACGCATTTTGTGAATTACTCAAACTCTTTTTCTCAACATCTCCCCCTTTTGATGATTTACAAAATAACCTTAGTTCATGATTTAAATTTAATCGCTCCCCCTTCAATCGTGCACAAATTCAAAATTTGAATTTTGAATTCTCTCCCCTTTGATTTGTGCAATCATACTCTCTTACATCCTTAAATCACTCTCACTCCCCTTAAATCATGCATTCTCTCTCCTCCTTTATTTTGGAAATAAAATCAAAAGTGCATGTAAGAAAGAAATAGCAATTAGTATAACAACAAAAATCATGCATTTCAAGTGTATTGTGCAATAATATCAAAAGTGCGTTCTTAAGTGTTATTTATTCAACCCTTTGAAAATGTCCCTTTTGGTACCCAAATTTGGGTGACCTTTCTAGGTCTTCCAAGAGGTGAGAGGGGAGATGATGACGCAACATAATAGACGTTATGTGGGTATGTGTTTTGCCTTTGGCCGAGAATCCCATCATGCACATAGTATGATCTTTGTCTTCGATATATTCTTATGTTGGTGTGCATGAAGTGTGATCTAGGTGCATTTGTATGATATGCATATCGCATATGCATCAATGGCTTTCTTTTATATCTATATGGCACACAATTATACTTTCCACTTGATGAAAAAGAAGTAGTGCGATGAAATGCAATGTGGGGCACACAAAATTGTATTGTCACCTTCTTAGGCGTTACGATCTTTTTAAGTACATGTTGTCACTTAGATGAAGATAAAAACATTTCTAGATTTGTTTTGTACCTGATTATTTTCAATATACCCTAATTTGGTTTTGTCAGTTTCAGGTCATATATAGAGACAATTTAGAGTATATTTAGGAACATAGATAGGAGTAGACACTATCTACGCTTTAGGTTGCTTTCCACTTGGTTGTGTATGTTATACCGTTGTTTTACATTACACGCACATATACACGTGATGCGTATTTTAATATCGAAAGTCCTTTCTTTGTATTTCTTGAATTTCCTCACTAACACACTAGCACGGCATGTAGATAAAAAGGGGTTTGAGTGACTACAAAATACATGATTTAAATACCGTATACCAAAGAAATGCATGACACGTTTTACGACTTGACACGTTTTTGCATGAAACCTGCCTTATATAGTTCATATATAATATTACCGTACTAACAAGCCATGAAGCTTTAAATCTTACATCAAATGGCAAACATTTGTTGTCTTTGGACTATTTTCAGGTGCCACCATTAATGAACTAAACTAGTTCACTAAGTGAAGTACTTAGTTAAATGAACTAAGTTGTTCATTAAATGGTGATATATTTGGAGAATGCACAAATGCAACAAATTGAAGAATGGAAAGCCTTCTCCTCTCCTTTATATACATGCCTTTTAACATATATATATATATATATATATATATATATATATATATATATATATATATATATATATATATATATATATATATTCAGAGTTTTTTTAAAAGGCACTATACACATATATTCCAACGTACTACCGACACGTTACATATTTTACGAACGTACGTTAACGTCACACCACTATATTTACCTCATATTTATGAGTATATTCAGGTCTTATATCATATGATATAAGTCACGGTGATGACAAAATTATTACGACACGTTACAAGGTTCTAAACCATAAATTGTCGTACTAGGTGAATACCGAAACTTCGCCAACGTGTCACGTACTTGCCATATATAGATGGCCAGACCCTACACTTCAAAAATGTCCACAAATTTCGTGGCTTACATGCTATATTCATCCATTAAATCATTCTATGTTGGCACACACAAATCACCCCCAATTAAGGCCAAATTGTGGAGATTTCAAATTCATTATTTTTGTCACATGTAGGCGCCACTTTAATCAGCCATGAGATCTGAATATTAAAGTTTAATTTATGTATATGATGTATAACATGATATATATAACATGTGCAAAAAGTTGGAATTTAATCGAAGAAAAATCGGGTGATCGACAAACGTCGAAAATTCCGTTTTCTACGAACACGACACATGGAACATTTTTGGCATGACATATAACATGTATCGAGACACTTTTTACATACTCCATAAATTTTAAGTGTTCTGGAAAAATCAATTAAGGGCTGATTGGAATATACCATATGTGTATAATTATTGTGCACTATTTCACAAAGTTTGCAAAAATAAAACTTAGCACATGTACAAGCTATAGCACACGCCTACTTCAGCCTTGTTGGAGCATATGTGGAGCTTTGTTGGCATTTTTATTGGCCAAGAATGAAGTATACAAGGTTGGTGACATAAAGAAAGGAGCTACACAAGGTAACATTTCAAACTATGTCACATTTGTAACACATGCTGAAAATTTCAACATGTGTGCATTTAGTTGGCCGCATTTTTGAGCTTAAATGTGCCATATTTACTTCTTTAAATTATATGGATTGATCGGGAGATAAAATGGCAATGTTTTAAAAATGTTATGGAAATAATAAGATGATATTTTTAAATACCACACATGCTGAAAATTTCTGCATGTGTTGGAATGTATATGGCCGAATTTGTGTCTTGAAATTAAGCATAATTGATTTTTTATTTTTAAGGGATAAATCTAGTACATACATGGCAATAATTTGAACTTGTCTTGGATATTGCACATGCTGAAAATTTCAGCATGTGGAGAATCAAGTGTCCGATTTTTGCATAGTAAATGATGATGAATTGTCTTGCAAATTTTATGGAATTTAATATGAGACTTATGGCAACATTTTTATGGCAAATTGTCACATGTTTTAAGTGATATTTTTCAGATTTATCTAGTCATCAAATGATGAAAACTTTCATCCAATCAATGAGTGCCAAGTAACCAAAGGCTTAATGATCATCCAATCAGGAGTTGCCAAGTAAGCAAGTGAATGTCACAATGATGCAAGATATTCTTCCAAAGATTTAAGAGATAATTTTCAAGAGGAAGAAAAGGCATAGGGGGTGGCACACATATTGATAAAAAGAGAAGAAGGAGAGCAAATAAAATACAAGACAAGTCTTGCAAATCCAAGAGCTCAAAAACGTTGTATACCTCTTCTCCTTCTACACTTCTTTCTTTCTTCTCTCTTAAAGCCTATTGTATTCATATTCATACATCTTGAATAGGCTTCATCTATACCACCATATACTCTATATTGTTGTAAAAGATGGATCAAGGTGTGATCAATCTTGCATCCGCTAGGTGGTGGTGTTCGTGATCGTTGTAATTACTTACAAGGTTTATAAAGGGTTAGAGTTGGTGTGTAACTCCATCAACCCTGTGTGGTAAGGTGTTGTTTATTTTTTTGTGATTAGTGATAATCGAGGAAGGTGTCCTCGAAGACTGGAGTATGTTGATTTAACCGAACCAGTATAAAATTCCTTGTGTTCTTTACTTTTCAGCACTTACTCTCAATTTCCAGCACAATGCATCATATTTATCACGGTCTTAAAAACAGTAAACGGACTTCAAACATCACGAAACTTTCAGGAAACATAGCCACACGTCTGAAGGTTCATTTTGTGCAAGTTGCAATGCTTTTGGATAAGTATAAGTCATTCAAACGTCAAAAGTTCGGAGACTAGTGCAGTCTGATTTTAAGGCTTGCAAAGGTGGAGACTTTGAATGTAATTGACTAACTTCCCAAAAGTATTTTTCAAAACTGTTTCAACCCAATTAAATACACCTAATAAGGGGTTAGTTATTAAATTTTCAAAGCATTTGGAGTCACGGTTTAATTGAAATGAATTTTTCAAATCAGACTATCGTTTCTGGCAGATTTGCGCAATCTAACCACCAACAATTTTTAAAGGGGTTAAAGGTTGAATTTTAATCTGAAATTTTTAGGAGATACTCAGGACATCTGAGACTTAGATCTCTCCAAATTTCAGAATTTTTGAAGACCTGTAACCTAGTTTTAAAAACGTTTAAAAACAGGTGCTGAAAACAAAAACTGTTTTCAGAAGTTAGGTTTTTGGTCTAAAACAATTTTAAAAAACACATTTTCCGCACTCACTATTCAACCCCCCTTCTAGTGGTGCCTTGCAGATCCTACAAGTGGTATCAGAGCGCAGGAACACTCACAACAAAAGGATCCAACGATCTAAGTGAGATGGCAACCACAAACTTCAAAACCGAGCAAGAAGGTATGTCTAGTCAAAGGCCTCCTCTCTTTGGCAGTAAGTCTTTTATTCAATGGAAGTTAAGAATGAAACTTTTCCTTGTGGCTATTGATATTGATCTATGGTCCATTATAGAAGATGGTCCATTTGTTCCGTCAAAATTATCCACTGTAGATGGAGTCACACTAGAGGTTGTTTAGCCTAAACAAGAGTATACTAGTGATGATAAAAAGAGACTGAGTATGAACGCTAGAGCCATGCAATTACTTCTAAATGGGCTAAGTAAAAGTTAATCTAGCTATGTGTCAAATTGCTCTAGTGCTCAAGAAATATGGAGAATTCTCGAGATGAAACACGAAGGGACTAGTCAAGTAAAAGAGTCCAAAATTAACATGCTTATGTCCACACTTGAGTCATTTAAATTATTGTCAAATGAGTCTATTGTTGATATGGATCTACGCTTGACTAACATTTACAATTCTCTTGAGTCTCTTGCCAAAGCCTTCTCTATGCAGGAAAAGGTCCAAAAGGTATTACGAAGCCTACCATCCGAATGGGACCCTAAAGTGACGGCTATAGAGGAGAGCAAAGATACCAAATCAATTAAAATGGAAGAACTAATTGGATCACTTAAGGTATATGAGAACAAACTCACTATAAGGAAATCAGAATCATCATCAAAACAAGGTAAGACTATTGCCTTTAAAACAAATAAATACATCTCTACTTCTTCTGATCACGTAGATGATAGTGATTCTGAATCAGCCAACGATGACTTAATTGTATTGGCTAAAGGCTTGAGAAAATTCATGAGAAGGTCATTTAAGAACAAACCTAAGGCTACTTCCACTAAAAGAAATAAGAATAAAACAAATGACAAGGACGTTAAATGCTACGAATGCGGTAAACTTGGACATTTATCATATGACTGTCCTAACAAGGACAAGCAAACAAACAAACACCTTGACAAAGATTGGACCAAAAATAGACTCGTCTCAGAACCTAAGCAAAGGAAAAGAGCTCTCAAGGCCTCCACTTGGAGTGACACATCTGATTCTCAGACTGATACAGAAGAGGAGACTGCACAAGTATGCTTTGTATCCAAAGCATCAAACGAGGTATCTTCTGACTTTGATTCTGACTCAGATCCTTCATATGATGATCTTTTCAGTCAGTATTTAGAATTGCATAAATTTACTAAGACTCTAGCAAAAGAAAAGAAGTGATTAATTAAAGACAAGAAGTTGTTAGAATCTTCTAACTCGAATCTTGTTGCTCCATTACACGATTCAAAAGAAGAGTCGTCATGCATCATAAATGCATTAAAATCAGAGATCACATCATTGACAACACATAACAATGAAATGAAATCCGAGATTTCAAATTTGAAATCAAGGAATATAGACTTAGAGAAAATGATGAAACAGTTTGATACGGGATCTAACATGCTAGATCGCATTATTTTCTCACAAAAACATGATAGTGATAAAACCAGATTAGGATACATTGAGGCAAATGAAGTGTCTATTAAAGTTTGTCTTGTCTAAGAAACTAGACACACCAAAAGCAAACACGGCGTCTAAGATGACGCAAAGACCCCCTCTCCCCTCATCTCGTCATACTCCTTCTTCATATCATGAAAAATATAATTATGTGCCATATAGATATGAGAAGAAACAAGTGATGCATACACGACATTCATTCCATCCATCTAGATCACGCATTATGCACACCAACACGAGGACATACCAAAAACAAACACCATATGATGCGCATAGAGGAGTTCTCGGCCAAAGGCCTAAAGTCCACTCACCACATGTCTACTACATCGCTCCTTCATCTACATTCTTACCATTTGCTAGACCGAGAAGGATCACCCAAGTATGGGTACCGAAAGGTACTTTTACTAAGAGGTGAATAGCTAACTCGCAAGGACCCAAAATTAAAAGGGTACCTAAATCATTCTCGCATATTGCAGGGAACCCATACATTAAAAGACACATCAATCAAGTGGTTCCATGACAGTGGTTGCTCGAGGCACATGACGGGTGACCTGAGCTTGTTCACAAAGTCAAAAAAGGTCACAAAAGGCGGATCCGCGACCTTTGGAGACAACAATGAAGGAAGAATCATCGGAAAAGGTACAATTGGAAGCCCAAACACCCTTCAAATCTCCAACGTCTTTTTGGTAAACAACTTATCCTATAATCTTCTTACCATCTCCCAATTTATTGACAATGGTTTTGATGTGTGTTTTACTCATCCATATTGCAATATAATAAATAAAAATGGAGAAGTAGTGTTAAAAGGAAAAAGGGAAGGAAACATTTTTACGCTTTCTATGGATGACATGTTAGACGCTAAGGTTAAGTGTTTTATGTCAAATGAACCTAACGTTAACTTGTGGCATAGACGTTTAGGACACATCGGCATTTCTACACTTGAAACTCCAACGAAAGAACCTAATACGAGGATTGCCTAAACTTGATTTTGACAACTTTCAGTTGTGTGAATCTTGCATTAAAGGCAAACAAACACGCGAGTCACTTAAACCTAAAAATGAAATAAGCACGTCTAGAGTTTTAGAACTATTACACATTGACTTGTTTGGTCCTAGTCGCACTACGAGTCTCGGTGGATGTCATTATGCATGTGTGATTGTTGACGATTTTTCTCGTTATACTTGGACTTTGTTTCTTGCACATAAAGATGATAATGCCATTGAGATTGCAAAACTGATAAAACAACTTGAAAATCAATATGGTTTAAATGTGAAAAAGATTAGAAACGAAAGAGGCGGTGAATTTAAAAACAAGGACATGATTGGATTTTGCGAAGAAAAAGAAATCAAACAAGAGTTTTCACCACCTAGAACTCCACAACTAAATGGAGTAGTAGAAAGAAAGAATGGGACATTACAAGAAATTGCTAGAACCATGTTGTGGGAAAATAAACTGCCTAGATTTTTATGGGCGGAAGCCGTAAATTGTGCATGCTATATAATTAATCGATTGTCCATTAGAAAGAAAATAAATAAGACGCCTTATGAGATATTAAATGATCGCATGCGTAAAATTGATTACTTTCGTGTGTTTGGTTGCAAATGCTTTGTTTTAAATACGAAAGATAATTTAGATAAGTTTGAATCTAAATCAATTGAATGCATCTTTGTTGGGTATTCTGTGAATTCAAAAGCATATAGATGTTATGATCCCATCACTAGGCAAATTCTGGAACCCATTCATGTGAACTTTAATGAATTTGGTGAGATTGATAAAGATAAAGAATATGACGATGATTTTGAATTAAAACCCGTGTTGGATGATGATGATGGCACGCATGATACACAAGAAATGCATGATACATTAGAAATGCATGATCACTTAGAAATGCATGAGAACGTAGAAAATAATCAACCAAAATGGCATAGAGATCACCCACACGATCTCATTATAGGGCATATCACTCAGGGTGTGCGACCAAGTAGAAGAATAAATGCGGATGAAATAAATCAATTTCATGCCATGATATCCAAAATTGAACCTAAAAATGTGTTTGATGCTTTGAGTGATTCTTCTTGAATTGATGCTATGCATGACGAACTTAATTAATTTGTAAGAAATGATGTATGGGATTTAGTGCCAAGACCACAAGATAAGACTATAATAGGCACAAAGTGGGTGTTTAGAAATAAAATGAACGAAGAAGGAAAAGTTATTAGAAATAAAGCTAGACTTGTATCACAAGGATATAACCAAGAAGAAGGAATAGATTATGATGAAAAATTTGCACCCGTAGCAAGTTTAGAAGCCATACGACTTTTACTTGCTATTGCTTGCATGAAAGGTTTTAAACTTTATCAAATGGACGTGAAAAGTGCATTTTTAAATGGATTTATACAAGAAAAAGCATACGTGAAACAACCACCCGGTTTTGAAGATTTGAAACACCCCGATCACGTATACAAACTAAAGAAGGCACTATATGGTTTAAAGCAAGCACCTAGAGTATGGTATGATATTTTTGCTACTTTCCTTTTAGAAATTGGTTTTAAAAGAGGCACTATAGATAGCACTCTATTTTTGAAAAAAGATCAATCGGATTTACTAATCATTGAAATTTATGTTGATGACATCATTTTTGGCTCTACCTCTCATAAACTTGTTGAAGATTTTGAGACTTGCCTGAAATCTGAATTTGAAATGGCTATGGTTGGTGAAGTAAATTACTTTCTTGGCTTGCAGATTAAACAAACGAGTAAAGGTATACAGATAAGCCAAGTTAAATATATAAATGATATGATTAAAAAGTTCAATTTTGAGAATTTAATACCGTCCCCCACCCCTATGAGTGTCAACACTAAATTAGATAAAGATGAATATGGTAAGGATTTTGATAATGCTTTATATAGGTCTATGATTGGCTCTTTGCTCTATCTTGCTGCTAGTAGACCTGATATCATGTTCAGTGTATGTATGTGTGCACGTTTTCAAAGTCAACCAAAAGTGTCTCACTACAATGCCGTGAAAAGAATATTTCAATATATTAAGCACACACCCACCTTAGGTATTTGGTATGATAAAGATTGTGAATTTAACTTGCATGCCTACACTGACGCAGACTATGGTGGATGTAAAATAGATAGAAAAAGCACGAGTGGCACTTGTCAATTTATAGAAAATTCATTTATTTCATGGTTTTCTAAAAAGCAAGCAAGCGTAGCCTTATCCACCACTGAAGCTGAATACATGGCACTTAGTCTTTGTTGCACACTTTTACTATGGCTAAAACAACAACTTTCTGACTTTGGGATTACGGTACATCAGATTCCTATATATTGTGATAGTATGAGCGCCATTAACTTATCTAAGAATCCAGTTCTACATTCTAAGGCAAAGTATATACAAGTCCGCTATCACTTCCTTCATGATCACGTAAATAATGGTGATATTGTTATAGATCACGTACGCACTGAGACACAAGTAGCTGGCATCTTCACAAAAGCACTAAATCAGGCCACGTATGAAAATCTTCGTTCTAAATTAGGCATGATTTCTGCTGATTTGATTTGATATCTCTTTCCATATTTACATGCACTTTTGATTATTTTTCAAAAATAAAGGGGGAGAGAATTCATGATTTAAGGGGGAGAGAGAGATTTGATTGACATGATTTAAGGGGGGGAGAGAGAAAATTGATTGCACAAATCAAGGGAGAGAAAATTCGAAATTTGAAATTCAAAATTTGAATTTGTGCACGATTGGAGGGGAGCGACAAAAATTTAAATCATGAACGTGGTTATTTTGTAAATCATCAAAAGGGGAGATTTTAGAGAAAAAGGGGTTTGAGTGATTACAAAATACATGATTTAAATGACGTGTATTAAAGAAATGCATGACATGTTTTATGACTTGACACGTTTTTGCATGAAACCTGCCTTATATAATTCATATATAATGTTACCGTACTAAAGAGCCATGAAGCTTTAAAGCTTACATCAAATGGCGAACATTTGTTGTGTTTGAACTATTTTCAGGTGCCACCATTAATGAACAAAACTAGTTCACTAAGTGAAGTACTTAGTTAAATGAACTAAGTAGTTCATTAAATGGTGATATATTTGGAGAAGGCACAAAGGCAACAAATTGAAGAATAGAAAGTCTTCTCCTCTCCTTTATATACACGACTTTTAACATATATATATATATATATATATATATATATATATAGATTTTTTTAAAAGGCACTATACACATATATTCCAACGTACTACCGACACGTTACATATTTTACGAACGTACGTTAGTGTCACACCACTATATTTACCTCATATTTAGGAGTATATTCAGGTCTTATATCATATGATATAAATCATGGTGATGACAAAATTATTACGACACATTACAAGGTTCTAAACCAAAAATTGTAGTATCGGGTGAATACCGAAACTTTGCCAGCGTGTCACGTACTTGCCATATATAGATGGCCAGCCCTACACTTCAAAAATGGCCATGAATTTTGTGGCTTACATGCTATATTCATCCATTAAATCATTCCATGTTGGCACACACAAATCACCCCCAATTAAGGCCAAATTGTGGAGATTTCAAATTCAACATTTTTGTCACATGTAGGCGCCACTTTGATCAGGCATGAGAGATGAATATTAAAGTTTAATTTATGTATATTATGTATAACATAATATATATAACATGTGCAAAAAGTTGGAATTTAATCGAAGAAAAATGGGTAATCGACAAACGTCAAAAATTCGGTTTTCTACGAACACGACACGGATTATTTTTGGCATGACATATAACATGTATCTAGACACTTTTTACATACTCTATACATTTTAAAGTGTTTTATAAAAATCAATTAAGGGCTGATTGGAATATACCATATGTGTATAATTATTGTGCACTATTTTACAAAGTTTGCAAAAATAAAACTCAGCATATGTACAAGCTATAACACACGCCTACTCCAGCCTTGTTGGAGCATATGTGGAGCTTTGTTGGCATCTTGATTGGCCAAGAATGAACTATACAAGGTTGGTGACATAAAGAAAGGAGCTACACAAGGTAACATTTCAAACTATGTCACATTTGTAACACATGCTAAAAAGTTCAGCATTGGCCGAATTTTTGAGCTTAAATGTGCCATATTTACTTCTTTGAATTGTATGGATTGATTGGGAGATAAAATGACAATGTTTTAAAAATGTTATGGAAATAATGTGGTGATATTTTTAAATATCACACATGCTGAAAATTTCAGCATGTGTTGGAATGTATATGGCCGATTTGTGTCTTGAAATTCAGCATAATTGATTTTTTATTTTCAAGTGATAAATCTACTAACTACATGGAAATAATTTGAACTTGTCTTGGATATTGCACATGCTGAAAATTTCAGCATGTGGAGAATCAAGTGGCCGATTTTTGCATGGTAAATAGTGATGAATTGTCTTGCAAATTTTATGGAATTTAATATGAGACTTATGGCAACATTTTTATGGCTAATTGTCACATGTTTTAAGTGATATTTTTTTAGATTTATCTAGTCATCAAATGATGACAACTTTCACCCAATCAATGAGTGCCAAGTAAAGAAAGGCTTAATGATCATCCAATCAGGAGTTGCCAAGTAAGCAAGTGAATGTCACAATGATGCAAGATATTCTTCCAAGGACTTGAGAGATATTTTTCAAGAGGAAGAAAAGGCATGGGGGCGGCACACATATTGATAAAAAGAGAAGAAGGAGAGCAAACAAAATACAAGACAAGTCTTGCAAATCCAAGAGCTCAAAAACGTTGCATACTTCTTCTCCTTCTACACTTCTTTCTTTCTTCTCTCTTAAAGCCTATTGTATTCATATTCATACATCTTGAATAGGCTTCATCTATAACACCATATACTCTATATTGTTGTAAAAGACTAATCAAGGTGTGATCAATCTTGCATCGGCTAGGTGGTGGTGTTCGTAATCGTTGTAATTACTTACAAGGTTTGTAAAGGGTTAGAGTTGGTGTGTAACTCCATCAACCCTGTGTGGTAAGGTGTTGTTTATAGTTTTGTGATTAGTAATAACCGAGGAAGGTGTCCTAGAAGACTGGAGTAGGTTGATTTAACCGAACGAGTATAAAATTCTTTGTGTTCTTTACTTTTCAGTACTTACTGTCAGTTTCCAGCACAGTGCATCATATTTATCACGGTCTTAAAAATAGTAAACGAACTTTAAAAATCATGAAACTTTCAGGAAACATAGACACAGTTCTTAAGGTTCATTTGGCGTAAGTTTCAACGCTTTTGGACAAGTATAAGGCATCCAAACGTCAAAAGCTCTGAGACTAGTGCAGTCTGATTTTCAGGCTTGCAAAATTTGAGACTTTGAACATATTTGACTAACTTCCCAAAAGAATTTTTCGAAACTGTTTCAAACCAATTAAATAAACCTAATAAGGGGTTAGTCATTAAAGTTTCAAAGCATATGGAGTCACGGTTCAATTGGAATTAATTTTTCAAATCAGACTACCGTTTCTGGCAGATTTGTGCAATCTGACCACCAACGATTTTTAAAGGGGTTAAAGGTTGAATTTTAATCTGAAATTTTTAGGAGATACTCAGAACATCTGAGACTAAGATCTCTGCAAATTTCAGAATTTTTAAAGACCTGTAACCTGGTTTTCAAAACATTTCAAAATAGATCCTGAAAACAGAAACTGTTTTCAGAAGTTAGGTTTTTGGTCTACAACAATTTTAAAAACCACATTTTCCGCACCCACTATTTAACCCCCAATTCTAATGGTGCCTTGCAGATCCTACACAGCATATCTCTATTATCATGTCATTAATGCAGTTACATATAGAGTCGGGTGTCTCACTGGAAGCAGACTCTATATCCCTTGGGATAGAGGTATTGTGTGCCTACCACTTACCCTCCCCAGACCCTAACGATAGTTTTTGTTGTTGTTGGGATATACTGGGTCCGGATGATGATGATGATGGTGGTGGTGGTTTTGTCAGTTTCATGTTTTGCGAAGAAATGAGACGATCTAACATGCAAGTACCTTTATAGAATTGTTTTATCATATTTTCCAGATCTTTGTTTCGTGATTTCAAATTTGAAATCTTGGCTTTCAGTTCAGTGTTTTCGGATGTCAATGATGAAATTTCAGACCTTAATGAATTTATGATGCAAGAAAGACTCTTCTTTTGAATCGTTTAACTGAGACACAAGATTTGTGTTAGAAGATTCTAACAATTTCTTGTCAGCAATTAAGCGTTTCTTTTCTTTTGCAAGAGTGTTAGCAAACTTATGCAATTCAAGATATTGAACATACAAATCATCATACGATGGTTCAGAATCGGAATCAGAAACAGAATAAGAATGTACCTCACTATCAAGAAGTGGAGGCCTTTGGCTTGACATACCTTCTTGCTCGGTTTTGTGTCTAGTGGTTGCCATCTCACAAAGATCGTTGTATCTCCTTGTCGTGAGTGTGCCTGCTCTGGTACCACTTGTAGGACCTGTAAGGCACCACTAGAAGGGGAGTTGAATAGTAGGTGCGGAAAATTTGTTTTTAAAATATATTGACCCAAAAACCCAACTTCTGAAAACAGAAACTGTTTTCAGATCCTGATTTGAAATGTTTGAAAAACTAGGTTAAAGAACTTCAAAAATTCTGAAAATTGGAGATATTTTACTCTCAGATGTTCTGAGTATCCCCTAAAAATTTCAGATTAAATTTCAACCTCTAACCCTTTGAAAATACGTTTGTGGTCAGATTGTACGAATCTTCCAGAAACAGTATTCCGACTTGAAAAATTTATTCCGATTAATTCGTAACTCCAAATGGTCTGAGAATTTAATTAAAACCCCTTAATATATGTATTTTAATTGGTTGAAACAGTTTTGAAAAATTCCTTTGGGAAGTATGTCAAATACGTTCAAGTTCGCACCATTGCAACTCTGAAAATCAGAATGAACTAGTCTCAAAACTCTTAATGTTTGATTGAATTATACTTATCTAAATGGGTTGCAACTTGCGCCCAATAAAACTTAAGAGGTGTGGCTAGTTTCTACAAAGTTTGGTAATTTTTGAAATTCGTTTGATATTTTTACTAATGTAATAAAAACAATGCAAAGTGCTGGAAACTTAAAGTAAAGTGTTGAAAGTAATAACACCGAGAATTTTATACTGGTTCGGTTAATACAACCTACTCCAGTCTTCGAGGACACCTTCCTTGGTCATCACTAATCACAGAATAACACCTTACCACAAGGGTTGCTGGAGTTACACTCCAACTCCAACCCTTTACACAAAAGTTACAAGCAATCACACCTTTCACGAACACCACCACCGAACGGATGAAGGTTTGATCACACCTTGATCAACCTTTTACAATTTAAATGTGTATGGTGGTCTAATCAGAGCCTATTCAATATAATGAATATAAGAGCAATAGGCTTGAGAGAAGAAGAAGAAGAAAGAAATGTAGAAGAGGAGAATATAAGACACTTTTTGCACTTGTGAGATTATGAGAATTGTCTTGCTTTTGTTTGACTTTCTTCTCTTCTTTTTAAGCGTAAGTTGACCGCCCCCTAGGGCTTCTCCTCCATCTTGAGAATTCTCTTTTAAGTCTTTAGAAGGATGCCTTGTGTATATGTGACACCATCTTGCTTACTTGGCGCAACTTGATTGGAAGGATGATTTAACCTTGCTTACTTGTCACTTGATGATTGATCCAACTGGTCATCATTTTAATGAGCTGTAAAATCTGAAATAAACTCATAAAACATGTGCCAAAAGTAGTCAAAATATTACCATACAATCACACATTAATTCCCCTTCAATTTTGGAATAAAATTGAAGACAAAAAGGAGTCAAAATTTGGCAATAACATGCAACATGTGTTGAAATTTGAGCATGTGTTATATTTTGAATTGCTTCCTTGTGTGTTGCCTTCTTTAATGTCACCAATCATGTGCGGCTTATTTTCCGCCAATTAGAGTGCCAAATGAGTGCCAAATAAGCTCCACCCTAAGCTCCAACATGGCTGAGAATGGCGTGTGATATGTCTTGAGCATGTGCTGAATTTTACTTTTGTAAATATTGCACAATAATTACACATATATGGTATATTCCAATCAGCCATATTTTGAATATTCTAGAACAATTTAATGTGTATTGAATATGTAAACAATGTCTAGATACATGTTACATGCCATGCCAAAAAGTTCCATGTGTTATGTTCGTAGAAAACCGAATTTTCGAATTTTGTCGATTACGCAATTTTTTCCGATTAAATTCAAAATTTTTGCACATGTTTTATATATTATGTCACGCATAATATATATAAAATAAATTGAATATCCAGATCTTATTGGCTGAGACAAATGGTGCCTACATGTTCTCAAAATATAAATTTGGAATCTCCACAATTTGGCCATAATTGATGGTGATTAGTGTGTGCCAACATGGAATGATTTTATGGCTGAGTGTACCATGTTAGCCACGAAATTTGTGGCCATTTCAGAAATTGTAGGGGCTGGCCATCTATATATGGCAAGTACGTGACACGTTGGCGAAATTTCGGTTGTCACCCGATACGATAATTTTTGGTTTAAAACCTTGTAACGTGTCATAATAATTTTGTCATTACCATGACTTATATCATTTGATATAAGACCTGAATATACTCATAAATATGAGGTAAGTATAATGATGTGACGTTGACGTACGTTCGTAATATATGTAACGTGTCGGTAGTACGACGGAATATATGTGTATTGTGCCTTTTTATCAAAAATATAAATATATATATAAGGTATATAAATGGCGTGTGATATGGATGAGTAAGGAGACTTTCCATTCTTCAATTTGTTGCCATCATGCATTTTCCAAATATATCTCTATTTAATGAACTACTTATTTCATTTAACTAAGTACTTCACTTAATGAACTAGTTTAGTTCATTAATGGTGGCATATGAAAATACTTCAAACACAATAAATGTTTTCCATTTGATGTAAGCTTTAAAGCTTCATGGCTGGTTAGTACGATAACATTATATATAAAGTATATAAGACAAGTTTGTCGCAAAAACGTGCCAAGTAATAACTTGTGTCATGCATTTCCTAAACACGCATTATTTAAATCATGTATTTTGTGAATTGCTCAAACTCCTTCTCTCAACAAATGTAACCAGCAGAACTGAAGGAACTCAAGGAGCAGTTAAAAGAGATACTACATAGGAAGTTCATAAGACCTAGTGTCTCGCCCTAGGGAGCACCGGTCTTATTTGTGATAAAAAAGGTTGATAGCATGAGGCTATGCATCAGCTATCATGAACTCAAGAAGATCACGATTAAGAACAAATACCCGATACCAAGGTTCCATGATATGTTTAATTAGCTAAAGGTAACACCCTTTATAATTCAATAAGTTTCATGTACCGCATTTATCAACGTGAATAAAACGCGATTGTGTGTAGGACGCTAAGGTGTTTATGAAGATTGACCTTTGGTCAGGGTATCACCAGCTAAAAATGAAGGTGTAGGATGTTGTGAAGACGGCGTTTTGCACTAGATACAAGCGCTACGAGTTCCTTGCGATGCCCTTTGGATTGACAAATGCACATGCATCATTCATGGACTTGATGAACATCGTGTTCAGGGGGACAGTTGGACCAGTTCATGGTGGTGTTCTTTGATGGATTCTGGTGTGTTTGCCTGACTAAAAGAGACATGCTGAACATTTTCGAGAGGTACTGGAGATTCTAAGAATGAAGAAACTATACACAAAGTTTAGTAAGTGCGAGTTCTGTCTGAGGAATCTGAGCTTCTTGGGTCATGTGGTCTTGGAGGAAGGCATGCAGTAGATACAAAGAAGATCCAGTAGATTACCGAGTGGCCGAGACCTAAAAACATCACTAAGGTGACAAGATTTCTAGGCACTGCTTCATATTATCAAAAGTTTGTTGAAGGATTTTCGAGAATCACAGTTCCACTAAGTAAGCTGGAAAAAAGGAAGACTAAGTTCAAGTGGACATTAGAGTGCGAGAAATTCTTCACTAATTTGAAGAAGACGTTGACCACTGAACCAGTATTGGCACAACCCTCTAGTATTTAAGGGTTTGTAATATGCAACGATGCCTAAAAAATGGCCTAGATATATGTATGTTTAATTGATAGTATGTGATTATGTACATATAAACTTCGGCCTAACCCTTTGATTGTAGGATGCGTATTGATGCAAGGAGAAAGGGTCATCGCTTACATCAAGTCAGAAGCCCTACAAGCCGAATTATCCCATGCATGAAATGGAACTTGCCGTAGTTGTATTTGAGTTAAAGATATAGAAGAGCTATTTATATAGGGAGAAGTGCGTAGTCGTCACAGATCACAAGAGCCTCAAGTACTTGTTCATGAAGAAGGAGTTGAATATGAGGAAGATAAGTTGGTTGGAGTTGATTAAAGATTATGACTTGACCATTAGTTATCACCCATGGAAAGAGCATAGAGTGGTAGGTGCATTGAGTCGGAAGTCAAGCCACTTGAGACATACTCCAGTGGAGAGGGAAATTGAAGGATTAGACTTGGATATCATTGACTCTATGGGAAACATGTTGGCAGAATTAATTATTACACCGATTTTGGTGGACCGAATTGAGAGGGCCTAGAATGACGATATGACTCTTCGTGGCATTCGAGACCGACTCTAGAATGAGCAAGTTGAGGGATTTCAACTGTCAAATGACGGTAGACTTTGGTTTCAGAGACGTTTGTGTGTGCTTAATGATGAAGCCCCTAAAAAGGAATCATTGAAAGAGGCGCAAAATATGAGACTTTTTATATTCCCTATGACCACCAAGATGTACAGAGACTTGAAGAAAAACTATTGGTGGTATGGAATGAAGCACGAGATTGCTGAGCATGCTGCCAGTGTTTACTATGTTAACAAGTAAAGGTCGAACATCAACGTCCTGTTGGATATGTGCAATCATTGGAGATTCCGCACTGCAAATGGGAACATATCACGATGGACTTTATTGTAGGGCTCCCGAAAACAAGAAGCGACAATTATGTGGTTTGGATGATCGTAGATTAGCTGACGAAGTCAGGACAATTTCTACCAGTGTCAAGGGAAGCTACGATGGAGAAGTTGGTGACTCTACATGTTGATAACATCGTTATACTACACAGAGTTCCAGTGAGTATTGTGTCACACCGAGACCCAAGGTTCACATCTCGATTTTGGACAGCATATCAGAGAGTCATGGGGACCGAGCTAAGGACGAGTACTGCTTTCCATCACCAAACAGATGGACAATTGGAGAGAACAATTCAGACTGTCGAAGAAATGCTAAGAACTTGAGCACTGGACTTTGAAGGAAATTGGGACTACATGGTGAACTTAATGGAGTTCTCCTGCAACAACAGTCACCATAGCGCGCTTGGCATTGCGCCATTTGAAGCTCTTTATGGAAGGAAATATAGATCGCCACTATATTGGGATGAAGTTGGGGAGAAGGCTATTACTGGACCTGAGTTGGTTGCACAAGCGTTAGGAAAGGCAGATCATTTGAGAAAGGCTCAAGGTTGTTCAGGATCATAATAAAAGTTGGTCGGATTCCAAGAGAAGACAATTGGAGTTTGCCACAGGCAAAAAATTATACTTAAATGTCTCCCCAACTAAAGGAGCTATGAGGTTCGGCGAGAAGGGCAAGTTAAGCGCAAAATATATTGGTCCATATGAGGTGCTAGAGAAGATTGGGACATTTGTCTATCGGCCAGTGCTACCTCAAACATTGTCGCAACTACACAATGATTTCCATTTATCACAGTTGAAGCACAGTGCATCCGACTCAAGTCATGTGGTAGAAGCTCGACCATTGAATGTGAGAAGTGACACAACTTAGAAGAGACTATATGCATCGTTTACCGCAAGGATCAAGTGTTGAGGAGACGAGTCGTCTTGTATTTTAAAGTCTAGTTGTCGAATCACACTGATTGAGAGGCGACTAAGGAGCTCGAGGAAGAAGCACGGAAAAAGTATCCTCACCTACTTGATTAAGGTATGTAAGTTTTGAGAACGAAACCTTTTGTAAGGAGGGAGGAATGTTATATACCATATTTCAAAAGAATATATATATGTATATACATATAAAAAAAATATTTGATATATGCATTTAACCGGCCAGAAAAGGAAGAAAAAAATGATAAAATACTATCCTAATTAAACTAGATTGAATAAGTGGGTAGTTGGAAATCAAATTTCAAAAGGAGATTAACCTTACATAAACTAAACTACATCTATAAGGAAACTGTCTAACTAAAACCTACTCATATATATATAAATATACATACATACATACATAAATTACCAAAAACCCTAATTCTATTCTACCCTATCCGGATACACCCTTCACACCCAAACGATTTATGCAGCCCCTTCTCCCATCAAAGAAAGTTGGCCAAGCACCCTAGCAGAAGTATTTTAATTACGGTTTTGTATACTCAAAGCAATGTAATAACCTAATTATATATGCTATGATTTTGCAAAATAAATGAGTATATTTTCGTATTAATCATGGAGCATGCATTCGTATAATTGTTTTTATAGATAGATGAATTTATATATATATATATGTGTGTGATGTGCTGTCGATTTTATATATATGTATTTAAAATGAATAAAAATTGTTGTGTTGGATGGACAGCGTCCAATTAGGCCTTTTAGTTGCATGCGTATATCGATATGTGTTAGTATGATACACTATATTTTTTCCCCGAAAATATTATGTTATTAAAGAAACCTCACTTATGGCAGAGTATACCATATTACAAAAATGGTCAACACATCAGCGTAAGAGAACAAATAATAAAGATACAAAGTGTGTGTGAAAGGCCAATAACATATGATATGTCGTATTAAAACTTTTCCAAGTAAAACCACCCCTGTGGATAAAACCTTGGCGAAAGAAAAAACGTGCATATTTATGTTATTGGACCCATAACACTGTAGAATACAATCCAAAAGCGTGAGGTGCAACCTAGAGTCCTGCAGTATGCGGCATAATAAGTAAACAATAAAACATGCCACCTGATGAAACATGCCTTCATATGTGATCAGCCTACAAAAAAAATTAGATATGTGTATTTTCCTGTGATGCTGCATCTGTGTCTGATTGAAAAGAAGGGAGCTTGATGTTTGCCAATACGATTCCACGAATATACGACGGAAAAGTCGATAATCATGGGTAATATGTCACCGTAGAATGTACTATCGCTGCCTGTGCCAGAAAATGCCTGATGAACCTTCCTAGGAGCATGATGCGTCTGTGTAGCAGAAGCGCGTAGAATGACTGTAAGCCGATGCAAATCAGGAGCCAGAGGGGTTGTAAATTCCATTGTGTATACAAACTGTTGACAATCAACTTCAACCTCAAGATGCCTAAATCTTGGAATATAATAGAGAAGCGCAAGGAACACTGCTTGCGCCTCCACCCTTAAGGGATAAGGATGCCATAGAGGAATAGAGAATGCATGGACCAATGCTCCAGTGGAATCCTGAACTATAACACCACCGCCAACTTAACGTTGGCTAACAGCCGCATCTGTGTTAAGTTTCAAATGTCCCGATGGCGGCGGACACCATCATAACAGTCTTATCAAGTTAAAGGGAAGAGGTAGAGATAACCCAACTTGAATGGGGCGCGGAACAGTTGCAGCCATCTTTGTTCTATTCCGAGATTTTGCCCATAAGAATATATCTCGTCAAATATTCCGAATGATGGCCCTCTAAGACCATAACTCCTCTCCAAAGACAGTAGCAGTGTAATTCTTCCAAATGTTCCAGAACAGAATGCCCAGATAAGCTCTTTGGACCTGGCTAAAAAATTTGCAGGTGCCGACAATAAAACTTATATAAGATAAGGCTGCCAACTCATGGAAGAAGTCATATCTATATCCAACAGGGCATGAAAATACGCCCTAACCATCCGAATATCCAAACAACAATAAAATTGTCGTTGCCGATGCCGCGCGACAAAAAGGACAAATTGTCGGCATGATCTGTAGAAAATGGGCCACAAAATCTGGTAATGGTAATGCATTATGAAAAAGTTTCCAAAGAAATATCTGGATGGAAGACTGCTGCTGTTTCATCCACATTATTATGTTGGACAAAAGTGTCTAGGCTGCCAGCAAAACGTTATTATTGGCATCCCGAAGCGTAAATTGTTCTGATGCCGTAGGCCATATTAACGAGCCGACATTCCATTGTACCAACACAGAGCAATCAAGATTAATATCACAAATTCGTCGCCAACTCGGGGAGTCATATACACGGGGTAAAAAACAGAACGCTGTTCATAGCGAAAAGTAAACATAAAGTATGAAAATATACATGTAAACCTGCATAAATGCAAGCGTGGGATGCACAATGTAAATGACTAAAGAAATCTAAATTGTACAAAGCCAAGTCTAAATCTAACGCTGCAACGTGCTGATATCCTGCGCCCGAGACATCGTCATTCCATCGATCACTCGCCAGTAGTATATGCTACATGATGAGCAAAATTAATAAAACAAAGAGAGTATGGAAATAATGAATTTTAACGTGACGATGATCATACCGATGTTGTCTGCATTCATAATGAATACAAGCAAACCATATGTTAAACCAGCCGTTTAGTAGTTTGCGGAGGTGTAGTCTATGTCTGCTCCATTAATGCCATTGTTGCTCAGTCTCCATCACAATAGAAAAAGTTATGCGTAACAAGGAAATATTGGGGGATGGGTATGAGTGCAAAATAGTCAAATATAATGAGGGAGTCACGTACCCATATTGCCTGTATCAGCCAGTGATACAGACAACAGTGTAATAGTAATGCCAATCCATTGGAAGACAAACACATCCATTCAAGAGATGATGGTGTGTGATCTTGAGAGTATATACCAACAGATATCGCCTCACGAAACACATTAAATGAAGCATTGTTAACCAAATTGCAACATGTAATATGTTGTAATCCAAATGAATAGGAGAAAGACCACACCGATGTTGCCTATGCCAAAGGTTGACATAGGCAACTATGTGATGAACGCGCCAACCCATTGGGAGACATAAAATCATTGTTAGATATTTTTAATAGTAGTATCCAACTTAATTGCTCCACACACCTCACAAGGTAAATCATTGAAAGATGTATACAGAGTCAAACCTGCCGATTGATAACCATATCTAGATAATGCATGTGCATCTGTATTTGACTCCCATGGACAATAGGAAATTATCGCTGCATTAAGAGGCAAGAACAGTATTGTGCGCTACAAATCTGCCGCAAAAGAACCCGTATATTGCTCGGAGGTAGAGATATAGTGTAGCAACATACGACAATTTGTCTCAATGAGTAGTTGGTCATGCACGCGACCATAATAAATGAGAGCATACTGAAGAGCCCTCAACTCAGCCCGTAAGGGAGGGGATGATGGTAATGAGAAACATATAGCAGAGACAAAAGCTCCTTGAGAGTTTCACATCACAGCCTCGGTAGTCGCTGCAATACGGCCTACTGATGCATCCACGTTAAGCTTTACCTTACCTGTCGGAGGCAGTACCCAACAGACTGTTCTATGGCGATGCGCTCGCAATGAGGGAGAAATTCCTTGCTTCCAAATGAGGATATTTTTTGTAAACCTATACCCCTGTATAGACGCACACCATGTATAGATACGACCACGCACTCGTTAAAATAATCTCTTGTATGAGAAGCAATTATCCCCAAATCCTATACTTCTATACTCCTTCTAAATAACCCACGTTACCAAAGATGGCACCACCGCTCTTAACTGTCCAAGCATATGATGTTTTGAAGAAGTTTGCCACCATCGTAATAGATAAGCTTGTATGGTTGAGCTGCTAGGCATTGGACCAGTGGCTTTATTAAGGGACAACCAAGAAAAATTTGATCTCGCAAATCCGAGTTGATTTCACAAAACACACATTGTGTGTGAAAGATGAGTTGCCATGTCCAAATATTGTCAGCCAAAGGAATCGACCTCATCCAAAATTTCTAGATAAATACACTGCAGTCCGTAGGGTTTGTGGCCACCAAATAAAACGAGTATAATCCAATGATGCCGATTCTGTAACAATCAGATTATAAACCGATTGCAATGTAAATTGGCCACCTGAGTCAGCACACCAAAGGAGACTGTCTGACTCCTCTTACATTTATGAAGACATATACTGATGTATACGACTAATAATTTTCCATTTAGGAGAGTCATAAATATGCGAGTAGATCGTTGTCCACTGCCCATACTTACAGCGGCTGTATGTCGCCCACAGAATGTTAGAATGATGATATTTCCACCAAAGTAAACAATCATAGGACTTTTGAACCATGATTAAATTTTGAATTCCCAAACCTCCATATTTCGTTGGCCGACAAATATTCTCCCAAGTATGCCAATGATGACGATCATTCCATAAGAAGCGCGACATCCTGTGGTTAAGGGTTGCAATTACACTTTGTGGCAATTTTGAACTAGTGATTATATGTGTAGGCATAGAACATAAAACATGTCGAATGAGAATCAAACGACCCGCCATAGAAAGTAACTTTGAAGACCATGAGTATAACTTAGCATCAAAGTGTGCAAGGAGGGAAACACAATGTTTGGCTTTATTAATACCCTTGTATAGATAAGAACCAAGATACTTGATTGTTAAGTTAGCTAGGCGCATGCCTAACACTTGAGAAACGCGCGATCCTGAGACTCCAGCACCCACCACTACTTGACTCTTTTGGAGATTAAGAAGTTGCCCAGAGGCTTGTTGATATGTCTCCAAGAAAAGTCGAAATCTACTTAGATTCCGTACAAAACCATTAAGACAAATAACCAGAGCATCATCAAATGCAAAATGTGATACTCGTGGTACACGCCCTGACTGGAAACCGATGAGATGTCCCATCTGCATAAGCACATTTAAGACTCGAGAGAATCCCTCAGATGATAGAATAAAAAGAAGCGGGGATAGTGGATCGCCTTGTTTAACGCCTCGCGACATTGAAAAGAATCCAGCCTGTTGTACCCAACGAGGAATCACATTGTACTTGAGACTTGTCTACATGAATTTATGAAAAGTTGCACCTTCAAGTACAATTTATTTAGTTTTATGATTACTTCCCTAATTAGATTTGTGTTAAGGAAAAATATTGTGTAATAATTCAAGTATGAATTATGGACTATGTGAAGTGACCAATTTACCCCAAAGGGCCCAAGGAAATTCGGCCACAAGGCATAGAGAGGGCCTTAGAAGATTTTTCAAAATTTCAAGAAGGTTAATCTTAAGGGCCATCTTTTAATAAGCCCAAATAACAATTAAACAATTTTAAGTAGTGGGTAATTTTCTCCAACCCCCCTAAATTTTCTGCCCTATGAGCCCTAGAGACTCAAAATTTCCCTAATTTTTATTTTTAAGAAAAAGGGGAAATAATTAGTAAAAAGGACAACTACCTACATAGCTTCTCATTAAAACCACTTGGAAAGAGAATTAAGTATGCTAAGGGCCACTTAATGCCCACCGCCGGATACCCCCTCAAATGGTTAACCAAGGAGCCTTTCAAATATTACCATGGTTACTTTATATTAACCACAAGGTTAAAGTAACCCAAGTTAACCCTTAAAGTAACTCTAGTTGGATAAAAATAACCCAAGTTGCATTAAAGTAACCCAAGTTTTAATAAAGTAACCCAAGTTAGTCATAAAGTAACCTTGATTATCTAAAGTAAGTTGGGTCAATTAATTTAACCATGCCAAGGTTAACCCCTTATTCTCTTGATTCCCAACGGCTAACCTTAGCCTAGTAAAGGAAATTCTCTCCAAGAAACCCTAACACTCAACCCTCAAGAATTCACAAGAAATTTCCCTCTCCTTCCCTCAAGGCACACGGCCAAGGTTGAGCCAAGAAGGTTTAGGATTCATCCAAGTTCAAGTTTGTCCTAGGTGAGTACATTCTAAACTCTCTAAGAGAATTTCTACAGCTTTCATAGAGTGAAGCTTACATTGCTACTCTTTCTTGCTCAAAACCGTGACCTCCATGGTTACTAGGTTCAAGTTCTCAAGCTCTTAAGTGGTGCTAGTTCTTAAGAGGTTTGAAAACACCCTTCAAGCTTCATCTTGGTAAGTCAATCTAGCCTCTATTTAGCTCTATCTTTTATTTTAAGATAACAACTAATGTTTGCTCTTTTTCTCCTCCAAAACCGTGGGGTATATGTAGTGAAAAGGAGGAAGACTTCACTCCTTCCATACACGTTTCAAGCTAAGGAAAGGTGTAAGTTTGAAAAAGGCAAGTACATTATAAATACTCATGTCTTGTGTGTGAAAGCATATGCTTGAATGTCTAGATGTTATTAAGTTTTAATCTTAGATGTAAAATGCTAAGCTTGAAGCATGAAGTTTTCGGATTCTTGAGTAAAGTGGTTTGCATGTATGATATTCTCTTCTTTGACATGTTAGGGGGACGGTTGGATTAAATGGGGAATAAATGTAGTTCTTATGATAGATTGTAACTTGTGGGGTAAAGGATGTGTACAAGATATATGCTTTATGACTTAAGTTTAATATGTTCATTATGGAAATATGATTTTAAGCCCTTGCATGCGTATGAAACTGGTTGTTTTGGGGGTATGGTACGTACAAACAAAATATACTAAGAATAGATTATAGTAGGAACAAAAAGTGCAAGACCAAGGAGTGATTTGTGTAACCTTCAAAACTGTTTTTGATGTGATGTGTAGATGACTTTTGGAATGTATTAGAACCTGCAAAATCTTACTGTAAAGGTGTATTTGATGATTAGAAAGGCAATTATGAAAAATAACTCAAGTTGGGACACTTTTAGTAAGGAAAAGTGACAATAATGGGAATTACTGGAACATGGCAGAATAATGATACATTTTGCAAGACTTGAAAATGGATCTTAGAAGTATTCAAGCTAATTTTTGGTATGACACTATCTCTATGTGTGTGGTGAATATGAGAGTTGGAATTTAGGTAAAATAAGTTGTGGTTCATCTTTAATGGAAATTTTAGTAAAACTGGTCAAGCTGGAATTACTGGACTGGACAGATTTTAATTGACGTATTGAATGACCCGAAAATGGACCTTAGGAATATGCAAATGGGCTGATTTTTGGTAGGATGCTAGCCTTATGTGTTATTAAGTTGATGAGTTGGAATTTTGGAAAAAGGACTTACGGTTTGATCACAATAAAATCCGTGGTAAAACTGATCACTCCAGAAATCAGCATGTAACCGTTTTGGAAAAGTGAATAAATGACCCCTTGAATGTTATTGTGTTACTCCGGAAATTTTATGACATTTACTTAGGACATTGATGAACACATCCATGTAAATTTTTCACCTTGGAATTATTATTTTATTGGGTAAATGCCGAAGTTAAGTTTGTATCACTAATCTGGAAAACTGGGCAGAATTAAGGACTTGGTTGTATGGTTTTATTCTTGTGGGTTTAGACTCATTTGTAGGGTTTGGGCTTATGAGCTATAATTTTTGGTATGTCTACAGTATTTTGCAGGTGGTGACCCAAATTAAATGAGACCTAAGGGGTTTAAAGGAACGGTAAAAGAAGCGTACTGCACTGCTGAATTCAGTAGTACCCTGTTTAGTAATTAAATAAATTGAGGGTCTTACACGTCTTGTAACGTTACGAAAATTATATAGCGAATAGAAAAGACACCTTTATGCATATGTATAACAAGAAATCATGATAATGGGCCTAAAACATGAGGTTTTGAGGCCGTGCAAACGGAACAATAATTCTGGAAATTTTTCTTGTTTAAAGAATAAGTTTGTACTTGTATGTATGTAACGCATCATGTCATGGATTGCATGGTACATGTCATACATTGCATCATCGTCACTTACATGATTCATGAAACTGATGTTATGACAAAGAATGATGAAAAAGCGTTTTTAAAAAAAGATTCTGCTTTGAAAAGAACGCTTTCCTTCGGTACCGTATATTTCTGGCCAGCAGGACCCGCTCCAGATCCGGAGTTAATTGATCTGATGATAGTGACCGTTCAAGCCCGGAGAGAATAGACCTGACTATGATTATGACCGTTCAAGCCTGGAGAGAATAGAGCTGATTATGATGATTATGACAGTACAGGCCCGGAGAGAATAGACTTGGTGACTATGATTGATGATGTGACTGTTTTCGGATCCGGAAATAATAGATTCGAAGGAAAGAATATGACCGCCTCAGAGCCGGATAGAATAGATCTGAACACTCTCTGGTTTTTCTTGACGATGATGTTTTGAAAGAAAGAACGAAAGAACTTATCTTCATTTTTATCATGATGCATCACATGTACATACTCATGCATGTTGCATTTAATGATTCATCGAATATTTGGTACATGTTACTTAGACTAAGTTGTTATGATTTTGTAGCTCCTAAGTTATGATCTTTAATAAGTTATGATCTTAGATAAGTATTGATCTTAGATAAGTTATGATCTTTGATAAGTTATGAGCGGATTACTTACGGGTATCGAATGGAAGATCAAGTATGTTTCTAAAACCGAAATTTTGGGGTTCGGTTCTTGTATGTACTTTCCATTTAATTCATGATTATTTATAGTTTACTTGCTGGTGATGTTGTCGCTCAACCCTTATTTTTCCTCCCAGAACCCACAGGAAATAGGGTCGAGTGGATCGAGGACGAGCCTAGGGTGCCTTATCCGTAGAAGAGCGATTGAAGGATGAATTGAGGGTCTTTGACGAGACGGTCACGATTGACGATCTTTTATGAATTTGTGTTGGAAAAAATGGATTTCGTACTTCCGCATTTTAAGAACATGTCTGTAAAACTTATGATGGATGACTAGACGTTTTTATTTTCAACAGTTTTTATTCTGCCTCGGTTGTGCTTACTTGATGACGTGTAAGCATGGAAGTCCACATATTTTATTCTGGACTAAGATATGTTATGGATTGGCGCCTGGTACTCTCTGTAGTGAAGTGCAGCGGGCGCACCGTATCCTGCTAGGCTGGGGTGCGGGGCGCTACAGGTGGTATCAGAGCTGAGGCTCTAGATCCTGGCAGAATATATAATTAAGTTATGATATTAGCAAACTAAGTTTGATCTTAGATCTAAGTCATGAACCTAGATGTGAGTTGACCTTAGACTAGGATGACTTAGACTGGAAATTAGGGTTCGATCTAATGATAAAACCCTAGTCGATGACCTTTTATAGAATTTAATTCATAACGTATCTACTTGCATGCCCACTCAGAATTCCATTGGATATGAATTAAATTATGTCGCTTATTATGGCACTCCAACCTTGAATAAAACCCCGACACTGCATAATGCAGATGGCACGACCGCGAGGCAGACCCGCCAGAGCCAGACCGGAGGAGCAGGAGGCAATTCCTCCACCTGTTCAGGTTCCTCCACCACCACCACCACAAGACCAAAATCCGCCCCCAGCGCAGAATATTCCCCAACCCCAGGGGCCTCTGCCACAAATGATTCCAGACATTAATGCTTTCCAGAACTTTTGCCAGACCGTAACCCAAATCGGTCAAGTAATGCTACAGCAGAATGCTCCTCAGCCTCACGAGCCGGTCAAGGATGCCCAATACTACTTTGAAAAGTTGAAAAGAGCTAATGTTCCGCCTTTCGAAGGAAAGTCAGACTCAGATGCCGCTGAGAAGTGGCTGGACAAAGTAGAAAATTGTTTTGAATTAATTCGAGCACCTGAGAAAGTAAAGACTCAGGCGGTCAGGCCGTTCCTACTTGGAGAAGCCAACCAATGGTGGAAGGCCAACATGCAATCCCTACCAAGGCCGATTCCATGGGAGAGATTTCTCCAAGAATTCAACAAATTTTACATACCACCCTCCGTTAAGCTGCAGAAGAGGCATGAGTTCGAGTCGTTAGTACAAGAACAAGGAATGACAGTCGCAGAATATGCTAACAGGTTCATAGCCCTGGGAAGATTCCAACCATCTACTATGAAAGATGAAGAGACTAAAATGTTAAAGTTTGAAAGAGGGTTAAACCCTAGGATCAGGACCTGGTTGGTCAATGCGAACCTGAAAAATTTTGGCGCGCTATTGGACGCTTGTTACCGAATAGAGAGGGACATTATTCGTCGGGACGAGATAGGACAGAAACGAGGAAGAGAAACATCCGGGAATGGAGGTTCCCGCAAAGCTACAAAGCAAAACTCAAGGGGCCCAGGACGCCAAGGAAAGAATCGATTACAGTGCTGTTCCCAAAAGAATCAGTCAAAGAGTCAAGGCCAGCAGTATGCTATTCCAAATTGTCCTCACTACAATAAGCGTCACATTGGGGAGTGCTACTTTCAGTCAGGAAAGTGCTTCGGGTGTGCAAGGTGGGCCACATCATCAAAGATTGTCCAGATAAGGGAACCACATGCTTTGGGTGTGGAAAGGTAGGGCACATGGCCAAAGATTGCCCGGAAAAAGGGGCCCCACAACAGCAACAACCTAAGAACCAGCATCAGCGTACCAATGAGAGAGTTCATGCTATGACAGACGCAGCTGCTGAAGAGGCCAATGATGTGGTGGCAGGTACATTCTAAAATTTATGCAATGCTTAAATTTCTACAAATACTGTTGCCTTACTGTTGCTTAGAAAATTTTGCATGGTTCAGGAGCTATTTTAGTATGCTCAGTACCTGCCAATGTACTATTTGATAGTGGTGCTAGCCATTCCTTTATATCAAAGAAATTCGCAAAGAATATTGAGCACAACCCAACCTATAGTGATACACCCTATAGAGTTCAAGCAGCTAGGGACCAGGTGCTTGTGTCTCACCACATTTACAGAAACTGCGCACTTGAGTTCGATGACCACCGGTTTGATGCTGACTTAATTCCCATACCCATGACGGATTTTGATGTGATTCTTGGGATGGATTGGCTCTCCATGAATTTTGCCAACATCGATTGTAATGAAAAACAGGCTACTTTTAAGAACCCCACACGTAAGGAAGTAACCTTTCAAGGAGGATCAAAGTTAAGGAAGTGCCCCAAGAACGTTTATGTAAATGCGATTCGCGCCGGTAAGGCATTGAAGAAAGGATACGAGTGGTTTCTTGTTTACACAATAAATGTCGACCAAGCACCCTCCGACCCTTCTCAAGTGTCGGTGGTCTGGGAATATCCAGATGTTTTTCCAGAAGAATTACTGGGTCTTCCTCCGGATCGAGAGATTTCTTTTGAAATTAATCTAATTCCAGGAGCGGAGCCAATATCGAAGGCTCCCTATCGAATGGCACCTGCGTAATTGAAAGAGTTGAAAGAAAAGCTACAAGAATCGTTTGAAAAGAAACTTATTCGCCCAAGTGTTTTGCCTTGGGGTGCCCCCGTACTGTTTGTAAAGAAAAAGGACGGAAGTATGCGGTTATGTATAGATTATCGAGAACTCAACAAGATCACTATAAAGAACAAGTACCTATTGCCTAGGATCGACGATCTGTTAGATCAGCTTCGGGTAAGCGATTCAAAGTTTTATTTCAATGATAAGTCTATTATAAACACTACCTAAAAATATCGTGATGCAGGGGGCACGAATTTTCAGTAAGATTGATCTTCGCTCGGGATACTTCCAATTGAAGATCAAAGCTAAGGATGTCCCGAAAATTGCATTCAGAACCCATTATGGACATTACGAATTTCGTGTAATGTCATTCGGACTGACCAACGCCCCCACGACTTTTATGGACCTAATGAATCGAGTATTTCAATAGCAACTGGACAAGTTCGTGGTAGTCTTTATTGACGATATCTTGATCTACTCACCTGATGAAGAGACCCACGTGGCCCATTTAAAGACCATCCTCGACATCCTACGGGGAAAACAACTGTATGCTAAATTTAGTAAATGTGAATTCTGGCTACGTAGTGTAGCATTTCTGGGACACGTAATATCTGAGGATGGTATATCCGTAGATCCCAAGGAAATCGAGGCAATCACAGAGTGGCCAAGGCCGACCAATGTTACAGAAGTACAGAGTTTTCTTGGTCTCGCCGGCTACTATCGTAAGTTTGTTGAGGGATTTTCTCGAATTGCTATGCCTCTTACCCGTTTGACACAGAAAAAGACTAAGTTCGAATGGACCTCAGATTTTGAAAAGAGTTTTATTGAATTACAGGAGAAGCTAACTTCTGCCCCAGTTTTGGCACATCCTATTCTGGGTGAAAAATTTGTTGTGTATAGTGACGCCTCTAAGAATGGACTTGGATGCATACTAATGCAGAAAGATCGAGTGATTGCGTATGCATCTAGATAGCCAAAACCATTTGAACAAAATTACCCGGTATACGATCTTGAATTAGCAACCATAGTCTTTGCCCTAAAAATATGGAGACATTATTTGTACGGTGAAAGGTGCGAAATTTTCACAGATCACAAGAGCCTTAAGTACCTCTTCACCCAAAAAGAATTAAACATGCGCCAACGCAGATGGCTAGAATTGATGAAGGATTACGACCTTTCTATCCAGTATCATCCGGGAAAAGCCAATAAAGTTGCCGACGCTCTTAGTAGAAAGACAAGTCATCCGCGTCAACCACCTCTGCAGCGTGATATGGAAGAATTTGATCTTGAGGTTGAGTCCGTTGAGGGCATGCTCGCAAAGTTGGTATTGATTCCTTCGCTGATAGACAAGATTAAGGAGGGTCAAGAAAAGGATGAAACTTTGAAGAAAATAAAGGACAGGCTGAGAACGAAACCCTCTGAGGATTTTAAGATCAGAAATGATAATAGCTTGTGGTTTCGAGAAAGACTGTGTATCCAATGACGATGATATAAGGAACAAAATTCTCCGTGAAACCCATAATACACGTTTGTCTATCCATCCTGGAGTCAACAAGATGTACCAAGACTTAAAACAAAGATTCTGGTGGCATGGCATGAAAAGACAAATTGCGGAGTTCGTAGAAAAATGCCTTGTTTGCCAGAAGGTGAAAGCGGAACATCAGAGACCCGCCGGATTACTACAACCTCTTGAAGTCGCTGAATGGAAGTGGGATCATATTACTATGGATTTTGTGACTGACTTACCCAAGACAAAGGATGGACATGATGCTATTTGGGTGGTCGTTGATCGTCTAGCAAAATCTGCTCATTTTATGGCTATGACGATCAAGGCTCCTAAGGAGAAGTTGGCTACGATGTATGTTGAACAAATTGTGAGCCTTCATGGAGTACCTATAAGCATTGTGTGTGACCGCAACCCTCGTTTTACATCCCGATTTTGAACGGTTTTTCAAAAAGCGATGGGCACGGAAATACGAATGAGCTCTGCATTTCACCCCCAAACGGATGGTCAATCGGAGAGAACCATCCAAACGCTGGAAGACATGCTGCGAGCTTGTATACTCGACTTTGGGAGAAGTTGGGACAGGAGTCTCAATCGAGTAGAATTCTCTTATAACAATAGTTATCATCGATCCATTGGGATGGCTCCGTATGAAGCACTATATGGGAGAAAGTGCCGCTCTCCATTGTACTAGGACGAAATCGGAGAAAAGATTCTCACAGGACCTGACCTAATAGAACAAACGTGAGAGAAAGTAATAATTATCAAACAAAGGTTGCAAGCAGCCCAAGATAGAAGCAAGGTTTGGGCAGACGAGAAACGGCGACCATTGAAATTTCAAGCTGGGGAAAAGGTATTCTTGAAGGTATCGCCATCAAAATGAGTTAAGAGATTTGGTATCAAAGGGAAGTTAAGCCCAAGGTTTATTGGACCCTGTGAGATCCTTGAAAGAGTTGGAGAAGCCGCTTACCGGTTAGCGCTACCGCCGTCGCTATCTCAATTACATGATGTATTTCACGTATCACAACTTCGTCGGTATGTGCACGAGCCTAGCCATAGACGAACAGCCTTTCAAAGTTGAAGCCGACGCGACATACGTGGAAGAACCGGGAAGGATTGTTGATCGCAAAGAAAAGGTTCTGAGGAAACGATCTATTCCTATGGTTAAGGTGCAATGGAAGCACCACGCTATTGATGAGGCCACTTGGGAGATGGAAGAAAACATGAAGAACCTGTACCCTCACCTTTTTGCTTAATGCTTTTAAGTTTCAAGGACGAAACTTGTAATAAGGGGGGAGGATATTGTACCCAACGAGAAATCACATTGTACTTGAGACTTGTCTACGTGAATTTATGAAAAGTTGCATCTTCAAGTACAATTTATTCAGTTTTATGATTACTTCCCTAATTAGATTTGTGTTAAGGAAAAATATTGTGTAATAATTCAAGCCTGAATTATGGATTATGTGAAGTGACAAATTTACCCCAAAGGGCCCAAGGAAATTCGGCCACAAGGCATAGAGAGGGCCTTAGAAGATTTCTCAAAATTTCAAGAAGGTTAATCTTAAGGGCCATTTTTTAATAAGCCCAAATAACAATTAAACAATTTTAAGTAGTGGGCAATTTTCTCCAACCCTCCCTAAATTTTCGGCCCTATGAGCATAAGAGACTCAACATTTCCCTAATTTTTATTTTTAAGAAAAAGGGGAAATAATTAGTAAAAAGGAAAACTACCTACATAGCTTCTCATTAAACCCACTTGGAAAGAGAATTAAGTATGCTAAGGGCCACTCAATGCCCACCGCCGGATACCCCCTCAAATGGTTAACCAATGAGCCTTTCAAATATTACCATGGTTACTTTATATTAACCACAAGGTTAAAGTAACCCAAGTTAACCCTTAAAGTAACTCTAGTTCGATAAAAGTAACCCAAGTTGCAATAAAGTAACCCAGGTTAGTCATAAAGTAACTTTGATTAGCTAAAGTAACTTGGGTTAATTAATTTAACCATGCCAAGGTTAACCCCTTATTCTCTTGATTCCCAACGGCTAATCTAGCCTAGTAAAGGAAATTCTCTCCAAGAAACCCTAATACTCAACCCTCAAGAATTAACAAGAAATTTCCCTCTCCTTCCCTCAAGGCACACGACCAAGGTTGAGCCAAGAAGGTTTAGGATTCATCCAAGTTCAAGTTTTTCCTAGGTGAGTATATTCTAAACTCTTTAAGAGAATTTCTACATCTTTCATACAGTGAAGCTTACATTGCTACTCTTTCTTGCTCAAAACCGTGACCTCCATGGTCACTAGGTTCAAGTTCTGAAGCTCTTAAGTGGTGCTAGTTCTTAAGAGGTTTGAAAACACCCTTCAAGCTTCATCTTGGTAAGTCAATCTAGCCTCTATTTAGCTCTATCTTTTATTTTAAGATAACAACTAATGTTTGCTCTTTTCCTGCTCCAAAACTGTGGGGTATATGTAGTGAAGAGGAGGAAGACTTCACTCCTTCCATACACATTTCAAGCTAAGGAAAGGTGTAAGTTTGAAAAAGGCAATTACACTATAAATACTCATGTCTTGTGTGTGAAAGTATATGCTTGAATGTCAAGATGTTATTAAGTTTTAATCTTAGATGTAAAATGCTAAGCTTGAAGCGTGAAGTTTTCGGATTCTTGAGTAAAGTGGCTTGCATGTATGAGATTTTCTTCAAAGGTGGATTCTTTGCTCTTTTTAAGTATGAATATGATGTTAATCTAAGATAACTATAGCAAAGTTCTCTTCTTTGACATGTAATGGGGACAGTTGGATTAAAATGGGGAATAAATGTGGTTCTTGTGATAGATTGTAACTTGTGGGGTAAAGGATGTGTACAAGATATATGCTTTATGACTTAAGTTTAATATGTTCATTATGGAAAAATGATTTAGGCCCTTGCATGTGTATGAAATGGGCTGTTTTGGGAGTATGGTACGTACACACCAAATATACCAAGAATAGATTCTAGTAGGAACAAAAAATGCAAGACCAAGGAGTGATTTGTGTAACCTTCAAAACTGTTTTTGAAGTGATGTGTAGATGACCTTTGGAATGTATTAGAACCTGAAATATCTTATGCTAAAGGTGTATTTGATGATTAGAAAGGCAATTATGAGAAATAACTCAAGTTGGGACATTTTTAGTAAGGAAAAGTGACAATAACGGGAGTTACTGGAACAGGGCAGACTAATGATACATTTTGCAAGACCTGAAAATGGATCTTAGAAGTATGAAATTAAGCTAATTTTTGGTATTACACTAGCTCTATGTGTGTAGTGAATATGAGAGTTGGAATTTAGGTAAAATAAGTTGTGGTTCATCTTTAATGGAAATTTTAGTAAAACTGGTCAAGCTGGAATTACTGGACTGGACATATTTTAAGTGACGTATTGAATGACCCGAAAATGGACCTTAGGAATATGCAAATGGGCTGATTTTTGGTAGGATGCTAGCCTTATGTGTTATTAAGTTGATGAGTTGGAATTTTGGAAAAAGGACTTACGGTTTGATCACAATAAAATCCGTGGTAAAACTGATCACTCCAGAAATCAGCGTGTAACCGTTTTGGAAAAGTGAATAAATGACCCCTTGAATGTTATTATGTTACTCCGGAAATTTTATGACATTTACTTAGGACATTGATGAACACATCCATGTAAATTGTTCACCTTGGAATTATTATTTTATTGGGTAAATGCCGAAGTTAAGTTTGTATCACTAATCTGGAAAACTGGGCAGAATTAAGGACTTGGTTGTATGGCTTTATTCTTGTGGGCTTAGACTCATTTGGAGGGTTTGGGCTTATGAGCTATAATTTTTGGTATGTCTACAGTATTGTTCAGGTGGTGGTCCAAATTAAATGAGAGCTAAGGGGCTTAAAGGAACGGTAAAAGAAGGGTACTGCATTGCTCAATTCAACATTACCCTGTTTAGTAATTAAATAAATTAAGGGTCTTACACGTCTCGTAACGTTACGAAAATTATATGGCGAATAGAAAAGACACCCTTATGCGTATGTATGACAAGAAATCATGATAATGGGCATAAAACATGAGGTTTTGAGGCCCTGCAAACGGAACGATAATTCTGGAAATTTTTACAGCGCAAAGAATAAGTTTGTACTTGTATGTATGTAATGCATCATGTCATGGATTGCATGGTACATGTCATACATTGCATCATCGTCACTTACATGATTCATGAGACTGATGTTATGACAAAGAATGATGAAAAAGCATTTTTTTTAAAAAAAGATTCCGTTTTGAAAAGAACGCTTTCCTTCGGTACCGTATATTTCTGGCCAGTATGACCCGCTCCAGATCCGGGGTTAATTGATCTGATGATAATGACCATTCAGGCCCGGAGAGAATAGACCTAACTATGATTATGACCGTTCATGCCCGGAGAGAATAGACCTGATTATGTTGATTATGACCGTACAGGCCCGGAGAGAATATACCTGGTGACTATGATTGATGATGTGACCGTTTTCGGATCCAGAAATAATAGATTCGAAGGAAAGAATATGACCGCCTCAGATCCGGATAGAATAGATCTGAACACTCTCTGGTTTTCTTGACGATGATGTTTTGAAAGAAAGAACGAAAGAACTTATCTTCATTTTTATCATGATGCATCACATGTACATACTCATGCATGTTGCATTTAATGATTCATCGAATATTTGGTACATGTTACTTAGACTAAGTTGTTATGATTTGGTAGCTCCTAAGTTATGATCTTTAATAAGTTATGATCTTTGATAAGTTATGATCATTGATAAGTTATAAGCAGATTACTTACGGGTATCGGATGGAAGATCAGGTATGTTTCTAAAACCGAATTTTTGGGGTTCGGTTCTTGTATGTACGTTCCATTTAATTCACGATTATTTATAGTTTACTTGCTGGTGACGTTGTCGGTCACCCCTTATTTTTCTTCCCAGAACCCGCAGGAAATAGGGTCGAGTGGATCGAGGACGAGCCTAGGGTGCCTTATCCGTAGAAGAGCGATCGAAGGATGAATTGAGGATTTTTGACGAGACGGTCACGATTGACGATCTTTTATGAATTTGTGTTGGAAACAATGGATTTCGTACTTCTGCATTTAAGAACATGTCTGTAAAACTTATGATGGATGACTAGACGCTTTTATTTTCAAAAGTTTTTATTCTGCCTCGGTTTTGTTTACTTGATGACGTGTAAGCCTGGAAGTCCACATATTTTATTCTGGACTAAGATATATTATGGATTGACGCCTGGTACTCTCCGTAGTGAAGTACGGCGGGCGCAGCGTATCCGGCTAGGCCGGGGTGCGGGGCGCTACACGGCCGGTTTCCCATTGACTAAAACCGAGCATCTTGTAGCTGCCAAATTATTCATTAAAATGCATACCAGTCAGGAGTGGAATCCCATTTTTAGCAAAATCTGTTGAAGATAAGACCAACAAACTCTATCAAACGCCTTTGCCATATCAAACTTGGTAATAACATGTCCACCTCGGGTAGGTCTGTCTAAAACATGCACCATCTCCTGAGCCAGAAAAATCTGCTCAGTAATATCTCTTCCCTTTATAAATCCCGCCTGCTCCTATGAAATTAACTGAGGCAATAAATCTGCTAATCTTGTGGAAATTAATCGCATAAGTACCTTGGCCAGAAAATTGGTGAGGCAGATAGGGGGAAAATAAGAAAAAGTTTAGGGATTCGCCGTCTTTGGGATGAGGGTAATAAGGGCCGTTGCTAATTGGCTGGGAGGACGAATACCCCAGAAGAATTCTTGAACTGCCTGGTGTACATCCATATGAATGACATGTCAAAAGAGAGGATAAAATGATCCGCGAAGACCATCCTGACTAGCAGCACTAGTGGGGCTAAGATCCCAGACTACCTGCTTAACTTCGGATAAGATGGGCATTGCCATAAGTCTCTCGTTATTCGCATCCGAGACAAGGGGCGGAATATACTGCAATATCAAGTCATACTGGTAAGTGACATCTTCCTTGAACAAGTTTTTATAATATCGAATCGTACTAGTTCAATATCTGTTGGATTATCACAAGTGACACCATCCTCACGGACTATCTGATGGATGGTTTGTTTCTGTCGGCGTTCCTTAACCAGTTGGTGGAAAAACTTTGTGTTAGAATCTCCATCACAAACCCATTTGACATTTGCTTTCTGTTTCCGAAATACTAATGCACGCGATTGTGCAAGTCGCAACAAAGCTACACTGCTATGATATTCCTGCCGCAAGGCATCCATGGGCGAAGAGTCATAGGCTCGTTCACAATGCGTCACCTCATTCTCCGCAACATCAAGAGAATCAAAAATATTACTAAAAACCTCCTTATTCCATATTCATAGCTGATGCTTCAGTCTCCTTAATTTTAAATAAAAACCCCACATTCCTCCCATGGTTGGAAATAATTGACAATGGTGAGTGACAAAGTTGTGAAAATTAGGATGAGTAGCCCAAGCATCAAGATATCTGAAAGACACAACAGAGGTAGTAGCATCTACGCGGCATTCTAAATAAAGCAGGGCATGGTCCGAAGTCTTGCGATTAATATGTTGATATTGAACTGTTGAGAATATATCAAGAAAATCTGATGAGCATAAGAATCTATCTAACCGCCGGGAAACTCGGCCTAAGCCTCTGCCATCACACCAAGTATATAATGAGCCTTGAAAATTAATTGATTGAAGAGAGCTGTCCGCAACAAAATCATTAAAATCCTGCAATGATCTAAGCGATAAGGTCTGCCCTTATGTTCATCGAGAGTCGAGAAACTATTGAAATCTCCTTCAATAAGCCATGGAATGTCCACAGATGCCCAAAATGTTGAGAGATCCGCCCACAAAAGATGTCGCGCCGTCACCATGTGCAGACCATATACAAATGTGCACAAGAAGGAGCTGCCTGTACGTAACCAACAAAACCCCATGGAGTGGTTTTGCATACCGATACGTTCTCCATCTAATCGGAAATATGAGCAACACCAAAAAAATCCGTATTTTATCATTATAAATAGACATAGCTTGAGGGAAGCCCAGTTTTAAACGATATGACAACAAAGAGGATGCTCTAACCTTGAGCTCAATAACAACAAGAATATGAACATGATGCCGCCGAATTAATGATAAGAGACGATTCACAGACTTTCGAATCCCTCTAACATTACATAACAATATCTTCATTGCATGGATAATATATCAACAGAGTTTGAGAGTGCCGCACGAGACCTTGTAAATGGAGGAGAATTCGTTTCATTTTGCCTTTATTGACGCCGCAATAGTTTTGGAGGTATTTGAAAATGCGGCTCTTCATTTGAATCCGTTGGGGTAGTCGGATGCTCTAATGAGTCATTTGGAGAATTTCGCTGTGCACCTTCCAAGACGACCCCCTGAACCTGGTCATCAACAAGCGAGACAAAAGCATTTTCATCAGATAAGGCTGCGTTGGCAGCTTCATGCAGAGCCCCCATTTCACTATCCGAATGGGATGTGAAGTTGGGATTAGCAGGAAAATCATGAAAAATAGTATCATCAATTCCTTGAAGCCGAGAAACATCTTGAGTGTGCGAAACTAAATCAATCCGAGTCATATCAGGAGATAAGTATACCGAAGATGGCAGCACCGGATTAGGCTGAGGAAACACAGCGCGATCAATCTGATTAATCTCCTCAACCGCTCGTCAGGTAGCCATATCTGGGAGTGACATTTTAGGCGTCCAACGTTGCATCTTTTCCTTAATGACCGTAGTTTTTGAATTAAGGAAGGAAGCCGAGCTCTAGGGGTGATCTTCAATTAGAGCATCCTTCCCACATGTGGCGGACTGATGTCCCAGCCCATAGCATGAGGTATAATACATAGTCAAATCTTCATAAACAACAGATTGCGAGATACATCGATTAGAAACTTGAATAAAAACACGAGAAGGAAGTTCCTGTGATACATCAATTTCCACGCCTACACGAGCTACATACGGCCAATTTGTCTCAGCCGTTGCACTATCTAGTTTCATTGGTGTGCCTATCATTCGCACAATTTGAAATAATGCCTCATGTTGATAAAAATGAATTGGTAGTGTAGCGCCCCGTACTCGGCTACCCTCGTACGGTGCGCCCGCCGTACTTTCCCTTCCGGAAAAATACAAAGCGTCGATACTTAACTCGTAAAATCCATGAACAAACATGAATTACCAAGTCGCGATCTTAACAGGTTGATAAAATACGGCAGAATTTGAACCTTAATCCGAAAGCGTCAAATCGCGAATACATAGCAAAATTATACAAACTGATCCGATAGTAACTAGTCCATGAAATTAGACCAACATAACCCGAAGGAGAAACAGAAATAGCTATGTCCCATACATCCCGAAGGTTCATCAAAAATTTCCTTCTTCATTTCCTTATTAGCGGCGTCAATAGCCTAAGGGTATGGCACTCGGGCTCATCCTCAATCCACTCGACTTCCTTTCCTGGCTCTGGGGAAAAATAAATGGGTGAGCGACAACTCGCCAGCAAGTATACAATAACTCCATGCAATAAAGAGAAAATGGCATACAAGAATCAAACCCCAAATCCTTAAGTTAAATCATACCTGACAACACCTTTTCGGAACATCATACTTAAAGTCATCTCAACACTGAGTCAAAGTCTGAATGTCATCACTTAATTTAGATGCTACATACTATAGTTAACTTCTTATTTTCATGAATGAACGTCATGCATACTGTGTATGAAAATGTGAATGCAATGAGATTTCAATGAAAAACATGCTCATAAAATACTTGTTCTTTCTTTCTTTCTTTCTTTCAAATCGTAATCATCATAAAACGAGAAGGAGTGTCAGCCTATTATACCGGGCATGACTCGGTTCTTATAACATGTTCACGTTCAGGTCTATTATACCGGACCTGGTACGGTTCTTATGGCTCGTCAGACCTATTATACCGGGTCTGGATCGGTTCTTATAATCATGATCATCTTCAGACCTATTATACCGGGCCTGGGTCGGTTCTTATATTCTTCAGATCAATTAACCCCGGATCTGTAGCGGGTTAAGCTGGCCAGAAGGGACGGAAATTCTTTCAAACTTTATATAAAACATCATCAAAATCATGGGCGTGAAACATATGAGCATGCCAATGCAAATGCATGAGATGCAACATGATATAAGACACTTGTGATATCACACACAACTTTCTGCATGAGCTGGAAAAATTCAGCAATATGTCCTGTATGGTCCGGCCTGAAAATCAATCTTTTGAGCCCATTTTCCAGAAATTAAAAACATGGACATGCACCATATGATCTTGACTATATTCTGTACAAATTTCATGAACTCTTGACAAGTGTAAGTGCCTCTATAAAAATTAACTCCCAACATGGGTGCAACAGAAATTCTGCGGTACCCTTGACTCCATTCCTTACCTTGTCTCTTTCCATAGACTCATTATGGGGCTCACTTAGTACCTGGAAATATTCCCTGTTTCCTCTACGAATAATATTCAGATACCCATTCACCAAAACAAGTCAAAATAAGTATGATACAATTCATATAAGCACATAGGGTCAATCTGTCCTGTTTTTCCAGAATATTACACCAACTTCCCCTCAATAGTTTACCATCAAGATCAATAGAGAAGATCAATTTCTTTACATGGAAACTTAGCTATATGTCTTACGTACTTCCTGTAAAAATTTCAGGCCAATCCAAGATGTTTAAGATACTTAAATAATTTTTTCTTCCTAAAGTGGTACGTCCAGAAACTGTTTTGACCCACTGATACTAAAATTTTATTTCTGACCAATCCACAAATGATTTTCCAGAAATTCCAAAGCCACAATAAACTAGACATAATAAGCTATGACCACACCAAAAATAAGCTCAATCCAACGGTTACAAGGTCCTTAACTATGTCCATCAATTAGGCATACAATCTGTCCAGAATTCTGTTTTCAGTCAACATGCATAGAAACATCTTTTCTTCCCTAATTTTTGTTCTTTAGCCTATAGTCCAAGTTAATGACCATTCAATAGACTTAATAAGACTCTCCTATACAATTTCAAGTCTCCTCTTTAACATGCAAAAGTCATTCACATGAGCTATTCATTCTCCCACAAAACAGTCCCCTAATTTAACAAATTTCAAAACATAAAGAGTAGCAACTTAGACATATTTTCACTAAAGTCATAACCTAGTCTTCTAGACATTCATGCATGCACATTTTCACATATATTACAAGGAATTAAAGTATACTTGCCTCTTCAACTAAAGCTTTTGCCTTTGTTTGGTTAGGAAGTGAGATGTGGTGAGATCCTTCACCCTTTTCACCTTGAGTACACGGTTTTGAGGGAGTGAAGTAAAAAGGTTAGTTCTTTATTCAAATGGAAGAACTAGGTCATCTTTAAAGTTAGAGCATCTTACCAAATAGTCTTGAAATGGAGGTTCAAGCACCTCAATGTATCTCCTCCTAAGAAAGTTGGTAGCCTTCCCCTATCTCCACCTAGATGTCTCCTTGAGGTCTTGAAGTGAACTTGAAGTCCTAGCCCTCAAGATGGAAGGGCCGAAATCCCTTGATGAGGAAAGGTGGAGATTTTGCTAAGTGTTCTTGGTCTTGCAATATGAGAGAGATGCTTCTAGAATGAGTTGAATTGAACTATGTTTGGAGGCTTAGGGGGGACGGTTTCTTTGGAGGGAATTGGGGAGATTAGGGCTTCCTTGTAACTTAACCAAGGTTAATCTAGCTTAACCTTGATTACTTTGCTCAACCATAGTTACTTTTTGCTTTAACCAAGGTTACTTTAGTTTACCATGGTTACATCAACCTTGGTTAGAGAATAGTAATCATGTAAACATTTAAAATTCCTCCATGCCTAGACAAGAGGGTGTCGGCCTTGGTTGGGGTCTTTATGACCTCAACCACACTACTTTTTCCTTAATGGAGGTATCTTAACTAGTTCTTTAATTGCATGTACCATTTTTTTTTCTATTTATTCTTTGTCTAGTAATTACTTATCTTATTATCTTAACCAATAAAATTGGCTAGAAATTCCTAGAGTCTCCATGTATAGGCCGAATTTAGGCTTCTTGGCCAATTGGTATTTCTTGTAACTTTAGTTCATGTAATATATTGTTTCACCTATTTTATTGTATTCTAGAATTAGCATATGTATGCATACATATCACACATACACGTGCACACATATATGTTAATATGTAGGGCCCATGTAACTCTATCTCTCATGTGCTACTCTCTTAAAGTTTCCCTTATTTAATTTGGGCTTGGTATCACCTTACTAAGAATTAGGTAAAGAGACTTAAAAGAACTTAAGTAACATGCGCTAAAAGAAATTTCCGTTTTCATTCCGTCTCATATCCATAGTTTTTCACTTACATGATCATGTGGGTACAACATCCTTCCCCCCTTCAATGAAGTTTCGTCCCCGAAACTTATGAATTGTCAAAGAGATGTGGGTACTTTTGCTTCATGCCTTCCTCTAACTCCCAAGTGGCCTCGTCAACTGTATGGTTCTTCCATTGCACCTTGACCATGGGAATAGACTTATTTCTCAATGCCTTCACCTCTCTACCAATTATCCTTTCGGGTTCCTCAACATATGACATGTCAGCTTCAACCCTCAAGGGTGGTTCATCCATAATATGGCCCGAATCGTGCACATACTTACGCAATTGAGATATATGAAACACGTTGTGTAATTGAGACAACGACGGTGGTAGTGCAAGTCTGTAGGCAACCTCTCCAATCCTTTCTAAGATCTCAAATGGTCCAACAAATCTAGGACTGAGCTTTCCTTTCATTCTGAACTGCTTTACTCCTTTTGAGGGTGATACCTTCAAGAATACCTTATCCCCTACTTGGAACTCAAGTGGTCGACGCCTCACGTCGGCCCACGCCTTGCTTCGGTCCTGCGCTGCCTTCAATCTCTGTCTTACGATCATAACCCTTTCTTTGGTTTGCTCCACCAAGTCGGGTCCTGTGAAAATCTTATCTCCAATCTCGTCCCAATACAATGGCGATCGGCATTTTCTTCCATAAAGGGCTTCATAAGGAGCCATCCCAATTGATCTGTGGTAGCTGTTGTTATATGAAAACTCTACCAACTTCAAACTCTTGTCCCAGCTACCACCAAAGTCCAACACACAGGCACGCAACATGTCTTCTAATGTTTGTATTGTTCTTTCTGATTGACCGTCGGTCTGGGGATGGAAAGCCGAACTCATGCGAACTTCTGTACCCATCGCTTTCTGGAATGCCGTCCAAAATCTAGAGGTGAAGCGAGGGTCTCGGTCGCAAACTATGCTCATAGGAACCCCATGCAAACATACGATCTGATCCACATACATCGAAGCCAACTTTTCCATGGGTGCTCTAATCGACATTGGCAGGAAATGAGCACTCTTTGTCAGGCGGTCCACAACAACCCAAATAGTATCATACCCACTTCTTGTCTTAGGTAGATCTGTCACAAAATCCATAGCGATGTGATCCCACTTCCATTCGGGTACTTCAAGTGGTTGCAATAATCCAGCTGGCCTTTGATGTTCTGCCTTGACTTTCTGACATACAAGACACTTCTCAACAAACTCGGCTATCTGCTTCTTCATTCCTGGCCACCAGAACTTTTGCTTCAAGTCATGATACATCTTATTTGCTCCTGGGTGGATAGATAAGCGAGAATTATGGGCTTCCTGAAGTACTTCACTTCTTATCACGTCGTCCTTAGGTACACACAATCGGCCTCTAAACCACAAGCTGCCGTCAGTGCGGATTTCAAAATCGTCAGATGATTCCTCCTTCACTTTGCTCTTAACTTTCATTAACGCATCATCTTTAACTTGAGTCTCCTTAATTCTGTCGATCAAAGAAGGAACCATGACTAACTTTGCAAGCATATTGGAAATCGAATCTACTTCCTCTAGACCGAACTCTTCCATATCTCGCTGTAGAGGCGGTTGACGTGGATGACTCGTCTTACGACTCAAAGCATCAGCAACCTTATTCGCTTTGCCTGGGTGATACTGAATGGAGATGTCATAATCCTTAATCAACTCAAGCCATCGTCGTTGGCGCATATTAAGCTCCTTTTGAGTGAAGAGATATTTCAGGCTTTTATGATCCGTGAAGATTTCACACCTCTCACCATACAGATAGTGTCGCCAAATTTTTAGGGCAAACACGACTGCTGCAAGCTCAAGGTCATGTACTGGATAATTCCGCTCAAACGGCTTAAGCTGGCGAGATGCATACGCAATCACTCGTCCATTCTGCATAAGAACACAACCCAATCCATTCTTGGAAGCATCACTGTAGATCACGAATGGTTCTCCTGAGTTGGGTTGAGCCAAAACGGGTGCGGATGTCAACCTTGATTTTAGCTCAGAAAAGCTACTTTCACAATCCTCACTCCATAAAAATTTCGTCTTCTTCTGAGTCAGTTTAGTGAGTGGCATAGCAATCCTTGAAAATCCTTCCACAAACTTGCGGTAATAACCGGCAAGTCCGAGAAAACTCCGTACTTCCGTGACATTGGTCGGCCTTGGCCACTCAGTAATTGCCTCAATCTTTCTGGGATCAACCGAAATCCCATTTTCAGTGATAACATGGCCCAGAAATGACACACTATGCAACCAAAACTCGCATTTACTGAATTTTGCATAGAGCTGATGTTTTCTGAGAATGCCGAGTATTTCCCTCAGGTGAACTGTATGAGTTTCCTCATCGGGTGAATAAATCAGGATATCGTCAATAAAAACTACCACATACTTGTCCAATTGGTCCCGAAACACCCGATTCATGAGATCCATAAACGCTGCGGGGGCGTTGGTCAATCCAAAAGGCATTACGAGGAATTCGTAATGTCCATATCTTGTCCTGAATGCCGTCTTAGGAATATCCTCAGTTCTTATCTTCAATTGAAAATATCCCGATCTCAGGTCCACTTTGCTAAACACCCGAGCTCCCTGCATTAGAATACTTTAGAGATCATTCAGAATTATTATATTGAGATAAGGCTTAGTAATTACTGACCCGAAGCTGGTCAAACAGATCGTCGATCCGTGGTAACGGATACTTATTCTTTACGGTGATCTTGTTGAGTTCCCGATAATCAATGCACAGTCGCATACCTCCATCCTTCTTCTTTACAAATAAAACCGGGGCACCCCACGGTGACACACTTGGACGGATCAGTTTCTTTTCCAATAACTCGTGTAATTGTTCTTTTAGTTCTTTCAGCTCAGCGGGTGCCATACGGTAAGGAGCTTTAGAAATGGGTTCAGCTCCGGGGATGAGATTTATTTCAAAGGAAATTTCTCGATCAGGAGGAAGTCCTGGTAGTTCTTCTGGAAAGACATCCAGAAACTCTTGAACTACTGGAACTTGTAGAATGTCTACCGCTGTCTGCTCGGTACTAAGAGTATAAACGAGATATCCTTGACCTCCTTTTTGCAACGCTTGGCGAGCCCGAGCCATATTCACAAAAACATTCTCTGACTTCTTCAACTTAGTACCCCCTTGAAATGATACTTCCTCTTGCTCCGGAACTCTGAAAGTGACTCTCTTCTGATTGCAGTCAATATGGGCATGGTTCTTAGACAACCAGTCCATACCAAGAATAATGTCAAAGTCACTCATCGTAATCGGAATCAGGTCAGCCGCGAATCGATGATCATCGAGCTCGATTGCGCAATTCTTATACAGAAAGTGAGACGTAAGCACTTGATCACCAGCGGCTTGGATCCGATAAGGTGGTTTAAGCCGGATGGGATCACGGTCTATTTCCTTAGCAAATTTCTTAGATATAAAGGAGTGGCTGGCGCCACTATCAAACAAGGCATTTGCGGGTATACAACATACAAGAATGGCGCCTGAATCATACAAAGCTTTAACTACGTAGCAATATAATATTTATCAAATTGACATTGCATAATTTTAAATCATACCCGCCACAACGTCTCCAGCTTCCTCAACTGCAGCATCAGTCATCAAGTGCACACGCGCATTCGAGTGCTGACATTGGTTCCTTTGCTGCTGGCCACCACGCTCACGACAATCTCTCAGAATATGTCCAGTCTTGCTACATCCAGCACAAGCAGCTCCCTTATCAGGGCAATCCCTGATTATGTGACCAGTCTTGCCGCAACCAAAGCACTTACCAGCTTGTACATAACACTCGCCCAAATGATTCTTCTTACAATGGGGGCACGTGGGAATGGCCTGCTGCTGCTGTCCTTGATTCTCTTGATTACCTCTTTGATTACCCTGATTCTGCCCCCGGCGTTGTCCACGATTCTGATTCTGTTGTCTACCTTGCTTCCCATGAAAATTTTGCTTAGTCATTTTCCTTGCTCTCTTTTCACCAGAATTGTCCCTTCCTCTTTTCTGACCCACTGTCGCATCGCGGTGAATGATATCCTTTTCTATCCGATAGCATGCATCAACAAGCGCCTCAAAATCCGCAGAGATAACATTCACCAACCAAGTACGAATTCTTGGATTCAACCCACTCTCAAACTTTACCATCTTAGATTCCTCATCATTCATCACAGCCGGAGAAAATCTACCCAAGGCCAGAAACTTGCTCACATACTCAGACACAGTCATACCAGGCTCTTGCTTCAACATTTCAAAATCATGTCTCTTTTGCATCTTAACGGAAGGGGGAAAATAGAACTTATTGAACTCCTGGATGAATCTTTCCCATGGAATAGGTCGGGGCAAGGGTTGCAGTTTAGCCTTCCACCACTGGTTTGCCTCACCAAGGAGGAAGGGTCTCACAGCCTGGGTTTTCATATGGTCGGGGGCTCCATTCAATTCAAAGCAGTTCTCTACCTCATCTAACAACTTTTCAGCCATATCAGGGTCAGACTTGCCTTCAAAAGGTGGTACATTCGCTCGCTTAAGCTTCTCAAAGTAATACTGCGCATCTCTTATTGGTTCATAAGGGGGAGGAGGGGCAACTTGTTGAATCATTCCTTGACCAATCTGTGTTACAGTCTGACAGAATGCTTGGAAATCTGGAATAATAAGTGGTACTTGCGGAAGAGGGTTTCCTTGAACTGGTGGGGGATTCTCATTTTGCGGTGGAGGAGGAGGCGGAGGAACTGGATCTTGAGGTTGTGGAGGGTTTGGTTCAGGTGCATGGGTAGCATCTCTGCGAGGCCTACCACGACCGCGAGTCCGAACCATCTCTTCTAAGATCATGACTTAAGTCTAAGATCAATTCTTAGATTTCTAAGATCGTAACTTAGCTTCTATGTTCTGCCCGAATCTAGAGCCTGGGCTCTGATACCACCTGTAGCGCCCCGTACTCGGCTACCCTCGTACGGTGCGCCCGCCGTACTTTCCCTTCCGGAAAAATACAAAGCGTCGATACTTAACTCGTAAAATCCATGAACAAACATGAATTACCAAGTCGCGATCTTAACAGGTTGATAAAATACGGCAGAATTTGAACCTTAATCCGAAAGCGTCAAATCGCGAATACATAGCAAAATTATACAAACTGATCCGATAGTAACTAGTCCATGAAATTAGACCAACATAACCCGAAGGAGAAACAGAAATAGCTATGTCCCATACATCCCGAAGGTTCATCAAAAATTTCCTTCTTCATTTCCTTATTAGCGGCGTCAATAGCCTAAGGGTATGGCACTCGGGCTCATCCTCAATCCACTCGACTTCCTTTCCTGGCTCTGGGGAAAAATAAATGGGTGAGCGACAACTCGCCAGCAAGTATACAATAACTCCATGCAATAAAGAGAAAATGGCATACAAGAATCAAACCCCAAATCCTTAAGTTAAATCATACCTGACAACACCTTTTCGGAACATCATACTTAAAGTCATCTCAACACTGAGTCAAAGTCTGAATGTCATCACTTAATTTAGATGCTACGTACTATAGTTAATTTCTTATTTTGATGAATGAACGTCATGCATACTGTGTATGAAAATGTGAATGCAATGAGATTTCAATGAAAAACATGCTCATAAAATACTTGTTCTTTCTTTCTTTCTTTCAAATCGTAATCATCATAAAACGAGAAGGAGTGTCAGCCTATTATACCGGGCATGACTCGGTTCTTATAACATGTTCACGTTCAGGTCTATTGTACCGGACCTGGTACGGTTCTTATGGCTCGTCAGACCTATTATACCGGGTCTGGATCGGTTCTTATAATCATGATCATCTTCAGACCTATTATACCGGGCCTGGGTCGGTTCTTATATTCTTCAGATCAATTAACCCCGGATCTGTAGCGGGTTAAGCTGGCCAGAAGGGACGGAAATTCTTTCAAACTTTATATAAAACATCATCAAAATCATGGGCGTGAAACATATGAGCATGCCAATGCAAATGCATGAGATGCAACATGATATAAGACACTTGTGATATCACACACAACTTTCTGCATGAGCTGGAAAAATTCAGCAATATGTCCTGTATGGTCCGGCCTGAAAATCAATCTTTTGAGCCCATTTTCCAGAAATTAAAAACATGGACATGCACCATATGATCTTGACTATATTCTGTACAAATTTCATGAACTCTTGACAAGTGTAAGTGCCTCTATAAAAATTAACTCCCAACATGGGTGCAACAGAAATTCTGCGGTACCCTTGACTCCATTCCTTACCTTGTCTCTTTCCATAGACTCATTATGGGGCTCACTTAGTACCTGGAAATCTTCCCTGTTTCCTCTACGAATAATATTCAGATACCCATTCACCAAAACAAGTCAAAATAAGTATGATACAATTCATATAAGCACATAGGGTCAATCTGTCCTGTTTTTCCAGAATATTACACCAACTTTCCCTCAATAGTTTACCATCAAGATCAATAGAGAAGATCAATTTCTTTACATGGAAACTTAGCTCTATGTCTTACGTACTTCCTGTAAAAATTTCAGGCCAATCCAAGATGTTTAAGATACTTAAATAATTTTGTCTTCCTAAAGTGGTACGTCCAGAAACTGTTTTGACCCACTGATACTAAAATTTTATTTCTGACCAATCCACAAATGATTTTCCAGAAATTCCAAAGCCACAATAAACTAGACATAATAAGCTATGACCACACCAAAAATAAGCTCAATCCAACGGTTACAAGGTCCTTAACTATGTCCATCAATTAGGCATACAATCTGTCCAGAATTCTGTTTTCAGTCAACATGCATAGAAACATCTTTTCTTCCCTAATTTTTGTTCTTTAGCCTATAGTCCAAGTTAATGACCATTCAATAGACTTAATAAGACTCTCCTATACAATTTCAAGTCTCCTCTTTAACATGCAAAAGTCATTCACATGAGCTATTCATTCTCCCACAAAACAGTCCCCTAATTTAACAAATTTCAAAACATAAAGAGTAGCAACTTAGACATATTTTCACTAAAGTCATAACCTAGTCTTCTAGACATTCATGCATGCACATTTTCACATATATTACAAGGAATTAAAGTATACTTGCCTCTTCAACTAAAGCTTTTGCCTTTGTTTGGTTAGGAAGTGAGATGTGGTGAGATCCTTCACCCTTTTCACCTTGAGTACACGGTTTTGAGGGAGTGAAGTAAAAAGGTTAGTTCTTTATTCAAATGGAAGAACTAGGTCATCTTTAAAGTTAGAGCATCTTACCAAATAGTCTTGAAATGGAGGATCAAGCACCTCAATGTATCTCCTCCTAAGAAAGTTGGTAGCCTTCCCCTATCTCCACCTAGATGTCTCCTTGAGGTCTTGAAGTGAACTTGAAGTCCTAGCCCTCAAGATGGAAGGGCCGAAATCCCTTGATGAGGAAAGGTGGAGATTTTGCTAAGTGTTCTTGGTCTTGCAATATGAGAGAGATGCTTCTAGAATGAGTTGAATTGAACTATGTTTGGAGGCTTAGGGGGGACGGTTTCTTTGGAGGGAATTGGGGAGATTAGGGCTTCCTTGTAACTTAACCAAGGTTAATCTAGCTTAACCTTGATTACTTTGCTCAACCATAGTTACTTTTTGCTTTAACCAAGGTTACTTTAGTTTACCATGGTTACATCAACCTTGGTTAGAGAATAGTAATCATGTAAACATTTAAAATTCCTCCATGCCTAGACAAGAGGGTGTCGGCCTTGGTTGGGGTCTTTATGACCTCAACCACACTACTTTTTCCTTAATGGAGGTATCTTAACTAGTTCTTTAATTGCATGTACCATTTTTTTTTCTATTTATTCTTTGTCTAGTAATTACTTATCTTATTATCTTAACCAATAAAATTGGCTAGAAATTCCTAGAGTCTCCATGTATAGGCCGAATTTAGGCTTCTTGGCCAATTGGTATTTCTTGTAAATTTAGTTCATGTAATATATTGTTTCACCTATTTTATTGTATTCTAGAATTAGCATATGTAGGCATACATATCACACATACACGTGCACACATATATGTTAATATGTAGGGCCCATGTAACTCTATCTCTCATGTGCTACTCTCTTAAAGTTTCCCTTATTTAATTTGGGCTTGGTATCACCTTACTAAGAATTAGGTAAAGAGACTTAAAAGAACTTAAGTAACATGCGCTAAAAGAAATTTCCGTTTTCATTCCGTCTCATATCCATAGTTTTTCACTTACATGATCATGTGGGTACAACAGGTAGTCCTGAAGAGAAACCCAAACATGAACAATAGGAACATCAACTGTAGGGTCATAATCAGACGTCTCATATATTTGCCTGCTATAATCCAACTTTGTCTAGTAAAACATCGCAAGTAATCTTGTTCTTGTGTAAAGGTGAGTAAACCATGATTCGAATCAAAAAGTCCGGTACGTACCGCTCCAATGAAGCCTATACAGTCGATCGTTGAGCGAATGGTAGTAAGCAGAGGACGGCCATACCAAGAAGTGCCTACAAGCGATAATCTGTATAGTTCAGCCAAGGCGGTTACTTCTTCATCCATGAAGGCAATCATATGACGTGATTGCTGGCGAGGATGAAGATTGAAATAATGATGCAAAAGATCACTTAACCGAAAGTGCGTCTGGTGCTGCGATCGGTGATTTTTCACCGGATTGTCTGTTGCGGCGATCACAGATGAAACAGGAAGGAGTAAACCGAGAAGAGAATATTGGATCAAGTATAGAAAAGAGTTCTAAGGGAGAAGGCGGAGATCAGTGGTGGCATCTGCGCCAGCCGCCGACGATCGCTGGGAGCCCTGCGCGTGAGACAGAGAGCTCCATATATATATATGTTTGGTATAGTCCGAGGTATTCGGTCCTTACTTCCTCGGTTGATACATTTGACATGCACACATCATCTAAATCTTGTGGCTCTGATTGAACTAAAACTCTCATATGTACATCACACACGATATTGCATGGATTTAAGGTTCTCTCATTCATACTCCTTGATGGCGGGTACAATCTGGATCTTCTGGCGAGATACTTATTTTCGGCTGGTGGATATTTATGAGAAAGATCAGTTGCTACATTTGCATCTTTCTTATTTACCTGACAAGTTTTTATTTTTGTGGACGATTGTATATGGCCGACATACGGTTTCTCTCTGTCAGTCTCTTTGGGCTTCATTGCATTCCCTGCACAGGTTCATAATCTGCAGTGGTTAATAAGTGGAGACTTTAACACCTTTTGTTCCTTAGAGGATCACAGGGGTCGCTCTCATCTAACCCTTGCTCATTTACAGGGCTTTAATTATTGTATTGAAGATTGTGGTCTTATGGATCCATCGTATCATGGCCCTCGTTTTACTTGGGCGGATGGTCATGGCCTTGGACGTGTACAACGACGTTTGGATTGGGTGTTCATAAATTCTATTTTCTTTGATGCTTTTGATGATTTGAATCTAACTAATCTTGTGCAAGCTCCATCGGATCATTCTCCACTGTTGCTTATATGCACCAAACGACAAGTGGATGGCCCGAGATCATTTCGTTTTCTACATGCATGGATTGTACATCCCAACTTTTCTGCATATGTAAAGGATGCATGGACTTCATCTCCAACTATCGATGGCATGTATGGTCCATGACAAATTAACGCGTCTAAAAAAGGACATACAATTTTGGAACAAGACAATATTTGGAAACATCTTTGACACTCTAAAGCAGGCAGAGACGGCAATGAGGTTGGCCGAGCATAACTTTGATGAAGACCCATCCAGTGAACACAGGCAAGCATATAATTCGACAAAAGCAATATAGATTTTAGCATCGAAGTATGAATATGACTTTTGGAAGCAAAAAGCGCGTATTCGATGGATAAAGGATGGTTACGCCAACAAGCATTATTTCCATTCAGTGGTGAAAGGTAGACGGTGCAAAATACATCTATAACGAATATATACCTCAGATGGCCAACTTTGTGACACACAGGAAGCCATACAGCAGGAGGTCGTTACTTTCTACAGTGCTTTATTTAGCCATGAAGTAACCTACGAACATCAGCAACTTTTTGTTGTAATTCCTTAGCTGGTGACTGCAGCTGAAAATTACCGCCTTACACAACTGTCGTAAGTTGGAGAGGTAAAGGAAGTAGTATGGCACCTAGATGCACAAAGTGCTGCAGGGTCTGATGGTTTTCATAGTAATTTCTATTGTTCTTGTTGGGATATCATTCATCAGGATGTGATCAAGGCTGTTCAGGAATTTTTCTTGGGCATTCCACAGCCAGCAGTCATGGCCAGTTTGTTGATTATTCTCCTGCCTAAATGTGATGCTCCCCGCACCTTTGGCGATTACCGACCTATATGCTTAGCCAATTTAATGAGCAAAGTATGTACTCTCACGTCTATCTCTTTTGCTTCCTAAGCTAATCTCATCAGAGCAGACATGATTTCTTAAAGGATATGATATTTCCTCGCAAGTACTACTTGCTCAAGAAATGATTCATATTCTAGACCGAGGACGATCAGGAGACCAACTATGTCTCAAACTGGACATGATGAAAGCCTTTGATCGAGTAAGTTGGGAGTAGTTAGAATTATTATTGGCAGCATTTGGTTTTTCTGAATTTTTCATCCGCTTGATTCTCAATCATTTGCGTAGTACGAAATTTTCGGTGTTAATTAATAGTGTCCCATGTGGCTTCTTCCGCCCCATACGTGGAGTCAAACAGGGCGACCCTTTATCGCCATTACTGTTCATACTAGCTTTAGAGGGCTTTAGCCGAGGTCTAAAAGCTCAGATTGCAGCAGGCCTAATAAGCCCGTTTCGATTGGGACGGATACCTTTTCACATTACACATCTGGCATACGCTAATGACTTATTGGTTTTTTTACGAGGAGATGTTCGAAACCTACGAGCTTTTAAGAAGTTCTTGACTAGTTATGAGATGGCTTCGGGTCAGAAAGTCAATCTACAGAAGAGCCGTTTTATAGTATCCTAGCATACATCCCAGAGCCGCAGTTAACGATTTGCGGCAAGATGCAACCCACTTCTTTGCTGTTTCGTTATCTGGGTTCATTTTTGCATAAAGGAATCACTCGTGCTCACCATTGTACTGCATTGTTGCAGTATGTCGACACACGGCTTCAAGGCTGGCAAAACAAAACACTCTCATAAGCAGGCAGATTAGGTTTATTGCGATTTGTCTTGGCATCATTACCATTACACGTCATGGCGGCAGGTAGAATACCCGCACCGGTTATGAATATAATTCAACGGAAAATTGCTAACTTTTATTGCGTCCCAAGAGACATTGGGTTGCTTGGTCTCAAATTCAGATGCGTAAAGATGAAGGTGGATTGGCAATCCGAAATTTGCATACCCTGCAGGAGGCGTATTGCTGCCGAATATGGTGGCATTATCATAAAAAAACTACGTGTGGAGTAGATATATTATGGCAAAATATGGTGCAATAGGTGATTATCTGCCCCGACTATATGATTCTCCAACATGGAAGTTGATATGTCGAGTTCACTCATGTTGCATGCAGTATTGTGTTTGGGATAACAATATACATATTTTGTAGCATACTTCGTCTGGTATTTTCCTTGCGCTTAGCGTTTGATCTCTGTCGGGAATCTCGTCCCACATCTTTTTCAACTCAGTTTATATGGCATAAGCGACAGTGCCCAGTAGTAAGTAATTTCCTCTGGCGATTATCACATCGGGCTCTACCATTGGAAGATTTTTTGTGTTGCTTTCTCTAGATACGACAAACCATTTGCCCTTTTTGCAAGCATTCTTCTGCTACAATGTCCCATTTGTTTTTGCATTGCCCACAGGTTTGCCCTATTTAGGAACATTATTCTTCTTGTTTAGATGGGCCATCTCCATCATTTGCATCATTGTGGCAGCATTTAATGTCATGGTGGCTTAGCTCTACGTCTCATTCGCTGAAGGGACTTCCAAGAATAATCGTTCCAGGAATCATGGTGTTTATCATTTAGCGATTCTACACATCTATAATTTACAGTGATGATGATGGTTGGCGAATGACTTCTCTGATGTCTGGAATTCGGTCAGATATTATCTTTGGGGCAAAACCCTTGACGGTACGAAGTGGGAAACATGATGTTCATCACTGCATTGTCTGGGCCTTCTTCCTTCATTACGTACACGCAGGATGCAAGTTGTCCGGTGGATGTCCCCCCAACTGGACGGTAAAAAATCAACACGGATAGAGCAGTGGGAAGACATTTTGCTGTGGGTGGTGCAATACTACGGGATTCTTCAGGCGCATGCATAAGGGCAAGTTTGTTTCGTCTACCTTTATCTGCTCCATTTGTCGCAGAATCGCAGGCGGCATTATTTGCCCTTTTTTGTTATTTACGATCTTATCTGCATATTATACTTGAAACGGATTGCCAGGCACTGATAGCATCACTCACAGACTCGGCCCTAATACCACAAACATATCATTTGCGGCAACTATATCTACTGGTCAGACATACTGCAACGCCTGTTCGGCATACATACCTAGAGACAAATTTAGTAGCACACTATCTAGCACACAATGGGTTGATCAATGCTCCCACAAGTCATTTTACATTGATATCATTGCCCTCTATTGTGCGCAGATGCGTTTCACTGGATTTCACCACTAGGCATCTTCGACATGTTTGACAGCTATGTCTTCCACATGGATTGGCAACTACATTTGATCACTGCCTCCATCCTTTCAGATGCAGGCAAGCTGGGTATGATTTGGATTTTGATATTTTACATGGCTCACATGACATATTGGCTGTTACTTACAATTTGTCTGTTTTTTGCATGGATGTCCGAGGATATGCACGGAGGCGTTTGCACAGACGGTCAATTACATCATCTCCAAGTTTCAGCAGACACTCTGCATGATATATTTGCTATCTGGATAAATATGTACTCTTTTTCCTTCGTGTAAGATTTTATCCACAAGGGTGGTTTTGATTGCCAAGGTTTTAATGAGACATATCATATCCCTTTCAGGAAGCACATCCCTCAGCCTGCTAGAAATTTAGCGATTCCATTTTTAAGACCTTTAAGCTGTTGTATTCTTTTAGTTCAACGGTTTTCCTCCGCCATAAGTGAGGACATTATAATAAAAGCAGGAGACAATGGGCTCCTTTTATAAAAAAATATATGTTTGGTATATATATATATAAAAAGAAAAAATGGCAATACCCTCTCATCGTCTCTGGTACGATCGGTGCCGCCGCCTTTTCTACCGGTCCTCCTTTCTTTGGTGCTTTTCTGTTTCTTTTCTACATTATTCTTTCCTTTTTGGCATCCTTTGATCATGGCTTCGACACGGGCTGCACAACCGTCATCGTCGCAGCAAGGAGGACCAACTAGGGGAAAAACATATGCTTCACCATTTGCAGAGTCAGCCACGCCTGCGATCTCCCCTAAGTCGATCCAAAGGTATAAAGGGAGCCCTATGATAGAATTCTCTGATGATGAAATCGCCTCCCTTGCGGCCCCATATCATTTTACATTGGTTGGCAATCTTTGGCATGGACGGCCTCCGATGGCTACTATCTGTGCGAGCATTGATCGCATCGGATTCACAGGTACGGTTTTAATGGGTTTGCTTGATGAAACTCATATAATGCTTCACTTTGATCAGGAAGGGGATTATCTCCGGTGCTTTGCAAGGCAGAGTTGGACAATTGCCAGGAAATACATGCGTGTCACTAAATGGACTCTTACTTATGATCCAAAGATTGATGTCCCGATTGTTCCCATATGGTTAGATTTCCCTGGCTTGCCCGTCCACTTCCTTCAAAAGGACGCCTTATTTCAGATTGGGCGGATGCTAGGAATGCCTATGAAGCTTGATGCGGACACAACGGAGGTTATTCATCCCTCTGTCGCACGACTGTGTGTGGAGATCGATATCTCTCAAGAGCTATCTTCTCGCGTATTTATTCAGGTATCAAATCGAATTCTCAATCAGCACGTTATATATGAAGATCTTCCATTGTATTGCGCTTTCTGTTGTCGGCTAGGTCATGCAGCGCCAAATTGTGGGAAAGAAAAACAGCAGCTCTCGGCTGTTACTGATGGCGATAAGCGCCCAATACAAGTGTCCAAAGAACCCATGCAGCGTTGGACTCCGAAAAAACCCCAGCCTCAGACAATGGATATGTCTCGGTCTCTTGATGTTGGATCCGTGCATGTCGAACACCAGCAGTTGGTGATGAGATCACCGGATATTGTCAGCAATGTGCCCATCTCGCATTCACAGGATATTTCACGGTTACAAGGGATAGATGATACTCTGTTGACGGATTTTCATGCGCCCACTGAGCTTTATTCCCATTCGGATACTGAGGGTCCCCTTCATACTGCTTACATGCACATGCTCGATATTTCAACGGATGATGATATCTCTAATTTATTACTAGCGTTGAATACTGATGTTCAAGAGTTGGTAATTGAGGCAGCTTAGCATGATCATCCTCCGACTAGTCCACCAGTTGTGAGCGAAGATGCTGGTTTCTGTATACCACCCAAATTATTGCGGTGGCACCATCGACCTCCTGGTATTATTTCTCCACCCTCACTCGTTCGTGGGCAGCACTCTCTAACTCTGATGTTTTGTCTTCTCAATGAAGATTATGGTGTGGAATGTTTGAGGTATTCGTACCTCTATTGCTCGACTCCTGTCACCAGTTCGTCGTTATCATTTACACATGCTGGCTGTTATTGAGCCTAAGGCTCGGCCATCATCATTGATTTCCTATCGTCTTCAACTCGGCTTTTCTCAGGTAGTCTCTGCATGTAATGAACACATATGGATATTTTGGAGAGATGTCTCTTTTCATCTGGAAGCAGAGCGTCTGGGCATACAAAATCATTCTATGAGGTTCTGTTGGTTACTTTCTGGAGATTCATTTTTGTGTACATTTGTCTATGGATTACATTCCATTGCGCTACATCGCCCCCTTTGGGTGGATACCTTATCCATTTATAGCGCACTTGATTTACCATGGTTACTAGGGGGAGATTTTAATACGTTTTTGACGCTTGATGAGCATAAAGGTCGGTCTACTCCACCTCTACGTACATTGCAGGATTTTAATGACTGTGTATCTACGTGTTCCCTGCAAGCTATTCGTTATCAAGGTTCCTTATATACTTGGTGTGATGGGCGGAGACTAGGTAGGGTTTGGTGTCGGTTGGATCGTTTTCTTTGTTCGCCTGGTTTTTTTGATCTATTTTCTGGGATCTCTTATCAGCATCTTAATCGAACTACTTCTGATCATTTCCCACTTTATTTTGATTGTTCGATGGAAACTTCACAAACCAAGCCAGCTTTCAGGTACTTGGATGTGTGGTCGACACACCTAGACTTTTGATAGTTTTGTTTTTCATCATTGGAAATCTTACAGGACAGTGGGTGGTATATGGGGATTTTATTCTAAGCTGCATCAAGTCAAGCATCATCTTTGACAGTAGAACAGGGATATGTTTGGAAATATTTTTGATGTTGTGATAGCAGCAGAGACTGAGGCACTACGATGTGAAAGAGAATTTGATACACAACCATCTGAAGATACGCGACAGGCCTATCATCAAAATATGGCTCGACTGCGTCTTGCGCGATCTCGGTCACTTCTATATTGGAAGCAGAAAGCCAGTATTAAATGGATGAAGGAGAGTGATACGAATACCCGCTTCTATCATCAAACTGTGAAGTATAGGAGACGTCAACAGACTATTCATAGGATTATCCAAGAAGTGGGAAGGAGAGTTATGGTATGGCAGACATTGAGCAGGAGGCAGTGCGGTTTATCAGAAATTATTTGAAGCATCTAGCACTTCTTCACCAGACTCTATTTTACAGTTTATACCTACCTTATTGACGGCAGAGGATAATGATGCCTTATTGGCGTTACCGGAGATGCAGGAAGTTAAGACAGTAGTGTGGGATTTAAGTCCCACAAGCGCGGCTGGTCCAGATGGTTTTCCGGGCTCTTTTTATCGATATTTTTGGCATGTTATATCTAATGATGTTCATAAGGCAGTTCAGGAATTCTTTATTGGTATTTGGCCAGCCAGTCAGGTTGCAGCGGCTCTTATTACGCTTATTCCAAAAGTACCAAATCCGTAAAATTTTTCTTACTACAGATCGATTTTCTTAACGAATGTTTTGGCCAAAGTTTTTACCCGGTTGATTGCCACGTGATTGTCCATCTTACTTCCACGACTTATATCTCCTGAGCAGGCTAGTTTCATTTAATGTAGGGATATCCTAGAGCAAATTCTATTGGCGCAGGAAATGGTGCATGTCCTAGATCGGCCGTTACGTGGGGGACAAGTTATTATTAAACTGGATATGGCAAAAGCTTTCAGTAGGGTGAGTTGGTCATATCTCAGTAAGCTTCTAGTACGAATGGGTTTTCACCCTCGTTTAGTGAGGATGCTCATAAATAATTTAACTGCCACACGATCTTCTGTTTTACTCAATGGGAAGCCCGTCGGTTATTTTCCAGTTTCACGCGAAGTTAAACAAACTGACCCTTTATCACCTCTTTTGTTTATTATGTCCTCTGAAGGTTTTTCACGTGGGCTAAATTCTCTTATTTTGGCTGGGACTATAAAAGGATTTCAGGCAGGATGAGTGCCACAAGTGTCGCATTTTGGCTTTGCCGATGATCTTGTCATCTTCATTAATGGTTCTCTAAAAAATTTGCGCCAATTTCGAATGTTTCTCGTTTCATATCAACAGGCATTGGGGCAACTAGTTAATTTTCACAAGAGTCAGATGGTGGTTGGCTCAGGAGTCTCGGACGTGAGAGTATCTCAAGTATTGGGCATGTAATTGGCTTCTCTACCCATTAAGTATCTTGGCTCTTTCCTTTACAAAGGTATTAACAGGGCTGCCTATTGTACCTCACTATTGTCTCATTTTTACTCTAAATTGAATTCATGGTCTTCTAAACTATTATCATCGGCTGGTCGTCTTGTTCTAATACATCATGTGTTTTGTTCTATGCCTTTACATATTATTGTGAGTTCCTGATTGCCTAAAAGTGCCCTTTGGTTTTTGAATCGAAAGATGGAAAATTTCTTTTGGAATGATCTATAGGACCTGCAAGGCACCACGCACAGGGTTGATGGAGTTATACACCAACTCCAACCCTTTACAATCGAAACAAGCAATCACAATGATCACAAACACCACCACCAAGCGGATGAAGGTTTGATCACACCTTGATCAACCTTTTACAACAATAGGGCGTGTATGGTGGTAGGAATGAAGCCAATATAATATGTTTGAATATAGATACAATAGGCTTTGAGAGAGAAAGAGAAGAAAGAAATGTAGAAGAAGAGAGTAGAGAGACTTTTTGCACTTTTGAACTTGTAAGACTTGTCTTGTGTTTGATTTGCTCTTCTTCTCCTCCTTTTATCTCAATGTGGTCGCCCACTCTAGGGCTTTTCTTCCCCTTGGAAATTCTGTTTTAAGTCCTTGGAAAAATTCCTTGTATAATTGTGACATCAACTTGCTTGCTTGGCAACACTTGATTGGATGGATGACTTGGCTTTGCTTACTTGGCACTCCTTGATTGGATGAGATTTGTCATCACTTGATGACTGTACAAATATGAGAATTACACTTAAAACATGTGCCAAATTATTAATAAAAACATTGCCAAATATCACATAATTAATCCCAAATAATTTGGAAGTAAATTAGTCTCATTTCAAGACCATGAAATCGGCCATTCCCTTTGTCTCACATGCTGAAATTTTCAGCATGTGCTAAATATCAATATCTTCAAATTATTACGATATTTTCATCACATCAATCCCTTGAAAATGAAGAAGCAAATATGTTAAATTCAAGACACAATTTTCGGCCATTACTAATTCATACATGCCAAATTTTTAGCATGTGTCATATATGTGGCATAGTTTGAAACATTATCTTGTGTAGCGCTCTACACTATGTCACCAACCTTGTGTAGTCCATTCTTCACCAATCAAGATGCCAACTAAGCTCCACATAGGCTCCATCAAGGCTGAGTAGGCGTGTGTAATGAGCTTGAACATGTGCTGATTTTCTTTTTGTAAAATTTGTAAGTGCACAACAATTATACACATATGGTATATTCCAATCAGCCCTAAATTGATTTTTCTAGAACAATTTAGTATGTATTGAATATGTAAAAAGTGTCTAGTTACATGTTACATGTCATGCCAAAAACGTTCCATGTGTTGTGTTCGTAGAAAACCAAAATTTTGACTTTTGTCGATTACGCGATTTTCTCCGATTAAATTCTAACTTTTTGCACATGTTATATATATTATGTCACACATAATATACATACTATAACTTTAATATTCAGCTCTAATGTCTGATCAAAGTGGCTCCTACATGTGCTCAAAATATGAATTTGGAATTTCCATAATTTGGCCTTAAGTGGGGGTGATTTGTGTGTGCTAACATGGAATGATTTTATGGATCAGTATAACATGTATGCCATGAAATTTGTGGCCATTTTTGAAGTGTAGGGTCTGTAGAGAAAAAGGGGTTTGAGTGATTTTCAAATGCATGATTTAAATGTGCACAAAAACGAGCATAAGATATAAACGTGCATAAGTGAACATGTGTGCATGATAACTTGCCATTACTTGCCTTATTTAGCTTATATATTATGTTGCCGTACTAACGAGCCATGAAGCATTAAAGCTTGCATCATATGGCGAACATTTGTTGAGTTTATACTATTTTCAGGTGCCACAATTAATGAACTAAAGTAGTTCATTAAGTGAAGTACTTAGTTTAATAAACTAAGTAGTTCATTAAAGGAAGATGCATTTGGAAAAGACATGAAGGCAACATGGCTATGGAAGGAAAGTTCTCTCCTCCTCCCCACATCAATCTCACACGCCATTTATATATAAAAACTATATATTTTCAGATTTTTTTAAAAAGGCACATACACATGTATTCCAACGTACTACTGACACGTTATATATCTTACGTACGTACGTTTACGTCACACCACAATACGTAACTCATATTTATGAGTACATTCAGGTCCTATATCATATGATATGAGATATGGTGATGACAAATTAAATACGACACGATAAAAGGTTCTAAACCGAAATTTGTCGTATCGGGCGATACCGAAACTTCGCCAACGTGTCACGTACTTGCCATAAATAAATGGCCAGCCCATATATATCAAAATTCATTAAAAATTTCGTGCCATACACTGTATATTGAGACAAAAATACTTTCCATGTTGGCACACACAAATCATCCCACATTTAGGCCAAAATGTGAAGATTCCAATTTTATTTTTGTCACATGTTTATGGTACCACTTTAAATCAGCCAAGTGCTGAAAATTAAAGTATATATTATATATATTATGTATAACATAATATATATAGCATGTGCAAAAGTTGGAATTTAAATTAGAGAAAAATCGGGTAATCGATAAATATCGAAAATTCGGTTTTCTACGCACTTGACATGGAACGTTTTTCTTGAACATGATGTGGCACGTATCTAGACACTTTTTACATATAATATACATCTTAAAGTGTTCTAGAAAATTAAATTAAGGGCTGATTGGAATATAACATGTGTGTATTATTAAATGTGCACTATTTTTCAAAGTTAGCAAAAATAAATTTCAGCACATGTATATACACTTTCAAAACGTCACCCAAGCTGATGTGGAAGCACATTTGGAGCCTTGTTGGCATGTTGATTGGTCAAGAATCAATCATACAATGTTGATGAATCAAAGAGAGAAGCTACAAAAGGTAAGTATTCAACATATACCTCTCTTATGTCACATGCTAAAAATCTCAGCATACTACACTTGCCTTGGCCGAATTTTTGGTCACCAAGATAACATATTTTGTCAATTTTCATTAAAGGATTAAGTGAAGGAATTATGGAAGTGATTTGAATATTATTTAAATTAATAAAAGTGTGATATTTTACATATCACACATGCTGAAATTTTTCAGCATGTGTGAAGACATGGTGTGGCCGAATGTATGGTCTTAAAAGTGTCTATATCCATTTCTCATGTGATAGGAACAATTACCATAAGTTGGTGATTCATTTTTTTAAAGAAAAATCAAATCAAATTTGGCATTATTTTGAATAAAATTGGATGATGCACATGCTGAAAATTCAGCATGGCAATGTCACTTAATGGGCGAATTCTAGGAGAATTTTGTGAGATTTTTTGTCTTGCAATTTATGTGACAATCTTATGCATTATGGAAATAATTTTATGATTGATATTGGCACATGTTTAAAGTGTTAATCTCAGATTTTTTTCCATGTCATCTTGATGACAACATTGAGCCAATAAGGAGGTGCCAAGTAAGCAAAGACTAAATGATGATCCAATAGAATGATGCCAAGTAAGCAAAGCATTGTCACCATGATGTATTACACTCTCTCAAGGACTTAAAAGACAATTTTCAAGAGGGAAGAAAGCCCTAGGGGGACGGCTGCCACAATTAAAAGAAGGAAGAGGAGAGCAAACAAAAACAAGAACAAGCATTGCATTCAAAAGAGATCAAAAAGCCTAGTTCTTCTTCTACATTCTCTCTTTCTTTCTTTCTTCTTGTAAGCCTATTGTATTCATATTCTTTCAATCTTGAATAGGCTTCATAGAAACCACCATTCATATATCTTTGTACAAGATTGATCAAGGTGTGATCAATCTTCATTCTAGCGAGGTGGTGGTGTTCATGCAAATTGTATTCACGTACAAGGTTTGTAAAGGGTTGGAGTTGGTGTGTAACTCCATCAATCCTGTGGTAAGGTGTTTTTGAGTTGTGTGATTAGTGTGAACCAAGGAAGGTGTCCCTTGAAGACTGGAGTAGGTTGTTGATAACCGAACCAGTATAAAATTCTTGGTGTCATTTACTTTCAGCACTGATTTTCAGTTTCTGCACTGTTTACTCATATTGTTCACGTTTGTAAAAATAGTAAACGTTTTCCAAAAATTATAAAAATTTCCAGAAACATACATAAATGTTCTAGGGTTAATTTGACACAAGTTTCAACCCTTTTGGACAAGTATAAGTCATCCAAACATCAAAAGTTCTGAGACTAGTGCAGTCTGATTTTCAGACTTGCAAAGGTTGAGACTTTGGGTGTATTTGACCTACTTCCCAAAATAATTTTCAAAAACTGTTTCAACCCATTTCAATATAGTGTGTGAGGAGTTATTGGTCAAATTTTCAGATCATTTGAACATTTACACAAATAGGAATTAATTTTTCAAAACCATCTACCGTTTCTGGCAGATTTGCACAATCTGAGTGCCAACGGTTTTTGAAGGGGTTAAAGGTTGAATTTTGATTTGAAATTTTTAGGAGACCCTCATAACATCTGAGGCTAAGTTCTCTCAAAATTTCATAATTTTTGGAGACCTCTAACCTGGTTTTAAAAACGTTTTAAAACAGGTCCTGAAAACAGAATCTGTTTTCAGAACTTGAATTGTTCAAGGCTAAAGAAATTTTAAAAAGCACACTTTCCGCACCATCTATTCAACCCCCCCCTTCTAGTGGTGCCTTGCAGATCCTACAATTGGTATCAGAGCGCAGCAACACTCACTTCAAAGAATCCAGCGATTCAGTGAGATGGCAACCACAACCGTGCAAGAAGGAATGTCAACCATAAGGCCTCCTCTTTTTGACGGTGAGTCTTTCATTCAATGGAAGGTAAGAATGAAACTCTTCTTTATGGCAATAGATATTGATCTTTGGTCCATTATAGAAGATGGTCCTTTTGTTCCATCTAAGTTGTCCACTGTAGACGGAGTCACATTAGAAGTCATTAAAACTAGACAAGAATATACAAGTGATGATAAAAAGAAACTTAGCATGAATGCTAAAGCCATGCAACTATTATTAAATGGCCTAAGTAAAAGTGAGGCTAGTTACGTGTCAAATTGTTCTAGTGCTCAAGAGATGTGGCATATTCTTGAAATGAAATATGAAGGGACTAGCCAAGTAAAGGAGTCCAAAATTAACATGCTCATGTCCACACTTGAGTCTTTTAAATTATTGCCCAATGAGTCTATTGTAGATATGGATTTTCGTTTGACTAACATCTACAACTCTCTTGAGTCTCTTGGTAAGGCTTTTACTACGCAGGAAAAGGTGCAGAAAGTTCTACGAAGCCTTCCTTCTGAATGGGACCCTAAAGTAACGGCCATAGAAGAAAGCAAAGAGACCAAATCAATTAAAATGGAAGAACTAATCGGATCACTTAAGGTATATGAAAACAAACTTGCTTTAAGACATTCTGAGTCTATTTCTAATAATGATAGGGCCATAGCATTTAAATCAAATGAATACGTCATAGATGATAGTGATACAGATTCCGATGACGAGGACTTAATCACAATGGCTAAGAGATTAAGAAAAATATTGAGAAAATCGATTAAACATAAGTCCACCTCATCTAAGGATCATAAAAATAAAAATAAAGAAATAAAGTGCTATGAATGCGGCAAACTCGGACATCTATCATATGACTGCCCTAATAAAGAAAAACAAATAAACAAATACCCTGACAAGGATTGGAACAAGAATAGACTCGTCTCAGAACCTAAGCAAAGGAGAAGAGCATTCAAAGCCTCCACTTGGAGTGACACATCGGATTCTGAGACTGATGATACGGAAGAACACAAGGCACAAGCATGCTTTACATCTAAAGCATCAAATGAGGTAACTTCCGACTCTGATTCCGATTCTGAATGTTCATATGATGATTTATTTAGTCAATATTTAGAATTGCATAAATTTTCAAAGACTCTTGCAAAAGAAAAGAAACGATTAATTGAAGACAAGAAATTGTTAGAATCTTCTAACGAAAATCTTGTTGCTCAATTAAACGATTCTAAAGAAGAGTCATCATGTATCATCAATGCATTAAAATCTGAAATTTCATCATTGACATCCGAGAACGTTGAATTGAAATCCGAGATTTCAAAATTAAAATCAAGGAATGCCGATGTAGAGAAAAAGGTGAAACAGTTTGATACAGGATCCTACATGCTGCATCGCATTATATCATCACAAAAGCATGACAGTGATAAAACGGGGTTGGGATACGTTGATACAAATGAAGTATCAACCAAACCAACAAAGTTTGTTATGTCTAAGAAAGTAGACTCCCCAAAGCCTCAAATGGCGTCTAAAATGACACGAAAATTGCATATTCCCTCATCACGCCCCACCTCTTCATCATATCATGTGAAACACAATGTTGTACCATATAGATATGAAAAGAAAAGAGTGATGCATACACGGCATTCAATCCATCCACGCGCCATGCATACAAACACAAGGACATATCCAAAGCGTTCTACATATAATGTGTATAAAGGAGTCCTTGGCCAAAGGCCAGATACAGTCGCACCAAAAGTTTATTATGTTGCGTTTTCATCATCTTTCTCACCTTTTGGAAGACCTAGAAAGGTCACCCAAATCTGGGTACCAAAAGGGACATTTTCAAAGGGTTGAATAAACAACCCTTACAAACGCACAAATATGAACTGCATGATTTTCTTTTCTTCATCTTTACAGGCATCTTTTGATTTGCTTTCCAAAATAAAGGGGGAGAGAAAGCATGATTTAAGGGGGAGATTTAAGGGGGAGAGAGAAATGATTTAAGGGGGAGAGAGATACTGATTGCATAAATCAAGGGGGAGCGGACTCGAAATTTAAATTTCGAATTTTGAATCTATGCATAATTGAAGGGGGAGCGATAGGATTTAAATCATGTGCATAAGTTATTTTGAAAATCATCAAAAGGGGGAGATTGTAGAGAAAAAGGGGTTTGAGTGATTTTCAAATGCATGATTTAAATGTGCACAAAAACGAGCATAAGATATAAACGTGCATAAGTGAACATGTGTGCATGATAACTTGCCATTACTTGCCTTATTTAGCTTATATATTATGTTGCCGTACTAACGAGCCATGAAGCATTAAAGCTTGCATCATATGGCGAACATTTGTTGAGTTTATACTATTTTCAGGTGCCACAATTAATGAACTAAAGTAGTTCATTAAGTGAAGTACTTAGTTTAATAAACTAAGTAGTTCATTAAAGGAAGATGCATTTGGAAAAGACATGAAGGCAACATGGCTATGGAAGGAAAGTTCTCTCCTCCTCCCCACATCAATCTCACACGCCATTTATATATAAAAACTATATATTTTCAGATTTTTTTAAAAAGGCACATACACATGTATTCCAACGTACTACTGACACGTTATATATCTTACGTACGTACGTTTACGTCACACCACAATACGTAACTCATATTTATGAGTACATTCAGGTCCTATATCATATGATATGAGATATGGTGATGACAAATTAAATACGACACGATAAAAGGTTCTAAACCGAAATTTGTCGTATCGGGCGATACCGAAACTTCGCCAACGTGTCACGTACTTGCCATAAATAAATGGCCAGCCCATATATATCAAAATTCATTAAAAATTTCGTGCCATACACTGTATATTGAGACAAAAATACTTTCCATGTTGGCACACACAAATCATCCCACATTTAGGCCAAAATGTGAAGATTCCAATTTTATTTTTGTCACATGTTTATGGTACCACTTTAAATCAGCCAAGTGCTGAAAATTAAAGTATATATTATATATATTATGTATAACATAATATATATAGCATGTGCAAAAGTTGGAATTTAAATTAGAGAAAAATCGGGTAATCGATAAATATCGAAAATTCGGTTTTCTACGCACTTGACATGGAACGTTTTTCTTGAACATGATGTGGCACGTATCTAGACACTTTTTACATATAATATACATCTTAAAGTGTTCTAGAAAATTAAATTAAGGGCTGATTGGAATATAACATGTGTGTATTATTAAATGTGCACTATTTTTCAAAGTTAGCAAAAATAAATTTCAGCACATGTATATACACTTTCAAAACGTCACCCAAGCTGATGTGGAAGCACATTTGGAGCCTTGTTGGCATGTTGATTGGTCAAGAATCAATCATACAATGTTGATGAATCAAAGAGAGAAGCTACAAAAGGTAAGTATTCAACATATACCTCTCTTATGTCACATGCTAAAAATCTCAGCATACTACACTTGCCTTGGCCGAATTTTTGGTCACCAAGATAACATATTTTGTCAATTTTCATTAAAGGATTAAGTGAAGGAATTATGGAAGTGATTTGAATATTATTTAAATTAATAAAAGTGTGATATTTTACATATCACACATGCTGAAATTTTTCAGCATGTGTGAAGACATGGTGTGGCCGAATGTATGGTCTTAAAAGTGTCTATATCCATTTCTCATGTGATAGGAACAATTACCATAAGTTGGTGATTCATTTTTTTAAAGAAAAATCAAATCAAATTTGGCATTATTTTGAATAAAATTGGATGATGCACATGCTGAAAATTCAGCATGGCAATGTCACTTAATGGGCGAATTCTAGGAGAATTTTGTGAGATTTTTTGTCTTGCAATTTATGTGACAATCTTATGCATTATGGAAATAATTTTATGATTGATATTGGCACATGTTTAAAGTGTTAATCTCAGATTTTTTTCCATGTCATCTTGATGACAACATTGAGCCAATAAGGAGGTGCCAAGTAAGCAAAGACTAAATGATGATCCAATAGAATGATGCCAAGTAAGCAAAGCATTGTCACCATGATGTATTACACTCTCTCAAGGACTTAAAAGACAATTTTCAAGAGGGGAGAAAGCCCTAGGGGGACGGCTGCCACAATTAAAAGAAGGAAGAGGAGAGCAAACAAAAACAAGAACAAGCATTGCATTCAAAAGAGATCAAAAAGCCTAGTTCTTCTTCTACATTCTCTCTTTCTTTCTTTCTTCTTGTAAGCCTATTGTATTCATATTCTTTCAATCTTGAATAGGCTTCATAGAAACCACCATTCATATATCTTTGTACAAGATTGATCAAGGTGTGATCAATCTTCATTCTAGCGAGGTGGTGGTGTTCATGCAAATTGTATTCACGTACAAGGTTTGTAAAGGGTTGGAGTTGGTGTGTAACTCCATCAATCCTGTGGTAAGGTGTTTTTGAGTTGTGTGATTAGTGTGAACCAAGGAAGGTGTTCCTTGAAGACTGGAGTAGGTTGTTGATAACCGAACCAGTATAAAATTCTTGGTGTCATTTACTTTCAGCACTGATTTTCAGTTTCTGCACTGTTTACTCATATTGTTCACGTTTGTAAAAATAGTAAACGTTTTCCAAAAATTATAGAAATTTCCAGAAACATACATAAATGTTCTAGGGTTAATTTGGCATAAGTTTCAACCCTTTTGGACAAGTATAAGTCATCCAAACATCAAAAGTTCTGAGACTAGTGCAGTCTGATTTTCAGACTTGCAAAGGTTGAGACTTTGGGTGTATTTGACCTACTTCCCAAAAGAATTTTCAAAAACTGTTTCAACCCATTTCAATATAGTGTGTGAGGAGTTATTGGTCAAATTTTCAGATCATTTGAACATTTACACAAATAGGAATTAATTTTTCAAAACCATCTACCGTTTCTGGCAGATTTGCACAATCTGAGTGCCAACGATTTTTGAAGGGGTTAAAGGTTGAATTTTGATTTGAAATTTTTAGGGGACCCTCATAACATCTGAGGCTAAGTTCTCTCAAAATTTCATAATTTTTGGAGACCTCTAACCTGGTTTTAAAAACGTTTTAAAACAAGTCCTGAAAACAGAATCTGTTTTCAGAACTTGAATTGTTCAAGGCTAAAGAAATTTTAAAAAGCACACTTTCCGCACCATCTATTCAACCCCCCCCCTTCTAGTGGTGCCTTGCAGATCCTACAGGGTCTGGCCATCTATATATGGCAAGTACATGACACGTTAGCAAAGTTTCCGATGTCACCAGATACGACAATTTTTTGTTTATAACCTTGTAATGTGTTGTAATAATTTTGTCATCACCATGACTTATGTCATATGATACAAGACCTGAATATACTCATAAATATGAGTTAAGTATAGTGGTGTGACATTAACGTACGTTCGTAAAATATATAACGTGTCGGTAGTACATTGGAATATATGTGTATAGTGCCTCTTTTAAAAAAATCTGAATGTGTATATTCAAATATGTATAGGCGTGTGCTTTAAAGAAGGACTATACTCAAATATAGACTATATATATTTAAAGAAGGACTATATATATTCAAATATGTATAGACTTTCCATTTTCATGTTTGTTGCCTTTGTGCTTTCTCCAAATATTTCTCCATTTAATGAACTACTTAGTTCATTTAACTAAGTACTTCACTTAATGAACTACTTTAGTTCATTAATGGAGGCACATGAAAATAGTTCAAACACCACAAATGTTTGCCATTTGACGTAAGCTTTAAAGCTTCATGGCTTGTCAGTACGACAACATTATATATAAAGTATATAAGGCAGGTTTGTTGCAAAAACGTGTCATGCATTTCTTTAGTACACGTTATTTAAATCATTTATTTTTGTGAATCACTCAAACCTTTTTTCTCAACATGACCGTCATCACTGGCAATCTTGGGAGAGTCTTTGTCGGCCCATAGAGTATGGCGTCATAGGGGTTCGTAGCCTTGAAAAGGTACATCATTCTTATAATTGTCTTTTATGGTGGAAATACCATCAATCTAACTCATTGTGGGCTATATTTTGTCGCGCACGTTACGGTCGATAAAGAGGGATGTATGCACATATTTATGACTCTGCTGTATGGAAACATACATGTCAAATTCATCTTTACATGCAACCCCATGTTCAACATACGAATGAAGGACTTCATTGGCTTGCTGACACCTCTGGGCGATTCACATTAGGCTCGGCCTATAGCCTGCTGTTTTCATATTCGATATCATTTGATTGTGCTAAATTTATTTGGTGGAAGAGCTCTCCCTCAGGGGCGCGTCTCTTTCTATGGAAATTGTGGTGCCGAGCATTACCATTACAAGATAATCTTTGGGCATGGCAGACAATCAATCCTTCTCAATCTGTTTTTTGCAGAACGCACTCTGATCAACAAGATCATATCTTTCTTATGTGTTCAGTAATTAAACCATTATGGCAGGAAATAGCAATTGTGTGTTCAAGTCCAATGCTACGCCAGTCAACTATTCGTGCATATTTACTTCGCTGGTGGAGGATATCTTCTCCTAACTCCATGGTTGGACAATTGAGAGCGGTAGCGCCTACGCTTGTTACATGGGTTATTTGGAAGGAGTACACCTCTATTAGATTTGGGAAAAGCAGCTTCTCATATAGACATTTATTTGAGAGAGTACGCAGTCATATCTACTCTTGGTGTGCTTTAACACAGGGACGCAAATTCTCGCATCCTCTCCCTGATTTAATTGCACATTCTTTCTCTCCACATCTACAATTCCGTCGACACAGGGTAGTCTGCTGGCAATTTCCACCATCAGGTAAATCAAAACTGAATGTTGATGCAATCATTGGCCGCTCTTCGACAGTAACAGGCGCGGTCCTTCGTAACGACCAGGGGGGTCTTATCTCAGCCATTTGCTTCACTATGCCTCATACCACCCCTTTTCGGGCGGAGTTGATGGCCATTCTTTATGCGTTGCTATTTTATGCGATGGACTATGATCGGATCATTGTGGAAACAGATTGTAAACATTTATTGACTGCGCTCTTAAATCTGGACAGATATGCAGGCTCATTGTTGGTTGACCTGTAGCGTACAGTAAATATATTATGTCTGAATGCATCTACATTTGGTTGTTGCCTGCGAGAAGCAAACAGTGCAGCACATACACTCTCCAGACATGATTTACGTGCAGCAGGGGTTCTCCTATTTTCCTCGATTACTGGCTCTTCTGTGTGAAGTATGTGGCGCTATTTCTCTGGATATCTCAGTGCCACACATATGGCTTTAATTGTCTCCCGAGGGGTTGGCGGACATATTCTCTGGTTAGCTATGTCATCATTTGGCATAGGCAGCATCGATATGTTTCTAGCTCCTTTACAATGTCTTTTTTCATGCTGTTGTGTTTCGCTGCGCTTTGTAGGGATAACGCTCTTTCTTTTCCTGAGTCTGATGAGGTATCAGCGGATATTACCAATGCTATCCCTCCCGGCCTCGACGATGCACTCTTGATTGGCATGATGTCTACACATGGCTTTAATTCCTTTTTAGACTGCTGTTCATTTCGCCTGTTGCCCACAGCCATTCGGCTACGAGCAACTTTGTTAGTCTCTTCTACTTATTTCAGATATATGATTCATTCATGTACCCTGCTATATGCGTTAACTTATTGGGTATGTTCTTTCGCCAAGGAATATCTGTTATGGCCCCTGCGTGGATTGCTGTCTCACAAACGGGTCGGCGTTTCTATATACATAGTTACCTTGGTCTGTTTTTGACTGAGGTAACGTTGGTACGTCCATTCATTTTACTATCTTTGCACTTATCTTCATTTTTCCACCTGCTATATACTTTTGCTACTAATCACCTACTTTTCCATGATTGCGTCATTAATTGCAGTCTATGGCACGGATCAAATGCTGTTAATGCCAAAATCGGCCACTGCCATACAAACGACTACGGCACCCTACTCAATCGACTCATTCAGCTTTCTTTCTAAACTATTATGTTTTGCTTTGTATCTGTCATTTGTATTTTCTCTAGCTTATTGTGCATTTACGATGACTATTCTGTATTGATTTCTTTACACTTTGGGAGAGTCTCCCTCAAGTCTAGGGCTTCAAATGTAACCAGCGTATTCCTCCGCCACAAGTGAGGGCATATTAATTAATAAAACGCTGGACGGTACTGCCCGTCCTTATATATATATATATATATATATATATATATATATATATATATATATATATATATATATATATATATGTTTGGTGTGATAAAAAAATAGCGATTCTCTCTGGCACCCGGCGATCAGTGGAGTCGAAGTAACTACCGCCACTGCCGTTGATATTGATTTTCTCCTCCTTTCTATCTCCATTCCTCCCTATTATCTCACTTCCGTGTTCTGCGATGACTAATGGACACTTCGGCGGTAGTGCCGCCATTACCTGCCACATCATAGCCTGATTCGGATCCTGCATGTTCATACGCCTCGCTTTTCCAATCTTCATCCACACCATCAAGCACTATGAAGCAGATTCAAAAGTATAAAGGCAGCCCGTTGATTACATTCACATATGACCGATTCCCTAGCTATCGGCCCCCTTTCGATTCACATTGATAGGCACTTTTTGGTATGACCGCTCCCTATCGCCACGATACAATCGGCAATTGATCGTATTGGATTTTCCGGTGCAATCAAAATTGATCTCCTTGATGCGAACCGTTTCCTACTACATTTTGACCAAGAGAAGGATTATTTACGATGTTCCTCATGTTAGAGTTGGATGATTGCTGTTAAACACGTGTGTTACAAAGTGGACGATTCCTGGTTCCTATCGTCCCAATATGGGTATCACTACAAGGATTGCCTGTTCATTTTCATCAGTGCAATCTGCTTTTTCAAATTGGCCGTGTGCTAGGTATCGCCATAAAGCTTGACACCGCCACTACTGTGGTCCTGAGGCTATCGGTTGCACGGCTTTACGTGGAGGTTGACGTTTTTAAGGGCCTTCCCACTCGTGTTTACATTCAAGGATCCTCTTGTTTAATTTTACAGCAGGCTGTTTATAAAGATCTTCCCTCCTACTATTCTACTTGTTATCATTTTGGACATGCAATGGCTGATTTGATAAGACTAAGATTCCTGAGAAATAGTCACTTGATTTTGCACAGGCTGTGCAATCTTCTAAGCTTAGGCGCATTGATGCGGCTAAAGAGGCTCGTCAACGATGAATACATAAAAAGCCTCAGGCCGGTCCTTTGGCTGAGAAGCCTGCAGAGTCTGTGCCGCTTCAAGATCCTCCTGTTGAGATATCCTCTATTCTCCAAGATGGGCCATCTTGCTTGGTTATCCACTCTTCGGACATGGGGCATCGTGATTTGCCTACTCAAACTAAAGCTTATTCTATGTTTAATGGTGAGCTTGATGTTGGTACTCCTTCAGATAAGGTTATATTTTATTTTATTCGTAATCAGGTTAAAGCTTTTATACCTGATAATATGATTTAGGCCTCTATGCTAGGCAATTTGTCATATTCGACCGTCCTTTCGGCCCTAGGGGATCGACAGGATTTCTGTGTGCCTCCCAAATTGTTGTGCAGGCATCAAAAGGTACTCCCTCCTTTTTCGCCAAGTTTTACTCATTCGCATGTAGCCCATGTCTCGAATTCCTTTGATCTTTTATCCTAATGAAGCTTATGATCTGGAATGTTCGACATGTTCGTACCTTTTGTTGATCATATATTATCTTGGTTCGTCGGTATCATTTATATCTCCTTTTCATTATTGAGCCAAAGGCACGTGTTTCATCCTTGGTGTCTTATCGTCCTTCATTCGGATTTTATAAAGTTGTGTCTGTATGTCATGATCGTATTTGGATCTTCTGCCGTGATTCCATGTTTTCGTTGGAGGGTGATCGGCAAGGTGTCCAAAATTACTCTCTTATATTAAAGTGGTTAGCTTCGGGAGATACTTTTTGGTGTACCTTTGTTTATGGCCTCTATTTGGTTATGGCTTGCTAGCCGCTGTGGGATGACCTTATACATTTTGATAGTACATTGGATATCTCTTGGCTTGTTGGAGGCGATTTTAATATGCTTCTTACGATTGATGAGCATAAGAGACGGTCTACGCCAGCTTTGCAACTTTGCTTGATTTTAGTAATTGTGTCTTGGCATGTACACTGCAGTCAATTTCATATCAAGTTTCTCTTTGCATTTGGTGTGACGGTCACGGTTTAGGGAGGGTCTAGAGGTTTCTAGACCGATTTCTGTGCTCCTATTCTTTTTTTGATCTGTTTTCCGCGGTACACTATCAGCATCTAAGTCGGGCCACCTCGGATCATTCGCCTATTTATCTACAATGAACCTTGGATGTTTCAACCAAATCTGCCACATTCAGGTATCTGGATGTTTGGACTACCCATCCTGATTTTGATAGTTTTGTAAGGCATCATTGGCAGGCTTTTCCCACTGTTGGTGGAATGTGTGGCTTTTATGACAAGATGTACCAGTTCAAGTTTAATTTACGTCGTTGGAACAAGGATGTTTTTGAAATATATTTGATTTGGTTGCCCTTGCTGAAGCTGAGGTTGCTCGTCGGGGAAGATACTCTGATGCTAACCCATCAGATATCCACGCACCTAGTATAATCATAGTACAACATTGTTACGTATAGCCCATTCGAGAGCTTTTCTATTTTGGAAGCAAAAGGCCAATATTAACTAGCTGCAGGAGGGTGATGCTAATACTACTTTTTATCATCAGATAGTGAGAGATAGAAGGTGCCACCAATGCGTTCGTCGTATTATTCATACAGATGGTATGGAATGTAATTCTTTGTAGGATATTGAAACAGAGGCAATGCATTATTATAAAGCATTATTCTCTGGTTACTCCACTTCTCAACATGAGTCTATTCTCCAGTATATTCCTCAGCTCCTATTTGCAGTTAATAATGACTTTTTATTGGCCCTGCCAACGCTTTAGGAGGTAAAGTATCCTGTGTGGAATCTCAGTCCCACTAGTGTAGCTGGTCCGGATGGCTTTCTGGGCTCATTTTATCGTTTTTTAACAGTCCAATATTTAGATATTCATATGGCAATGCAGACTTCTTTTTGGGCATTTGTCTACGCATGGTTTCTCAACACTCATTACGTTGGTTCCTAAGGTGGTAAATCCTCTGTCCTTTACTAATTTTATACCTATTTGTTTGACCAACTTTTTATCTCAAGTGATCACGAGATTGACAGCATCATGCATTTCTTTCGCTTATAATCTCTTTGGAACAGACTTGATTTGTGAAGTGTAAGGGCATTGCAGAGCACATTCTTTTAGCGTAAGAAATGGTCCATGTCATTTACCGTTCTAGATGTGGCGGACATGTCTTATTAAGTTGGATATGGCCAAAGTTTTTGACAGGGTGTGTTGGACTTATCTCAGCCAGCTTATGATTAAGATGGGGTTTACTCTCACTTTGTACGTTTCATTGTGAATAATTTGTCTGCAACTAGATGCTCGGTTTTTATCAAGGTTAGCCTATAGGTTATTTTCTAGTGGGCACTTGTGAAAAGTTGGGAGATCCCCTCTCTCTGTTCCTGCTTATCTTGGCTTCCGAAGGCTTCTCATGAGGCCTAAATGCTCTAATGGATGCGGGCTATATGCGGCTTTAAGCAAGTACGGTACCACGTGTTTCTTATCTGGCTTCGTTGATGACTTATTAATCTTCTTAAATAGCTCGGTGCGCAACTTGGAGCGCTTCCGGAAATTTTTGGAGACATATCAAAAGCATCCGGCTAGTTGGTAAATTAACATAAAAGTCACGTGGTTGTAGGCTCAGGTGTATCCGGATTTCGGGCGTCTCAGGCCTTAGGTATGCGGTTAGCTGCTTTACTAATTAATTATCTCAGTTCCTATTTGTATAAGGTCATTAACAGAGCCAGCTACTGTGTTTTATTACTCTGTCAGTTTGATGCAAAAATAAATGCTTGGTCCTCTAAGTTACTCTCTATGGCTGGCCACGTTATGCTTATTTGTCATGCTCTTTGTCCATGTCGGCACATATCATAGCTAGCTCAAGACTTCTGAAGAGTATTATGGATGAATTAAATCATCAGATGTCTATCTTGTTGTGGGGTAGCCAACATCATTGGCAATCCTCGGATCGAATATGTCGACTGGTTGAGGCTAGGGGGTTAGGCATTCAAAGTGTTTCAGATATTCTGCTGGCTTATGATTGTTGATTTTGATGGAAGTATCATCACTCAAATTCTTTGTGGTCTAAGTACTTTCGGATGAAATACAACAGGCGAGGCTCTATTTATGCACATATTAATGACTCAGCCTTCTGGAAGCGTCTCTGTAACGTTCATGACTTTATGTCACAACGGGTTGAGCTCACACCAGAAGGTATGAATTGGATTGCAGATTTCAATGGTCAATTTTCGCTCAAATCTGCTTATGCAATATTGTCTTCCTCCGGTTACTTACTCTCGTTATATGCGGCGGTCGTGATCTCATTCAGGGGGACGTATCATTCTTTGGCGATTATGGTCACGATCACTCCCATTTGTGGATAATATGTGAACATGGGTCCCGATATTGCCATTACAATGTGCTTTTTGCAAGCCTGCTACAGATATGCAGGATCACATTTTCCTACAATGTTCAGCTACATTTCCTCTTTGGCAGGAAGTGGCGGTTGCTTTCTCCAGCCCAATGTGATGACAATCATCGATCTATGTGCATCTCATACATTGGTGGCGTCTTTCATCCTCTCATGCTATGAGAAGGCAGTTGCGGATAATTTTTCCTATGTCAGTCGTCTTGGATATTTGGAAGGAATATGCATCCATTCATTTTGGTGAAGCAGCTTTTTCTTATAGACAATTATCTGAGATGATTCTTGCATGCGTCTACACTTGGTGTGAAACAACAGAGGCGAAACAATCCTCTCAATCTATACCACACTTGATTGCTTGCTCGTTTTCTCCGACTTTAAGGACACAACACCTCTGTATACTGCATTCGGAGCTTCTTCCATTGGGTAAGTTCATATTGAATGTGGATGCAGCGGTGGGGAGGTCTGCTACGGCAAGTGGGGCAATGCTGTGGAATGAGCAAGGCGAATTTGTGTCGGCGGTCGGTTTTTCGTTAACTTTTGAATGCCCACTGTGTGCTGAATCGCTTGCTGTCACATATGCCACAATTTACTATGTAAGGAATTATGATAAGTTGATCATTCAGACAGATTGTAGCCTTTTTCCTGCATGACTCAAATTCATCTAATCACGGGTACATTTTCCTCTAACATCCGTAGAGCCACTACATTTTTATGTCTGAAAGAATTGACGCTGTAGTACTGTCCTAGAGGGGCCAACTTCGCAGCACATGCCTTATCACGACATGGATTTCACTCAGCCGAATTAACTTTATGCATGTCATTACATGGCTTGCCATGCGAAGTTTGTGGTGTAGTTTTTCTGGAAGTCAGTGTACCTGCTCTGCGACTCTGATGATGTTTGTCTCCCATTAGGTTGGCCATCTTTCCCTGCGGTTGCCTGTGTCACTGGTTGATGCAGGCAACCTTGGTATGTGTTTTTTCCTACTGCTTGCCTGATTATACTATTCATTTTTTACTTTGGTAGAAGAGTTTGGTTTCCCAATGAATAACTACGCATCATTTTCCTTGAGCTTTGATGCTAGGTGTCGCGGCCTATATCCAAATCACATTTCAGTTTGCTTTGGCTTGCCATACGTTGGGTTGCCTGTGTTTGTGGAGAATACAGGCAAAACAGATATGTACTTGGTTTCTTGTTACTTGGTCTCTTTGATTTTACTCTACAGGCGTTTGGCCAATTTCTTTAATATGGTGAGCCATATTGATGGAGTCTTCATTACATTGCGCTGCCGAGGTCATTTACGGATAGACAGGATTCTGAAGATATGGCCATGCACATCTGAGAGCCTTTTTCTTCGGTGGCAATTCACACATTACATTATTACCTCACACATTCATAGGGGGATGTATATTATATGTCCTTCAGACTTTTCTATTTTTCACGTAGCATTTCATTTTCATTGTAGGTCTTTTTGAACTCATTTCATGCATTTTAGTGGGAGAGTCTCTCACACAATCTGAAACCACGGTATTCTTTCACCAAAAGTGAAGATTTCATTACTATTAATAAAATATCCAGACGGTACCGCCCGTCCGTCAATATATATATATATATATATATATATATATATATATATATATATATATATATATATATATATATATAAAACTTTCGGTTATGCTCTCCTCCCGCCGTCTCCGAAGCACACATCGACGGATGGCGGCTTAGCCTCCGCCATTTTTCTTCCGGATTTCCTCTCTAGTCTACCCTTCTTCTCATCCTCCATCACCGTCAGTCCATTTCCCGATAATGACATCGACATCGGCCCCTCAGCCGCCACCATCAAAGCATGAACAATCGGCTACAGGGAAAACCTTCGCCTTGCTATTCACGGAGACCATTAAGCTAGTGATCGCCCCTAAGTCAATTTAGAGGTATGAAGGGAGCCCCATGATTGAATTTTTGGATGATGAAATAGCTTCTCTTGTGCCTCCTTATCGTTTTATATTGGTTGGAACGTTTGCGTATGGACGACCACCGATGGCCACCATCCGAGCAAACATAGAGCGTATCAGCTTCACAAGTATGGTTTGAACTGGCCTTCTCGATGAAACTCATATACTGCTGAATTTTGACCAGGAAGCGGACTATCTCCGCTGTTTCGCTCGACAAAGCTGTACCAGCGCAGGCAAATACATGCGCGTCACTAAATGGACCCCCACTTATGATCCGAAGGTTGATGTTACAATTGTATCGATATGGGTAGCGTTCCCTGGCTTACCACTTCATTTTCATCAAAAGGAAGCTTTGTTCAAAATAGGTCGGATGCTTGGAACGCCTATGAAGCTAGATGTGGCAACAGCAGAGGTTATTCGGCCCTCCATAGCGCAAATGTGTGTGGAGATTAACATCCCCCAAGAGCCTCCTTCTCGAGTGTTTATTCAGGTATCAAATCGTATTCTTAATCAGCCTGTTATATATGAAGATCTTCCGTTGTATTGTGCTTCATGCTTTAGACTAGGACATAAAGGGACCAGTTGTGAGAAAGACAAAGAACAACCGCCAGCCGCTGATGATGGGGATAAGCGACCGTTGCATATGTCTAAAGAACCACTGCAACGCTGGACTCCTAAAAAAATACAGCCTGAGACTACGACCAAGACTCACCCCACCGATGTGGGCCCATCGGCCATTGAACCTTAACAGCCGGTAATGTTGTCTCCAGATATTGTTCGAAATATACGAATCTCTCATTCGCAGGATGTTTCACGATTGCAAGGAATAGATGATATTATGTTGAAAGACTTGCCTGGTACTCATGAGATATATTCACATTCGGATACTGAGGCACCTGTTAATATTGACAACACACAAATAATTGAAATTCCTTCTGATGATGACATCCCTAATTTATTAATGGCATTAGACCGAGAGATCCATGATGTGGTCATTGCGGCAGCTTCCCAGGATCATCTGCAGGCTACCGGGGTAGGTGAAGATGGAGGGTTTCGCGTACCTCCCAAATTGTTGTGTCGACATCATAAGCCCCCTGATATTTTATCGTCTCCATTTACACGTTCACGAGTAGCACTCTCTAACTCCTTTGACACTTTGTCTTCCAAATTAAGGTCATGGTTTGGAATGTTAGAGGCATTTGCACATCTATTGATCGTCTTCTTTCACTAGTTTGTCGCTATCACTTACATATATTGGTTATTATTGAGCCTAAGGCTAGGCTTCAATTGTTGATTTCCTATCGTCTTCGACTTGGATTTTCTCAGGTAGTGTCGGCATGTAATGATCATATATGGATATTCTGGAGAGATACAGCTTTTTGACTTGAAGCAAAGCGTCCGGGAATACAAAATCATTCTATGTGGTTCTGTTGGTTGCCTTCAGTTGATTCAATTTGGTGCACTTTTGTCTATGGCTTACACTCCATCACTGCACGACACCCCCTTTGGGCGGACATTTTATCCATTCATGCCATACTTGATTTACCATGGCTTATTGGTGGTGACTTTAATACGTTTTTGACACTTGATGAGTACAAGGGCCGGTCTGCTCCACCCCTTTGTACATCGCATGCTTTTAATGATTGTATCTCTACTTGCTCTCTCCAATAGATTAATTATCAAGGATCCACTCATACTTGGTGTGATGGCCGGGGATTAGGCAGAGTTTGGCATTGTTTGGATCATTTTCTTTGTTCTCCTGGGTTTTTGATTTTTTTCTCTGCGGTATCTTATCACCATCTTAATTGTACTACTTCAGATCATTGCCTGCTTTATCTAGAATGTTCCGCTGATACCCCACACACAAGGACCGCTTTCAGGTACTTGGATGTTTGGTCTACACATTCGGATTTTGATAGTTTGTCAGTCATCACTGGAAGTCTTACAAAACAGTAGGTGGCATGTGGGGGTTTTATTCTAAACTACGGCAACTCAAACATCATTTACGGTAGTGGAACAAGGATGTGTTTGGCAATATTTTTGATGCTGCGGCAGTAGCCGAGACCAAGGCATTGCGACGTGAAAGAGACTTCGATTCTAGTCCATCAGAAGATACTAGGCGGGCATATCATCGGAGTATGTCCAATCTGCGTCTTGCACAAGCTCGATCCCTCTTATACTGGAAGTAGAAGGCATATGTCAAATGGATGAATGAGGGTGACGCAAATACCTGATTTTATCATCAGGCGGTAAAGGACAGGCGACGCAAGCATGCTATCCGTAGAATCATTCTAGGGGATGGAGTGGAGAGTAGCGATCTCGAGGACATTGAGCAAGAGGTGGTTTGGAATCAGACATTATTTGTGATGGATTCCACTTCTTCACCAGAGTCTATTCTACAGTATATCCACACTATATTGACGGCATTGGGCAACAATGCACTTTTAGCATTACATGAGTTACAGGAAGTTAAGCATTCAGTTTGGGATCTTAGCCCAACAAGTGCGGCTAGTCCGGACAGTTTTCTAGGTTCGTTTTACCGACATTTTTGGCCTGTTATACATGAGGATGTTCACAAAGCAGTTCAGGAAATTGTTATTGGTACTCGACCGCCTAGCCAAGTTGCAGCAACTCTTATTACACTTATTCCTAAAGTATCCAATCCACAAACTTTTTCTGACTATAGACCGATTTGCTTAACGAATTTTTTGTCCAAAGCTATCACACGGTTGTTTGCCACACGCCTGTCAATCTTGATTCCGAGACTTATATCCCCCAAACATGTTGGTTTCATGAAGGGTAGAGATATTACATAACATATTCTTTTAGCACAGGAAATAGTACATATCTTAGATCGACCATCTCGCAGAGGCCATGTTATTATCAAACTGGATATGGCTAAAGCTTTTGATAGGGTGAGTTGGTCATATATCAGTCAGTTTTTGTTAAAAATGGGGTTTCACCCGCGATTAGTGAGGATACTCTTGAATAATTTAAGTGCCACGAGATGCTCAGTTTTGGTTAATGGTAAGCCAATGGGTTATTTTTCAGTTTCTCGCGGAGTTAAACAAGGTGACCCCTTATCACCTCTCTTGTTCATCCTATCTTCTGAAGGCCTTTCACAAGGGCTTAAACCTCTTTTGTCTGCTGGGGATATGAAAGGATTTCAGGCAGGTCGAGTTCCACAGGTATTGCATTTAGGATTCGCAGATGATCTAGTCATCTTTATAAATGGCTCTGTTAATAATCTGCGCCAATTCCGAAAATTTTTAGACTCTTATCAGCAGTCATCAGGGCAGTTAGTAAATTTTCATAAAATTCAAGTTGTGGTTGGCTCGAGTCTCTCAGGCATGCAAGTGTCTTAAGCATTGGGCATGCGTTTGGCTTCTCTGACTATCAAGTATCTTGTCTTTTTTCTCTATAAAGGTATTAATAGGGCTGATTATTGTGCAGCATTACTGGAACATGTTGATTCTAAATTGAATTCCTGGTCATTTAAGTCGTTATCTTCGGCTGGTAGCCTAGTCTTAATAAGTCATGTTCTTTGTTCCATTCATTTATATACTATCACAAGTTCGCGCTTGCCAAAAAATGTTTCACGGGCTTTGAATCAAAAAATGTTGAATTTCTTTTGGAATGGCCTTCACCACTGGCAGTCTTGGGGTGCCTTTGCCGTCCCACATATTATGGAGGTATTAGGATTCGTAACCTTGAAATGGTGCAGCATACATATGATAGTCTATTGTGGTGGAAATAGGCAAGAATTCGCCATTATGTGCTCTGGTCCAATGCTGCGTTAGTCGACCATTTGTGCGTATTTACTTCCCTGGTGGAGAATATCCTCATCTAGTTCCATGGTTGGACAATTGAGAGCAGTAGCTCCTTCACTGGTTACATGGGTTTTTTGGAAGGAGTACACATCTATCAGATTTGGGGATAACAACTTTTCTTATAGACACTTATTTGAGAGAGTGCGCGATCATATATACTCTTGGTGTGCCTCAACGCAGGGTCGCAAATTTTCGTAGCACATCCCTAATTTAATTACACGTTCTTTCTCACCGCCATTATAGGTTCATCGACATTGAGTGATACGATGGGAATTACCGCCATCAGGGAAGCTGAAATTGAATGTTGATGCATCCATAGGGCGCTCTACAGCAGCGGCCCGAGTGGTGCTTCGCAACGATCAAGGATCTTTTGTCTCATCTATTTGTTTTGCTTTGCCTCATACTATTCCATTCCGGACGGAGTTGTTGGCGATTTTATATGCCTTAATTTTTTATGCTTTGGACTATGATCAGGTTATTGTGGAGACGGATCGCAGATTATAGCTGAGTGCGCACAGCAAATATATTATGTCTCAAAGCATCTACTATATGTTATTTTCCTAGGGAAGCAAATAGTCCAGCCCACACATTATCCAAACATAGTTTACATGCAGCAGGCGTTATTTTATATTCATCAATAAACACCCTGCCGTGTGAAGTACGTGGCGCACTTTCTCTAGATACTTCAATGCCTTATTTCCGACTCTAAAAGGTCTCCCTATGAGTTGGCACACATATACTCGGGTTTCCTATGTCATCAGTTTGCATAGGCAACGTTTGTATGTTTTTGGCTCTTTTCCCCTGCCTACTTTACTTATGATACATTTCGCTATATTGTGTCTAGGTAACACTTTATTTTTCTGAGCTTGATGAGGATTTTACACACCTCCTACAGATAGTAGCAGCGACATCAAATAAGGCTTGGACGTTACATTTGCTGTCGGATTGATACATACACATGGGTTGTGCTACCTATTGGGCTGGCATTCTGACTGTTGCCCGTAGCCACATGGCTTTGGGCAACTTAGGTATGCGCTTCCTCCCTACCTTCGATAATCATTCAGTGACATACTTTTCAATGCACATTAATCCGCTCTGTTTATCTTTTCACCGAGAAACATCTATATTGGACACTGCATGGGTTGATGTCTCCCACATGGGTTGGTGTTTTCATATACATAGTTACCCTGGTCAGACTTTGACCGAGGTAATGACGGTACGTCTCTTAACCTCGCTACCTTTGTACGTGCATTATTTAATGAACATACTATACAATTTCGTGCCTAATATCACTCTTTGCAATGTTTGCCCCGGCGCCTGCTGCACTCATCACGGAGTAACTGCTGTCAATACCGGAGGAATCATGCTCAGTCAGATACCAAACGGATACCGCTTCTACCTAAATTGGATTTATTTATTGCTTAGCACCTGTATATTATTCAGATTTTTAAACATTTACTTGAGGACTCATGTATTGATTGTATTTAACTTTGGGAGATCTCCCTCCAATCTAGGGCTGCATATGTCATCATGGTATTCCTTCGCCACAAGTGAGGGCAAAATTAATTAATAAAACGCCAGATGGTACGGCCCTTCCTTCTATTAAACAACCTATATATATATATATATATATATATATAAACTTATTATCTACATTGTATGGAGTTATTAGATTCATAAACGGAGTTCCTAAAATAACGCCATGATGAATATCATCAACTACCAAAAATTGTGTTTTGATAGAGGTATTTGAATTTATAACAAATGCTTCAGTTTTATATTTGACTTTAAGTTTAGAATTATTTGCTGCTGAAAGTCTAGTTGTTGTGGGTTCTCTATAGCAACTAGGAACTAGGTCTGTTGTTATGCAATTTAGATCGGCTCCTGTATCAAATAGAGCAATTGTATCTATATCATAAGCATTTGAGAATTTAATTTTTATTCTTATCAGATATTTTCTAGAGGTTATTTCTCTTAGTGCAAATAGAAAATCAGATGGTATATTTGTGAGATTTTCTATTATGTTTGTTTCTTCTATTTTAATATCTGGATTTACTTCTGTATCTGATTCTTCAGTTATCTTTTGTAGAAGAATCTTTATAACTTCTGAGTCTTGTTTTTGTTTTTCTTTGAGTTCTTTTAACTCAATCTTGACTTCTTTTATTTCCTTTTGAAGGTCTGGTATAGATACATTTTGATTTTTTGTTTGCTTATGTTTATGTAATATTTTTTTGAGATCATAATGGCTTGAAGCCACATTTGGTAGTAAATGATGTTTTTGTACATCTTTTTCTTTAGAAGTTTTTCCTATAAATTTGTCAAGAAGATCTTTTTGTATTATAGGATCCTCTATATATTTCAAAATATCTAAAATTGTTTCTTGATCTTTTGTTAAAACAGATATTATTTTCTCAGAAGTTTCGGATTCAGAAGAGGTGTTAATTTCATCAACTTGCAGAGCTTCTTCAGATTCAAATGATGATTGAGATGTATCAGATTCAGATGAATCTATTAAAAGATTAGAAATTTTATTAAGAATTGATTCATCTAGATCTAGTTCTTGTAATTTTGCATTAAACCTACAGTAATTTGCCGTATGTCCCTTTTTATGACATTTGTAACATTCAATATTTTTGAAATCTTTTGTATTGGTATTTTTCTTATAGTTGTTCATTTTCCTATAAGGCTTTTTTGTATAGTTTTTGTTTTTAACTTTATAATAGGTAGGTGTTTGAAATTTTCGAGCCAAGTGAGAGTAGATCTATCAATATTTGTTGTTATTCTTATACAGATTTCAGATATTCGTTTATAATCTGGTGAGTGTTTGCCTTGTACACGCTGGGTAATCAGTCTCTTCAACGAGCAATAAATCCTGTATGCGTCAAGGTGTTGGTAGCCAGAATATAAACAAGATCTGAAAGAAAGTTTAAGAATGGAAGAAATATTAAATAGATCTGCTTCATTTAGCTCTACATCAAATACAGATGCGAATAAGATCGTTAATACTGAAGAGATCATAATAGAGAATTTTGATAAAGCTGTAAATAACTGGGTCATTCCAAAGATTAGGAAATCTGAAATATATGAGTCTTCTCTCTTCAATATGTTAAAATCAGACTATATAATCAAAACAGAAGAAAGAGATATCCCTCTTTCAAAACCCTTTGAAACAATACAATTACTTTCTTATAAATCTCTTGAAAAACATAGGAAGAAAGGTTTCCAATATCTCCATGTCGGACTAATACAGGTAGGAATCAAACCTTTAACTAGAGAAGGTTTAGATACATCAATCTTAATTGTTCTTAGGGATATTCGTCATAATAATTTTGAACAATCTCTTCTGAGTTCGGTTGAGTCCAGTCTTTGTACAGGACCGATCTCATTTGATTGTTATCCAAATTTTTCATGCTCCTTAAAAGATACACAAATATTAAAAACTTTGGTTTTACAAATTAAAACACATGGATATGATATGTTACCAGGATCAATTCCTTTGGCCTTAATATATCGTATTCATTATAAAGTAATAAGTTCCATGTTTGTTGGTCCTAAACCAAAAAAACTCCTTGAAAAAAGGAGAAACAATGATATTACATACAGATTTATCAAGATCTAATGCCATAATTTCCAGATCTATAAAATGGAATGAGGTAAATCTTCCACAAGAATGGATTCTTGAAGGAGCAATAAAAGCCATAAATCAAGAAAAACATCAACCAAATACAGAATTAACAAAAATAAAACAATTAAGTGATGGATCTGTAAAACTAAGCTTTGCTAGAAGTTTCTCAACTAGAGATAGCGATACAACTGATGAAGCCTCCACTTCTAGTACGATAAATCCTGGAAGATTTTCTACTAGTTCTAGTACAATAAATCTTGGAAGATTTTCACAGATACCATCTGTGATAAACACTCCATATCAAAAACCTCGTTTTTCAACATCAGATATTGATAATACAAATTCTTACTTTAGAAATGCAAATTATACTACGGAGATCCCAAAACCAGTTTATTCTAGACCAGAATACAGCTCACCAAATAGTCCTACCCGATCTGCAATAACTGAGAATATTGTAAACGAATTAAATGTCATAGAAAAAGAATTTGTGGTTAACAAAAATTTTCTTCATAATGAATTTTATAATAATGAAAATATAGATAAAAGAGAATGGTTCTTCAGACATTATAAGGATAGTAGAAAACAAATTCAAGAACAGTATTATGAATTTATTAATAGTAATAAAATTAATATATTCTTTTTCGACTGGTTCCAAATATATGCTTCACAAAATAATATCACTTTTCCTTTCGAACAAATAACTCCACTAACAGAATTAACAAAAACATGGACAACACTTACAACACAGAAGAAAATAGTTTCAAATCATCCACCTCTTTTAGGGATAAAAGTTGATTTTTCAGGAACTACTATAGAAGCAATTCCTTACAAAAATATAGGTGACGACACTCTCATAAACACAACATTATGAAAAACAATAGGAAAACATCTAAATACAATAGGAAAACAGTTAGACAAAATAGCACAACATTATGAAAAACAATCTATACACACATCTAGTGATCAACCATCACACAAATTCAAACAACCTATATTTAAACCCTACCAAATATCCTCGAGTAGCGTCAACACTGTATTTAATAATAAAGACTTTAAACAAAATCTGAAAGAACATCTCTCTAGGATAGAAAAGAGTCTAGACAATAGTAATTCCATTACAAATGAAGTCGTAGCTGATACACCCACTACATCCATGTCTATTGCTAATAGGACTAGGAATAAAATAGCTAATGAAAAAGATATATCAAGTACCTCCAAAATAAATACCTTAGAAGTCAAAACAGACTCTGAAAGTGATATTAGTCAAGCTCTTGAAACCTTTCAACAACAAAATTCACAAACAACACAACATTCTCTACAAAAAATAGAATGGAATAGATCTATAATTCCGATCCAAACATCTCCTGATTTACACATAAAACCAATCTCACAATATAGATTTAATTCAAACTCAATATACACATGGACAATAGATGGAATGTCAGAATATCAAATTCTGAATATTCTACAACAAATGACGATGGCAGCAAATGCATACAGAACACAGCTAACAACAGATGATAAAGCAATAGCAGAGCATCTCATTTCCGGATTCTCTGGACAACTTAAAGGTTGGTGGGATCATTATTTGATTCCATTACAGAGACAAGAAATTTTAGATGCAATAAAAATTGATCAAGAATATAATCCTATATATACAAATGATGGAGAAACAATTCCTGATGCAGTAGCTACACTTATACTATGTATATCTTTACATTTTATAGGAGATCCTTCACATATCAAAGATAAAAATGCTGAATTATTATCAAATCTAAAATGTAGAAAATTAAGTGATTTCCAATGGTATAAAAACACTTTCCTAACTAGAGTAATGTTTAGGGAAGATTCAAATCAACCATTTTGGAAAGAAAAATTCCTTGCAGGCCTCCCTAATTTATTAGGAGAAAAAGTTCGAAATAAAATAAGAGATATATCAGGACAACAAATAATCCCATATTCAGCCTATACTTATGGAGAACTGATAAGTATAATACAAAAGGAAGGTTTAAGAATATGCCAAGATATAAAATTACAAAGTAGTCTTAAAAAAGAATTAAGACAAAGCAAGTCCGAGTTAGGTACTTTTTGTAAGCAATTTGACAATGACCCTGATCAATTTTATAAAAAAGAATGTAATGGACATTGTTCTACAAAATATAATAAGCAATCTCCATATCAAAATAGATACAGAAAGAATACATACAATAGGAATTTTCGAAAATTTCAAACACCTACCTATTATAAAGATAAAAACAAAAACTATACAAAAAAGCCTTATAGGAAAATGAACAACTATAAGAAAAATACAAATACAAAAGATTTCAAAAATATTGAATGTTACAAATGTCATAAAAAGGGACATACGGCAAATTACTGTAGGTTTAATGCAAAATTACAAGAACTAGATCTAGATGAATCAATTCTTAATAAAATTTCTAATCTTCTAATAGATTCATCTGAATCTGATACATCTCAATCATCATTTGAATCTGAAGAAGCTCTGCAAGTTGATGAAATTAACACCTCTTCTGAATCCGAAACTTCTGAGAAAATAATATCTGTTTTAACAAAAGATCAAGAAACAATTTTAGATATTTTGAAATATATAGAGGATCCTATAATACAAAAAGATCTTCTTGACAAATTTATAGAAAAAACTTCTAAAGAAAAAGATGTACAAAAACATCATTTACTACCAAATGTGGCTTCAAGCCATTATGATCTCACAAAAATATTACATAAACATAAGCAAACAAAAATCAAAATGTATCTATATCAGACCTTCAAAAGGAAATAAAAGAAGTCAAGATTGAGTTAAAAGAACTCAAAGAAAAACAAAAACAAGACTCAGAAGTTATAAAGATTCTTCTACAAAAGATAACTGAAGAATCAGATACAGAAGTAAATCCAGATATTAAAATCGAAGAAACAAACATAATAGAAAATCTCACAAATATACCATCTGATTTTCTATTTGCACTAAGAGAAATAACCTCTAGAAAATATCTGATAAGAATAAAAATTAAATTCTCAAATGATTATGATATAGATACAATTGCTCTATTTGATACAGGAGCCGATCTAAATTGCATAAAAACAGACCTAGTTCCTAGTTGCTATAGAGAACCCACAACAACTAGACTTTCAGCAGCAAATAATTCTAAACTTAAAGTCAAATATAAAACTGAAGCATTTGTTATAAATTCAAATACCTCTATCAAAACACAATTTTTGGTAGTTGATGATATTCATCATGGCGTTATTTTAGGAACTCCGTTTATGAATCTAATAACACCATACAATGTAGATAATAAGTTTATTACTTTCAAAATACAAAATAAAAGACTTAAATTTGAATTTTTAGAAAAACCTAAAACAAAAAATCTAGATTTAATTAAAGCATGTTCAATACATAATGAACATATTAGTACGATTATTCAAAGTAAAAATTTTCATTTACAAAATCTTAAAGATACAGTATCTACAGCTAAGATACAAAAATCATTAGAAAATCCAATCATAAAAAATAAAATACATGACCTACAAAAATTACTTGAATTAGAACTTTGCTCAGAATTACCAAATGCATTCTGGTCAAGAAAACAACATATTGTTGATTTACCATATACACCAGAATTTAAGGAAGAAAATATACCAACAAAGGCTAGACCAATCCAAATGAATGCAGAATTAGAGCAACATTGTAAAAAAGAAATACATGAATTAGAAAAGAAAGGTCTCATCCAAAAGTCTAGGTCCCCATGGAGTTGTGCAGCATTTTATGTAAATAAAAGCTCTGAAATAGAAAGAGGATCACCAAGATTGGTAATTAACTATAAACCTTTAAATAAAGCTTTAAAATGGATAAGATATCCTATACCAAATAAAAAAGACCTACTATCAAAACTACATTCTGCATTTATATATTCAAAATTTGATATGATATCTGGGTTCTGGCAAATACAGATATCGGAGAAAGACCGATACAAAACAGCATTTACAGTTCCATTTGGCCAATACGAATGGAAAGTAATGCCATTTGGTCTAAAAAATGCTCCATCAGAATACCAAAGAATAATGAATAACATCTTTATGGATTATTCAAATTTTTGTATCGTCTATATAGATGACGTATTGATATTTTCAAAATCCATAGAAGAGCACTTTAAAAATATAAAAACATTTTTCTACATAGTAAAGAAAAATGGGCTTGTATTATCAAAAACAAAAATGTCCTTATTCCAAACAAAAATAAGATTTCTAGGTCACTATCTACAACAAGGGACAATTTTACCAATAGAACGATCTTTAACATTTGCTTCCAAATTTCCAGATAAAATATTAGATAAAAATCAATTGCAAAGGTTTCTTGGATCACTAAATTACGTTGTCGATTTTATCCCCAACATAATGAAACTATCCAAACCCTTGCATAATAGACTTAAAAAACATCCTCCACAATGGACTGAAGAACATACTGCCGTAGTTAAGAAAATCAAAGAACTTGTATCAGAAATACCTTATTTATACATAGCAGATCCTAACTTACCAAAAATAGTGGAAACTGACGCGTCTGATATAGGCTATGGAGGAATTTTAAAACAATTATATAATGGAAAGGAGTCCATAGTTCAGTATACTTCTGGTCATTGGAATGACACACAAAAATCATATTCTACGATTAAGAAAGAAATTTTGAGCATTGTGTTGTGCATTCAGAAATTTCAAAGTGATTTGCTAAATCAAAAATTTCTTTTACGTATAGACTGCAAGTCTGCAAAAGAAGTCTTGCAAAAAGATGTAAAAAATCTAGCTTCAAAACAGATTTTTGCCAGATGGCAAGCATTATTAAGTATATATGATTTTGATATTGAATTTATTAAAGGAGATACAAATTCTGTCCCTGATTTTCTGACACGAGAATTTCTCCAAAAACAGACATGATGCCCAGAAAAACCAAGGATAAAGGGAAACTTCCGGCTACTACACAATCCCGCAAAACATGGGCCGACAAGGTCGAGGAAGAAGAAAATTCCGGTCTCCAACATCCAATACCAGCTACCCTTATAACCCAAATAAGTCCAAAGTCAGAAATATCTCCTTCCCAAAATAACCCAAATACCTCAAATACCCTATCAATACTTGAAAACTTGTCTCAAAGTGCAGAATTCCAGGATTGGTTCGAGAAATATCAACTCAATATTTTTCAAAAACAGACGTCTACGGTAGTAGAGAAAAAACCTGTTTCACAAAAAATATTTTCTCCTAATACTAGTCATATACAAACTACTACTTTCCCTACTTATAAGAAAGTAGTACAGAAAAATAATTTCATAAAAAAATCATTTTTTCAATATATTACTACGATAGAACATTCCTTTTTCCACAAGGATCCTATGATTGCTTTGCAAAATTATTTTGGCAAAAATTTTTATTATAAATCTTGGGATTCTACAAAAACAACAGATTATTATCAAATTATATTACTTATGACTAAATCTGTTGAAATAAAACACAGTTTTTCAAAAGAAAATCAAAATGAAATTGCTTATTCAAGCTTCAGAATATTATATATTATTTCGCCTGATGAATGGATCAAAGAATATGGGTCCCTGACAGAAAAAATTGGTTTCCCCAAACAATATTCTACGGCGACGTTCTTTGCAACCGATTTCAATTATTGGGATTATCAGCAGGCATGGTTCAATACTTTTTATATCCAGAACTCAAGATGTTCCCATACATGGTTAATATATTTTGACACAAAACAGATCACAACGAAACATATCCCGTTGTGGTTAAATAGTTGGTGGGAACATTTTGGATCATGTGCAGAATATTTTAGCGGGCAAGATACAGTGAAGACATCATTTGATATTTTCTCAAAACATTATAACCCCACTGATGAAGAAAAATATTTCTCAAAGCTTCTTGTATTCCACATGAAGTTCTATCTACCATGGGTTATGCAATGGCGGGCCGAATATACTCAAAATATGATTCCGCTAATAAAGAGAGAATTCTATATAAAATGGTGGACGGCATTCAATATACCAAATAGTCTCAGTCCCTCCAAGGCAATGGAACAGATCACTTTTTGGAATGCAAAAATGAAGGCTCCTGCACCATTACTCAGACCAGGAGATGAAAATTTCTTAATAATGAAGCAGAGGATGCAGGCTCAATTGGCATCCGCTAAAAATCAAGAGGAAATGGAACAAATAATAGAGCACTTTGCTCCATATATGCAATCATCAAAATCCTCCACGGCATCGGAAACTCCTGAGATTGAAGAAGAAATTGACTTATTAGCAATTTGAAAAAAAAAGGATCAAATCACATCATATACAGCATATACATGATACATTCATCACATGAAGGACAATATTTTATAATGAAGGACAATATCAAGAGGACAATATTTTGAAGGACAATATCACAAAAGAAGGACAACAATACCAATGACAGCATTGTTTCAGCAATAAAAGGACAATATCAAATAGTGAAGATCTACAAAATGAAGATTACAGATATCATCAATGAAGACTTTCAAGCATCTTGAACAATAACGATGACATCAAGACACCAGGACCGAAGAAGGCGACGCAATATTCAGAAAAAAGCATGTAATATTCATACTCCAAGAATAGCAAGACGAAGACACAAGATGAAGATGAAGAGAATTTGTAATAGTTACTTTTTGTATTTTCCCATACTTAAAAAAAAACAATTAAGTGATGGATCTGTAAAACTAAGCTTTGCTAGAAGTTTCTCAACTAGAGATAGCGATACAACCAAATACAGAATTAACAAAAATAAAACAATTAAGTGATGGATCTGTAAAACTAAGCTTTGCTAGAAGTTTCTCAACTAGAGATAGCGATACAACTGATGAAGCCTCCACTTCTAGTACGATAAATCCTGGAAGATTTTCTACTAGTTCTAGTACAATAAATCTTGAAAGATTTTCACAGATACCATCTGTGATAAACACTCCATATCAAAAACCTCGTTTTTCAACATCAGATATTGATAATACAAATTCTTACTTTAGAAATGCAAATTATACTACGGAGATCCCAAAACCAGTTTATTCTAGACCAGAATACAGCTCACCAAATAGTCCTACCCAATCTGCAATAACTGAGAATATTGTAAACAAATTAAATGTCATAGAAAAAGAATTTGTGGTTAACAAAAATTTTCTACATAATGAATTTTATAATAATGAAAATATAGATAAAAGAGAAAGGTTCTTCAGACATTATAAGGATAGTAGAAAACAAATTCAAGAACAGTATTATGAATTTATTAATAGTAATAAAATTAATATATTCTTTTTCGACTGGTTCCAAATATATGCTTCACAAAATAATATCACTTTTCCTTTCGAACAAATAACTCCACTAACAGAATTAACAAAAACATGGACAACACTTACAACACAGAAGAAAATAGTTTCAAATCATCCACCTCTTTTAGGGATAAAAGTTGATTTTTCAGGAACTACTATAGAAGCAATTCCTTACAAAAATATAGGTGACGACACTCTCATAAACACAAAGAATATTATCTTACAAAATAATTACACTAACACACACCTAAATACAATAGGAAAACAGTTAGACAAAATAGCACAACATTATGAAAAACAATCTATACACACATCTAGTGATCAACCATCACACAAATTCAAACAACCTATATTTAAACCCTACCAAATATCCTCGAGTAGCGTCAACACTGTATTTAATAATAAAGACTTTAAACAAAATCTGAAAGAACATCTCTCTAGGATAGAAAAGAGTCTAGACAATAGTAATTCCATTACAAATGAAGTCGTAGCTGATACACCCACTACATCCATGTCTATTGCTAATAGGACTAGGAATAAAATAGCTAATGAAAAAGATATATCAAGTACCTCCAAAATAAATACCTTAGAAGTCAAAACAGACTCTGAAAGTGATATTAGTCAAGCTCTTGAAACCTTTCAACAACAAAATTCACAAACAACACAACATTCTCTACAAAAAATAGAATGGAATAGATCTATAATTCCGATCCAAACATCTCCTGATTTACACATAAAACCAATCTCACAATATAGATTTAATTCAAACTCAATATACACATGGACAATAGATGGAATGTCAGAATATCAAATTCTGAATATTCTACAACAAATGACGATGGCAGCAAATGCATACAGAACACAGCTAACAACAGATGATAAAGCAATAGCAGAGCATCTCATTTCCGGATTCTCTGGACAACTTAAAGGTTGGTGGGATCATTATTTGATTCCATTACAGAGACAAGAAATTTTAGATGCAATAAAAATTGATCAAGAATATAATCCTATATATACAAATGATGGAGAAACAATTCCTGATGCAGTAGCTACACTTATACTATGTATATCTTTACATTTTATAGGAGATCCTTCACATATCAAAGATAAAAATGCTGAATTATTATCAAATCTAAAATGTAGAAAATTAAGTGATTTCCAATGGTATAAAAACACTTTCCTAACTAGAGTAATGTTTAGGGAAGATTCAAATCAACCATTTTGGAAAAAAAATTCCTTGCAGGCCTCCCTAATTTATTAGGAGAAAAAGTTCGAAATAAAATAAGAGATATATTAGGACAACAAATAATCCCATATTCAGCCTATACTTATGGAGAACTGATAAGTATAATACAAAAGGAAGGTTTGAGAATATGCCAAGATATAAAATTACAAAGTAGTCTTAAAAAAGAATTAAGACAAAGCAAGTCCGAGTTAGGTACTTTTTGTAAGCAATTTGACAATGACCCTGATCAATTTTCTAAAAAAGAATGTAATGGACATTGTTCTACAAAATATAATAAGCAATCTCCATATCAAAATAGATACAGAAAGAATACATACAATAGGAATTTTCGAAAATTTCAAACACCTACCTATTATAAAGATAAAAACAAAAACTATACAAAAAAGCCTTATAGGAAAATGAACAACTATAAGAAAAATACCAATACAAAAGATTTCAAAAATATTGAATGTTACAAATGTCATAAAAAGGGACATACGGCAAATTACTGTAGGTTTAATGCAAAATTACAAGAACTAGATCTAGATGAATCAATTCTTAATAAAATTTCTAATCTTCTAATAGATTCATCTGAATCTGATACATCTCAATCATCATTTGAATCTGAAGAAGCTCTGCAAGTTGATGAAATTAACACCTCTTCTGAATCCGAAACTTCTGAGAAAATAATATCTGTTTTAACAAAAGATCAAGAAACAATTTTAGATATTTTGAAATATATAGAGGATCCTATAATACAAAAAGATCTTCTTGACAAATTTATAGAAAAAACTTCTAAAGAAAAAGATGTACAAAAACATCATTTACTACCAAATGTGGCTTCAAGCCATTATGATCTCACAAAAATATTACATAAACATAAGCAAACAAAAAATCAAAATGTATCTATACCAGACCTTCAAAAGGAAATAAAAGAAGTCAAGATTGAGTTAAAAGAACTCAAAGAAAAACAAAAACAAGACTCAGAAGTTATAAAGATTCTTCTACAAAAGATAACTGAAGAATCAGATACAGAAGTAAATCCAGATATTAAAATCGAAGAAACAAACATAATAGAAAATCTCACAAATATACCATCTGATTTTCTATTTGCACTAAGAGAAATAACCTCTAGAAAATATCTGATAAGAATAAAAATTAAATTCTCAAATGCTTATGATATAGATACAATTGCTCTATTTGATACAGGAGCCGATCTAAATTGCATAAAAACAGACCTAGTTCCTAGTTGCTATAGAGAACCCACAACAACTAGACTTTCAGCAGCAAATAATTCTAAACTTAAAGTCAAATATAAAACTGAAGCATTTGTTATAAATTCAAATACCTCTATCAAAACACAATTTTTGGTAGTTGATGATATTCATCATGGCGTTATTTTAGGAACTCCGTTTATGAATCTAATAACACCATACAATGTAGATAATAAGTTTATTACTTTCAAAATACAAAATAAAAGACTTAAATTTGAATTTTTAGAAAAACCTAAAACAAAAAATCTAGATTTAATTAAAGCATGTTCAATACATAATGAACATATTAGTACGATTATTCAAAGTAAAAATTTTCATTTACAAAATCTTAAAGATACAGTATCTACAGCTAAGATACAAAAATCATTAGAAAATCCAATCATAAAAAATAAAATACATGACCTACAAAAATTACTTGAATTAGAACTTTGCTCAGAATTACCAAATGCATTCTGGTCAAGAAAACAACATATTGTTGATTTACCATATACACCAGAATTTAAGGAAGAAAATATACCAACAAAGGCTAGACCAATCCAAATGAATGCAGAATTAGAGCAACATTGTAAAAAAGAAATACATGAATTAGAAAAGAAAGGTCTCATCCAAAAGTCTAGGTCCCCATGGAGTTGTGCAGCATTTTATGTAAATAAAAGCTCTGAAATAGAAAGAGGATCACCAAGATTGGTAATTAACTATAAATCTTTAAATAAAGCTTTAAAATGGATAAGATATCCTATACCAAATAAAAAAGACCTACTATCAAAACTACATTCTGCATTTATATATTCAAAATTTGATATGAAATCTGGGTTCTGGCAAATACAGATATCGGAGAAAGACCGATACAAAACAGCATTTACAGTTCCATTTGGCCAATACGAATGGAAAGTAATGCCATTTGGTCTAAAAAATGCTCCATCAGAATACCAAAGAATAATGAATAACATCTTTATGGATTATTCAAATTTTTGTATCGTCTATATAGATGACGTATTGATATTTTCAAAATCCATAGAAGAGCACTTTAAAAATATAAAAACATTTTTCTACATAGTAAAGAAAAATGGGCTTGTATTATCAAAAACAAAAATGTCCTTATTCCAAACAAAAATAAGATTTCTAGGTCACTATCTACAACAAGGGACAATTTTACCAATAGAACGATCTTTAACATTTGCTTCCAAATTTCCAGATAAAATATTAGATAAAAATCAATTGCAAAGGTTTCTTGGATCACTAAATTACGTTGTCGATTTTATCCCCAACATAATGAAACTATCCAAACCCTTGCATAATAGACTTAAAAAACATCCTCCACAATGGACTGAAGAACATACTGCCGTAGTTAAGAAAATCAAAGAACTTGTATCAGAAATACCTTGTTTATACATAGCAGATCCTAACTTACCAAAAATAGTGGAAACTGACGCGTCTGATATAGGCTATGGAGGAATTTTAAAACAATTATATAATGGAAAGGAGTCCATAGTTCAGTATACTTCTGGTCATTGGAATGACACACAAAAATCATATTCTACGATTAAGAAAGAAATTTTGAGCATTGTGTTGTGCATTCAGAAATTTCAAAGTGATTTGCTAAATCAAAAATTTCTTTTACGTATAGACTGCAAGTCTGCAAAAGAAGTCTTGCAAAAAGATGTAAAAAATCTAGCTTCAAAACAGATTTTTGCCAGATGGCAAGCATTATTAAGTATATATGATTTTGATATTGAATTTATTAAAGGAGATACAAATTCTGTCCCTGATTTTCTGACACGAGAATTTCTCCAAAAACAGACATGATGCCCAGAAAAACCAAGGATAAAGGGAAACTTCCGGCTACTACACAATCCCGCAAAACATGGGCCGACAAGGTCGAGGAAGAAGAAAATTCCGGTCTCCAACATCCAATACCAGCTATCCCTATAACCCAAATAAGTCCAAAGTCAGAAATATCTCCTTCCCAAAATAACCCAAATACCTCAAATACCCTATCAATACTTGAAAACTTGTCTCAAAGTGCAGAATTCCAGGATTGGTTCGAGAAATATCAACTCAATATTTTTCAAAAACAGACGTCTACGGTAGTAGAGAAAAAACCTGTTTCACAAAAAATATTTTCTCCTAATACTAGTCATATACAAACTACTACTTTCCCTACTTATAAGAAAGTAGTACAGAAAAATAATTTCATAAAAAAATCATTTTTTCAATATATTACTACGATAGAACATTCCTTTTTCCACAAGGATCCTATGATTGCTTTGCAAAATTATTTTGGCAAAAATTTTTATTATAAATCTTGGGATTCTACAAAAACAACAGATTATTATCAAATTATATTACTTATGACTAAATCTGTTGAAATAAAACACAGTTTTTCAAAAGAAAATCAAAATGAAATTGCTTATTCAAGCTTCAGAATATTATATATTATTTCGCCTGATGAATGGATCAAAGAATATGGGTCCCTGACAGAAAAAATTGGTTTCCCCAAACAATATTCTACGGCGACGTTCTTTGCAACCGATTTCAATTATTGGGATTATCAGCAGGCATGGTTCAATACTTTTTATATCCAGAACTCAAGATGTTCCCATACATGGTTAATATATTTTGACACAAAACAGATCACAACGAAACATATCCCGTTGTGGTTAAATAGTTGGTGGGAACATTTTGGATCATGTGCAGAATATTTTAGCGGGCAAGATACAGTGAAGACATCATTTGATATTTTCTCAAAACATTATAACCCCACTGATGAAGAAAAATATTTCTCAAAGCTTCTTGTATTCCACATGAAGTTCTATCTACCATGGGTTATGCAATGGCGGGCCGAATATACTCAAAATATGATTCCGCTAATAAAGAGAGAATTCTATATAAAATGGTGGACGGCATTCAATATACCAAATAGTCTCAGTCCCTCCAAGGCAATGGAACAGATCACTTTTTGGAATGCAAAAATGAAGGCTCCTGCACCATTACTCAGACCAGGAGATGAAAATTTCTTAATAATGAAGCAGAGGATGCAGGCTCAATTGGCATCCGCTAAAAATCAAGAGGAAATGGAACAAATAATAGAGCACTTTGCTCCATATATGCAATCATCAAAATCCTCCACGGCATCGGAAACTCCTGAGATTGAAGAAGAAATTGACTTATTAGCAATTTGAAAAAAAAAGGATCAAATCACATCATATACAGCATATACATGATACATTCATCACATGAAGGACAATATTTTATAATGAAGGACAATATCAAGAGGACAATATTTTGAAGGACAATATCACAAAAGAAGGACAACAATACCAATGACAGCATTGTTTCAGCAATAAAAGGACAATATCAAATAGAGAAGATCTACAAAATGAAGATTACAGATATCATCAATGAAGACTTTCAAGCATCTTGAACAATAACGATGACATCAAGACACCAGGACCGAAGAAGGCGACGCAATATTCAGAAAAAAGCATGTAATATTCATACTCCAAGAATAGCAAGACGAAGACACAAGATGAAGATGAAGAGAATTTGTAATAGTTACTTTTTGTATTTTCCCATACTTAAAAAAAAAACAATTAAGTGATGGATCTGTAAAACTAAGCTTTGCTAGAAGTTTCTCAACTAGAGATAGCGATACAACCAAATACAGAATTAACAAAAATAAAACAATTAAGTGATGGATCTATAAAACTAAGCTTTGCTAGAAGTTTCTCAACTAGAGATAGCGATACAACTGATGAAGCCTCCACTTCTAGTACGATAAATCCTGGAAGATTTTCTACTAGTTCTAGTACAATAAATCTTGGAAGATTTTCACAGATACCATCTGTGATAAACACTCCATATCAAAAACCTCGTTTTTCAACATCAGATATTGATAATACAAATTCTTACTTTAGAAATGCAAATTATACTACGGAGATCCCAAAACCAGTTTATTCTAGACCAGAATACAGCTCACCAAATAGTCCTACCCAATCTGCAATAACTGAGAATATTGTAAACAAATTAAATGTCATAGAAAAAGAATTTGTGGTTAACAAAAATTTTCTACATAATGAATTTTATAATAATGAAAATATAGATAAAAGAGAAAGGTTCTTCAGACATTATAAGGATAGTAGAAAACAAATTCAAGAACAGTATTATGAATTTATTAATAGTAATAAAATTAATATATTCTTTTTCGACTGGTTCCAAATATATGCTTCACAAAATAATATCACTTTTCCTTTCGAACAAATAACTCCACTAACAGAATTAACAAAAACATGGACAACACTTACAACACAGAAGAAAATAGTTTCAAATCATCCACCTCTTTTAGGGATAAAAGTTGATTTTTCAGGAACTACTATAGAAGCAATTCCTTACAAAAATATAGGTGACGACACTCTCATAAACACAAAGAATATTATCTTACAAAATAATTACACTAACACACACCTAAATACAATAGGAAAACAGTTAGACAAAATAGCACAACATTATGAAAAACAATCTATACACACATCTAGTGATCAACCATCACACAAATTCAAACAACCTATATTTAAACCCTACCAAATATCCTCGAGTAGCGTCAACACTGTATTTAATAATAAAGACTTTAAACAAAATCTGAAAGAACATCTCTCTAGGATAGAAAAGAGTCTAGACAATAGTAATTCCATTACAAATGAAGTCGTAGCTGATACACCCACTACATCCATGTCTATTGCTAATAGGACTAGGAATAAAATAGCTAATGAAAAAGATATATCAAGTACCTCCAAAATAAATACCTTAGAAGTCAAAACAGACTCTGAAAGTGATATTAGTCAAGCTCTTGAAACCTTTCAACAACAAAATTCACAAACAACACAACATTCTCTACAAAAATAGAATGGAATAGATCTATAATTCCGATCCAAACATCTCCTGATTTACACATAAAACCAATCTCACAATATAGATTTAATTCAAACTCAATATACACATGGACAATAGATGGAATGTCAGAATATCAAATTCTGAATATTCTACAACAAATGACGATGGCAGCAAATGCATACAGAACACAGCTAACAACAGATGATAAAGCAATAGCAGAGCATCTCATTTCCGGATTCTCTGGACAACTTAAAGGTTGGTGGGATCATTATTTGATTCCATTACAGAGACAAGAAATTTTAGATGCAATAAAAATTGATCAAGAAGATAATCCTATATATACAAATGATGGAGAAACAATTCCTGATGCAGTAGCTACACTTATACTATGTATATCTTTACATTTTATAGGAGATCCTTCACATATCAAAGATAAAAATGCTGAATTATTATCAAATCTAAAATGTAGAAAATTAAGTGATTTCCAATGGTATAAAAACACTTTCCTAACTAGAGTAATGTTTAGGGAAGATTCAAATCAACCATTTTGGAAAAAAAAATTCCTTGCAGGACTCTCTAATTTATTAGGAGAAAAAGTTCGAAATAAAATAAGAGATATATCAGGACAACAAATAATCCCATATTCAGCCTATACTTATGGAGAATTGATAAGTATAATACAAAAGGAAGGTTTAAGAATATGCCAAGATATAAAATTACAAAGTAGTCTTAAAAAAGAATTAAGACAAAGCAAGTCCGAGTTAGGTACTTTTTGTAAGCAATTTGACAATGACCCTGATCAATTTTCTAAAAAGAATGTAATGGACATTGTTCTACAAAATATAATAAGCAATCTCCATATCAAAATAGATACAGAAAGAATACATACAATAGGAATTTTCGAAAATTTCAAACACCTACCTATTATAAAGATAAAAACAAAAACTATACAAAAAAGCCTTATAGGAAAATGAACAACTATAAGAAAAATACCAATACAAAAGATTTCAAAATATTGAATGTTACAAATGTCATAAAAAGGGACATACGGCAAATTACTGTAGGTTTAATGCAAAATTACAAGAACTAGATCTAGATGAATCAATTCTTAATAAAATTTCTAATCTTCTAATAGATTCATCTGAATCTGATACATCTCAATCATCATTTGAATCTGAAGAAGCTCTGCAAGTTGATGAAATTAACACCTCTTCTGAATCCGAAACTTCTGAGAAAATAATATCTGTTTTAACAAAAGATCAAGAAACAATTTTAGATATTTTGAAATATATAGAGGATCCTATAATACAAAAAGATCTTCTTGACAAATTTATAGAAAAAACTTCTAAAGAAAAAGATGTACAAAAACATCATTTACTACCAAATGTGGCTTCAAGCCATTATGATCTCACAAAAATATTACATAAACATAAGCAAACAAAAAATCAAAATGTATCTATACCAGACCTTCAAAAGGAAATAAAAGAAGTCAAGATTGAGTTAAAAGAACTCAAAGAAAAACAAAAACAAGACTCAGAAGTTATAAAGATTCTTCTACAAAAGATAACTGAAGAATCAGATACAGAAGTAAATCCAGATATTAAAATCGAAGAAACAAACATAATAGAAAATCTCACAAATATACCATCTGATTTTCTATTTGCACTAAGAGAAATAACCTCTAGAAAATATCTGATAAGAATAAAAATTAAATTCTCAAATGCTTATGATATAGATACAATTGCTCTATTTGATACAGGAGCCGATCTAAATTGCATAAAAACAGACCTAGTTCCTAGTTGCTATAGAGAACCCACAACAACTAGACTTTCAGCAGCAAATAATTCTAAACTTAAAGTCAAATATAAAACTGAAGCATTTGTTATAAATTCAAATACCTCTATCAAAACACAATTTTTGGTAGTTGATGATATTCATCATGGCGTTATTTTAGGAACTCCGTTTATGAATCTAATAACACCATACAATGTAGATAATAAGTTTATTACTTTCAAAATACAAAATAAAAGACTTAAATTTGAATTTTTAGAAAAACCTAAAACAAAAAATCTAGATTTAATTAAAGCATGTTCAATACATAATGAACATATTAGTACGATTATTCAAAGTAAAAATTTTCATTTACAAAATCTTAAAGATACAGTATCTACAGCTAAGATACAAAAATCATTAGAAAATCCAATCATAAAAAATAAAATACATGACCTACAAAAATTACTTGAATTAGAACTTTGCTCAGAATTACCAAATGCATTCTGGTCAAGAAAACAACATATTGTTGATTTACCATATACACCTGAATTTAAGGAAGAAAATATACCAACAAAGGCTAGACCAATCCAAATGAATGCAGAATTAGAGCAACATTGTAAAAAAGAAATACATGAATTAGAAAAGAAAGGTCTCATCCAAAAGTCTAGGTCCCCATGGAGTTGTGCAGCATTTTATGTAAATAAAAGCTCTGAAATAGAAAGAGGATCACCAAGATTGGTAATTAACTATAAACCTTTAAATAAAGCTTTAAAATGGATAAGATATCCTATACCAAATAAAAAAGACCTACTATCAAAACTACATTCTGCATTTATATATTCAAAATTTGATATGAAATCTGGGTTCTGGCAAATACAGATATCGGAGAAAGACCGATACAAAACAGCATTTACAGTTCCATTTGGCCAATACGAATGGAAAGTAATGCCATTTGGTCTAAAAAATGCTCCATCAGAATACCAAAGAATAATGAATAACATCTTTATGGATTATTCAAATTTTTGTATCGTCTATATAGATGACGTATTGATATTTTCAAAATCCATAGAAGAGCACTTTAAAAATATAAAAACATTTTTCTACATAGTAAAGAAAAATGGGCTTGTATTATCAAAAACAAAATTGTCCTTATTCCAAACAAAAATAAGATTTCTAGGTCACTATCTACAACAAGGGACAATTTTACCAATAGAACGATCTTTAACATTTGCTTCCAAATTTCCAGATAAAATATTAGATAAAAATCAATTGCAAAGGTTTCTTGGATCACTAAATTACGTTGTCGATTTTATCCCCAACATAATGAAACTATCCAAACCCTTGCATAATAGACTTAAAAAACATCCTCCACAATGGACTGAAGAACATACTGCCGTAGTTAAGAAAATCAAAGAACTTGTATCAGAAATACCTTGTTTATACATAGCAGATCCTAACTTACCAAAAATAGTGGAAACTGACGCGTCTGATATAGGCTATGGAGGAATTTTAAAACAATTATATAATGGAAAGGAGTCCATAGTTCAGTATACTTCTGGTCATTGGTATGACACACAAAATCATATTCTACGATTAAGAAAGAAATTTTAAGCATTGTGTTGTGCATTCAGAAATTTCAAAGTGATTTGCTAAATCAAAAATTTCTTTTACGTATAGACTGCAAGTCTGCAAAAGAAGTCTTGCAAAAAGATGTAAAAAATCTAGCTTCAAAACAGATTTTTGCCAGATGGCAAGCATTATTAAGTATATATGATTTTGATATTGAATTTATTAAAGGAGATACAAATTCTGTCCCTGATTTTCTGACACGAGAATTTCTCCAAAAAACAGACATGATGCCCAGAAAAACCAAGGATAAAGGGAAACTTCCGGCTACTACACAATCCCGCAAAACATGGGCCGACAAGGTCGAGGAAGAAGAAAATTCCGGTCTCCAACATCCAATACCAGCTACCCCTATAACCCAAATAAGTCCAAAGTCAGAAATATCTCCTTCCCAAAATAACCCAAATACCTCAAATACCCTATCAATACTTGAAAACTTGTCTCAAAGTGCAGAATTCCAGGATTGGTTCGAGAAATATCAACTCAATATTTTTCAAAAACAGACGTCTACGGTAGTAGAGAAAAAACCTGTTTCACAAAAAATATTTTCTCCTAATACTAGTCATATACAAACTACTACTTTCCCTACTTATAAGAAAGTAGTACAGAAAAATAATTTCATAAAAAAATCATTTTTTCAATATATTACTACGATAGAACATTCCTTTTTCCACAAGGATCCTATGATTGCTTTGCAAAATTATTTTGGCAAAAATTTTTATTATAAATCTTGGGATTCTACAAAAACAACAGATTATTATCAAATTATATTACTTATGACTAAATCTGTTGAAATAAAACACAGTTTTTCAAAAGAAAATCAAAATGAAATTGCTTATTCAAGCTTCAGAATATTATATATTATTTCGCCTGATGAATGGATCAAAGAATATGGGTCCCTGACAGAAAAAATTGGTTTCCCCAAACAATATTCTACGGCGACGTTCTTTGCAACCGATTTCAATTATTGGGATTATCAGCAGGCATGGTTCAATACTTTTTATATCCAGAACTCAAGATGTTCCCATACATGGTTAATATATTTTGACACAAAACAGATCACAACGAAACATATCCCGTTGTGGTTAAATAGTTGGTTGGAACATTTTGGATCATGTGCAGAATATTTTAGCGGGCAAGATACAGTGAAGACATCATTTGATATTTTCTCAAAACATTATAACCCCACTGATGAAGAAAAATATTTCTCAAAGCTTCTTGTATTCCACATGAAGTTCTATCTACCATGGGTTATGCAATGGCGGGCCGAATATACTCAAAATATGATTCCGCTAATAAAGAGAGAATTCTATATAAAATGGTGGACGGCATTCAATATACCAAATAGTCTCAGTCCCTCCAAGGCAATGGAACAGATCACTTTTTGGAATGCAAAAATGAAGGCTCCTGCACCATTACTCAGACCAGGAGATGAAAATTTCTTAATAATGAAGCAGAGGATGCAGGCTCAATTGGCATCCGCTAAAAATCAAGAGGAAATGGAACAAATAATAGAGCACTTTGCTCCATATATGCAATCGCCAAAATCCTCCACGGCATCGGAAACTCCTGAGATTGAAGAAGAAATTGACTTATTAGCAATTTGAAAAAAAAAGGATCAAATCACATCATATACAGCATATACATGATACATTCATCACATGAAGGACAATATTTTATAATGAAGGACAATATCAAGAGGACAATATTTTGAAGGACAATATCACAAAAGAAGGACAACAATACCAATGACAGCATTGTTTCAGCAATAAAAGGACAATATCAAATAGTGAAGATCTACAAAATGAAGATTACAGATATCATCAATGAAGACTTTCAAGCATCTTGAACAATAACGATGACATCAAGACACCAGGACCGAAGAAGGCGACGCAATATTCAGAAAAAAGCATGTAATATTCATACTCCAAGAATAGCAAGACGAAGACACAAGATGAAGATGAAGAGAATTTGTAATAATTACTTTTTGTATTTTCCCATACTTAAAAAAAAAACCTCTATAAAAGAGAGGGCAATAGACGGAGAGAGACACAAGTTTTCACTCCCTCAGACAGAGAACTCTCTCTCTCACATCCAACACCTATCAGATCTTATCTTAGATCTCCTTGTCCACTCCTCTTCCTATAATCACAGATTCCTCCCAAGAATCCCAGCAGTCCTTCAATATTTGTATCTCCAAATACTTTTCAAGAAATATATGGTATGATTTGATTCTTTTAATTTATGTTCTTCAAAGTGTTTCAATTTTTTAATATATACTTATATCATGGACGGTTATACACCGCCTAATCCTATTCCCTTCTCCCTTTTACTTTATGTTCTTACTGGCTGGAATTAGTTCCGCCTAATCCCTATTCCCATCTCCCTTTTTCTTTATGTTCTTACTGGCTGGAATTAGTTCCGCCATATCCTATTCCCTTCCCCCCTTTTAATATTTTGTTCTTATCTTGTGTTATTCTTCTTTTGTTTATATTATCTTTCTAATTTTGTGTTTATACACTTGCATCTGCATCTTTCTATTCTGCTTCTTTTTAGTATATCTTTCTATTCGTGTGGGTATATATATATATATATATAGATAAAGAAAAAAATGCCGCTGCCCTCTCCAGCGCTCCCATGGCGGTCGGCGTAGCCGCCATTGCCGCTTTCTTCGATCGCCCCCATTGCCTTCCACCCCTTTCTTTGATCTCCACC
>AP025069.1:21072989-21111316 GCA_036186865.1 Eustoma russellianum | reverse complement strand
ATTCATTTTTATGATGAAAATTCAAAGAAAAATGGTAATGATTTGAACTTTATCCCCATGATGCACATGCTGAAAATTCAGCATGGCAAGACACCCTTAATGGCCGAAATTCTCACTTGAATAGGAAGGATTTCTTTGTCTTGCAATTTATGATATAATTCTTGATTTATGGTATGATTTTATGATTGATTTTTGGCACATGGTAAAGTGTATATCTCAGATTTTTTTTCATGTCATCATGATGACAACGTTGAACCAATAAGGAGGTGCCAAGTAAGCGAAGACTAAGTGATCATCCAATGAGAAGATGCCAAGTAAGCAAGACATTGTCACAATGATGTCTTACACTCTCTCAAGGACTTAAAAGATAATTTTCAAGAGGGAGACATACCATAGGGGGGACGGCTGCAACATTAAAAAGAGAAGAGAAGAAAGCAAACAAAAACAAGGCCAAGCATTGCAAAATCAAAGTGATCAAAAAGCCTAGTTCTTCTTCTTCCACATTCTCTCTTTCTTTCTTTCTTCTTGTAAGCCTATTGTATTCATATTCTTTCAATCTTGAATAGGCTTGAGATAAACCACCATTCATTATACATCTTTGTAAAAGATTGATCAAGGTGTGATCAATCTTCATTCTAGCAAGGTGGTGGTGTTCGTGTGAATTGTACTTATCATACAAGGTTTGTAAAGGGTTGGAGTTAGGTGTAACTCTATCAACCCTGCGGTAAGGTGTACTACGTGTGTGTGATTAGTGTGAACCAAGGAAGGTGTTCCTTGAAGACTGGAGTAGGTTGTTTATAACCGAACCAGTATAAAATTCTTGGTGTCATTTACTTTCAGCACTGATTTTCTGTTTCAGCACTGTTTACTGTTTTTAATCACGTTCGTAAAAATAGTAAACGAATTTCAAAAATTACGAGACTTTCAGAAAAGATAGTCACACGTTCTAGGGTTCTTTTGGCGTAAGTTTCAACCCTTTTGGACTAGTATAAGTCATTCAAACGTCCAAAGTTCTGAGACTAGTGCAGTCTGATTTTCAGGCTTGCAAAGGTTGAGACTTTGATCGTATTTGACTAACTTCCCAAAAGAATTTTTCAAAACTGTTTCAACCCATTTAAATATATCATATAAGGGGTTAGTGGTTAAATTTTCAAAGCATTTGGAGTTGTGTACAAATTGGAATTAATTTTTCAAATCAGTGTATCGGTTCTGGCAGATTTGCGCAATCTGACCACCAACGAATTTTCAAAGGGTTAGAGGTTGAATTTAAATCGAAAATTTTTAGGAGATACTCATAACATCTGAGTCTAAGTTCTCTCCAAATTTCAGAATTTTTGAAGGCCTACAACCTAGTTTTCAAAACGTTTTAAAACTGGTCCTGAAAACAGAAACTGTTTTTCAGAAGTTGGGTTTTTGGTTCAAACTAATTTTAAAAACAACATTTTCCGCACCCACTATTCAACCCCTCCCCCCCTTCTAGTGGTGCTTTGCAGATCCTACATGTTGATGCCTTGATCGTTTCCTGACATCATTATCTTTTTTGGATTTATTTCCAATTATGCAAGTACAACATCTCTCACGAGCTACTTCGGACCATGTCCTGTTACTTTTGACATGCGACATCGAAGGTCCAAGAGCCCCATCAGTCTTTCGTTATTTAGATGTTTGGGAAACTCATGCAGACTTCCATGATTTCGTCACCCATAGATGGCAAACGTATCCAACTGTTGGGGGCATGTGGGGACTACACAAGAAATTATCTCTTTTACGGCGAGATCTAAAGCAATGGAATAAAGATACATTTGGTAATATCTTTAATGTCGTATCCCATGCGGAAGCGTTGGTGAAAACCGCAGAAATTTAACACGACGAGGCTCCTATGGAAATCACGTGAACAGTATATCACCAAAGAATCGCGGAACTCAAACTTGCTCAAAACCGTGCCTTTCTTTTTTGGAAACAAAAGACAAATGTTAAGTGGCTGAAAGAAGCTGATGCAAACACATCATTTTTCCACCAAACTGTAAAAGATAAACGTTGCAGACAGAGCATTCGGCGAAGTTTATCGTCGGAGGGGACAGAATACACACAGCCGAATGATATTGCAGCTGAGGCTATTCGGTATTTTTCAAAACTGTTTGCAGAAGAGTCAGTCTCTGATTGTGATGCCATACTGGAGTATATACCTACATTGATTGATTCGAACGATAATAATATGTTACAAGCGATCCCATCACTAACCGAGGTGAAGATGGCGGTTTGGGATCTCATTCCCACAAGTGCAGCGGGACCTGATGGTTACCCAGGGTCTTTTTATCGAAAATTCTGGCATATTATTCAGCATGATGTTCACAAGGCGGTCCAGGAATTTTACTTGGGTATTCGAATGCCAAAACCAACAGCTGCGGCAACAATAGTACTCATACCAAATGTCGGTAACCCCCAAGCATTTGCGGATTTTCGTCCAATATGTCTCACCCACTTTATTTCTAAAATGATTACAAGATTGCTTGCATCCCGCCTTGCAAACATTCTGTCGAAATTAATCTCACCGAAGCAAGCACGATTCATGAAAGGTCGTGGCATCACAGAACATGTATTGGTTGTGCAGGAAATGGTTCATGTTCTTGATAAACGCACGAGAGGAGGTCAAATCATTGTCAAGTTGGATATGGCCAAGGCTTTCGACCGTGTAAGTTGGAAATATTTGCAGTTACTTTTACATAAAATGGGCATGCATGAACGACTTATGAGGATCCTCATAAACAATTTAAGTATGACCAACTACTCTATCCTTCTCAATGGTGCTTTGACGGATTCTTTCACTCTTGGACGAGGCGTCAAACAGGGTGACCCCTTATCGCCGCTGTTGTTTATACTATCTTCTGAAGGCTTCTCACGAGGTCTTAAACACCTATTTCAAATGGGATATATTTTGGGTTTCAATACGGGTCGCGTGAAATGCGTCTCGCATTTGGGATTTGCTGATGATCTACTAATTTTCTTAAACGGGCCACGCGTAATCTAGCCAGATTTCGAAACTTTCTGGACGCGTATCAGCAGGCGTCGGGCCAACTGGTAATTACAACAAAAGTCAATTTATGCTTGGACAAGGTGCCTTGTCCAATAGCGCGCTGCAGGCTATAGGTATGCGCTCAACCTCTTTGCCCATTAAATATTTAGGATCATATTTGTACAATGGAATCAACAAAGCCAGGTACTGTATCCCCCTACTTAATCACTTCGATGCTAAGCTGTCTTCATGGTCGACTAAATTACTTTCAATGGCGGGTCGTCTAGTGCTTCTCAAATATGTGCTCAACACCATCCCAACTCATCTTATAGCCAGCTCCAAGCTCCCAAAAGGGGTGGCAAATATTCTGAGTCGCAAAATGGCAGTTTTTCTTTGGAAAAGAAGGCATCACTGGCAATCTTGGCCCTCAGTATGTCGTGCGGCTGAAGTTGGGGGTCTTGGAATTCGTAGCCTTTCACATGTTCAAAAATCATATGATTGCCAACTTTGGTGGAAATACTTCCAATCAAACACACCATGGTCTGAATTCAGTAGAGCCAAGTACAGCCAACGCTCTTGTGTTTATTCACACATTTATGACTCATCTACATGGAAGCGAATTTGTAAAATAAATGCATATATGGAATTACATACTACTCGGACACATGACATGCTCTATTGGATCCCGGATTCACATGGCCAATTTTCTATACGTTCAACCTACTCACAAATCACTGCTCAAGAACCAAGCAAAGTTGAATACCGTTACATTTGGTGGAAATCTTCACATCCCGGGCAAAAAATTTTCCTATGGCGACTATGGAACAGCTCCCTACCGATGGTAAACAATTTGTGCCGCTGGCTTATCTCGATGCCATCATAGTGTATTTTTTGTCGACAACAACATGATCATCAAGACCATGTCTTTCTGCATTGTTCAAAAATACGCCCTCTATGGATGGATATGTCGATAACATCCTCGGGTCCAATGCCACAATCAAGCACAATCAAAGAACATCTCTTACGTTGGTGGAGCACTTCTTTGAAATCATCAATGACGGGCCAGCTACGATCAATAGTACCTTCGCTAGTAACTTGGGAGATATAGAAGTCATATTCGGCGTGTAGATTTGGAGACGAGACTTTCAGCCCCGATCGCCTTCATACCAAGGTAAAAACTGCTATTTACACACGGTGCGCTTCTGTTAATGAGAAGAAGTTTGCCCAGAATCTACCTCATCTAGTCCAACAAAAATATTCGCCACCAATCCGTTCAAGGCGTTTGACCATAGTCCGCTGGAAATTTCCACCATCGGGAAAGCTAAAATTAAATATAGATGCATCAGTTGGACAACGACTAGCAGCGGGCGCAGTGATTTTGCGCTCATACCACGGTCACTTCATATCGGCTATTTGTTTTGCTCTACCTCTAATGACTCCACTACGAGCAGAACTGCAAACCATGACATACGCGTTGATTTACTACGCACAACAACATGACAGCATTATTGTAGAAACCGACTGCCAAATGATGGTATCACTGCTGGCGGAAACTCGGACATTGACAGTCTTATTCTCTACAGAGATCTCGTGTCCTAAACTTTTTCTCAGTCTCAACCATACAACCCTCCAATACTGCCCACGTGAAGCGAACTCTGCAGCACACAGATTAGCTCGATATAGTTTTAGAACAGCAGGCCTACGTACTTACATCTCCAATCAATCACTTCCAGTGAAGTACGTGGTGCTTTACTCATGGATCTTCATTTACCGGCCCTTCGTTATTGACAAATGCTGCATGATACATTGACTTTACCCCCTTGTCGTTGCCTGTGTCACTGCGCGCAGGCAACGCTGGTGCGTTTTCCTACTATGTGTTACTTCATTATATCTGTGCTGCTCCACATTCTATTATGCTATAAATCTCTATGTCTGATGCCTATGTTTCTTTTGTTATGGTTGACAACAATGATCACTTCGTTGATGAGGATATTCATACAAGCCAATGTCCCAAGCTAGTATAACTGGAAGGTGTCATTTTGGAGCAACCATAAGCGGTCGTCGCCCTGGCCTGAATTTAGCCAGGGCGACTGGGGTACGCGTTTGTTTGATACTTATGTACTTATTTCTTCCTACATTGCCATGGTGATAACTGCTTCATTGCTTTTTCCTGAGGTACATCACAAAGTGGATCCAACTGTGCCATTCCCGTCTTCAAGAGTTCGACCTCTCCATCGGAACAGTAGCATTCTCTGTGCAGCCAATTCGACGATGCATCCATGTTCCCATAGCTTTTGTATCAATGACAGCCGTATAAATACGTACGCTTTTTTCCTTCGCCAAGGTTTTATCCACAAGGGTGGTTTTACTAAGCAAGGTTTTAATGCGACATATCATATACGACTGGAGATACACCATTATACGCATTCTATTTCATTTATTTTCATACGATGACGATTGTAAATGATGTAATATGGTTTTCGTCTGCCATAAGTGAGGCTTTTCAATAAATTAACTTCTTTCAAAAAAAATATATGTATATATATATATAGATATATGTATATATATGTATGTATGTATATATATATATATATATATATATGTTTTGTATTGAGTATGGTTGAGACTGAGTGGCATAGGGGGTTTTAGGGTGGTGGTAGGGATTCGGCCTGGCTAGGTGGCCTAGTGTTGGATGTAATTTATAAGAATATGAATTGTATTTATATGAATTTATGTGAATTAAGGTTATGGTTTGATTGGGTTCTGGGTAAATTTGAATTATGGGAAAAAATAGGATTTGCATAATTTGAGTGTGGAATAAGGTTGAAATGAGAAAAAGAGAATAGTAGTTGTAGGCGGTGGTTGCCAGCGGCGCAAGGGGCACGTGGAAGCTCAAGCGCGTGTACTGAGTATTAGGCATGAATTGTGCTTGCTGCCTGAAGTGTTAGATGTGAGAAAGTGTGAAGAGTGCATTTTTTGAGGAAGGCCGAGAGTTAGTAGAGGGGGTTGAGGGCAACTAGGGTTTGGGGAGTGCGGAGGGGGCTGGACCGAGTGAGTTCGAGTGAGGGACAGGTTTGATGGCAGCATGCAGTAAGAGGCCGAGGTGATGGGGGTGTGATGAGGTGGGTTGGGTAGTGGGTGGGAGAAAAATTGGGTCAAGGGAGGTACATATATGTCTATACGTGTATATGCACATGTATGGACATAGACATATATACATATACATGTACATTGATGCAGTGAGATATTTTGGTACATTGGACATTTTTGGTTATTTGGTATACTTGCATTATGGTGCATTTGATATTTGGGATTTTGGAAAATAATGAATATTGGAAAATATTTGGACTTTGAAAATTGTTTTGGAAATTGCATTCATATTTTGAAATTCATCCTTGCAAAGTGAAATATATCATTAATGCGGATTGATTCCAAACAAATGGAGCGTCTGAGCGTATTGTCTATTTTGATATAAAACATTCAGACATATTGGCCGCTGTTAGTGTGTCTAACCATGTTGGCTATTTTGACATAGAGTGCCTGGGCATATTGAGTATTGGAGGATCAATTACTAAGTCTTACAGTGCAAGTCACTTGTAGGGAAAGTGCTATAGTCATTGCAGTGGATTTGGAATTGGACTTTGGTTTTGGTACCAAGTTGGACTCGAATTTGGTTATTTAGCTTTCGACTGGTTTAACCGGATTTGGAAATGAACTTTGATCTTGACTTGGCATTGAATCGATTTTGGAAATTGCATCATGATTTTGACTTGGATTAATTCCTGCTTGGATTATGATGCGTGCAAGACGTGGGTTCTAACAATTCCACCTTCCAAACGTCCTTCACAAAGGATTAGGCACAAGGAAGAAGACTTCCCCTTGTTTTCTTAGTGATAAAAACGTGTGGATCAAATGAGCAAGACCAACACTTTAAGATGGTCGTTGATCAGGCAAACCAATATGGCCCTCCTGGACGGCACCTTTAAGCAATGGCAATCACCTCCAAAATGCTCAACTTTGAAGGATCTTAACTTAGGTTTTTAATGCAAAACCAAGAAAACAAAGTATCACAATAAGTGAAGAAAATATCAAGAATTTTATTTCATCAAAAGTTGATCTTTCCAATCGGTCAAAGGCTCTATTTATAGGCTACAATGCTCGTCCTATCAGCCTTTAAAATGACCATAAATTAATTCAAATAAGCTAGCTAACAATTGTTTGAAAATTGAAAATTGTTTGAATTCAAAACTAAAACAAATTCTAGCTAAAATTTGAAATGCTTGTAAGATGTTATCTCCAATGTATCCAGCTGTGTTTGATGTCCAAATAATGTCTTGGAGGAGCTGATTTCATAAGTAGGAGGTGCTTGAACTTGTATTCAAAATTTTGGTGAAATTTGAATTCAAGTTAAGTTTGAATTTGAGTGCACTTTGAATTTGGTTGTTGAATCCCCTTCCACACTCCTTCCAGTCGTGTTCAAGGTATCCAAGAGGTGTCTTGAAACCTGATTTGATGATGATAATATGGTTGGGGTTGAATTCAAAAGATGGTTGAAGTTTGAATTCAAAATTGAGTTTCAATTTAAATTCAAACTTGTATTCAATTTGAATCGGAATCTATCCTTCTTTTATCCTCCAAGATGGCATGTTTTTGGCTGGAGATATAGGCTGAAATCTTCTTGAAATTTAAGGCTCCAATTGGTTGAAACTTGAATTCAAATCATGGTTGAATTTAAGTTCAAGTTTAACTTTGAATTTAAATTCAATTTGATCATCCATCTTGCACCTTAAGTGGCCGGCCTCTTGTTGTTGCTTGGATATGATTTTGAGTTCAATTTTGAAAAGGAAATTCCATCTTGGACACATTTGAATTTGTCTTTGTAGAGACCAACATTCTCATCAAGACAACATTCCTTTTGTCTTTCTTTTTGCAAAACACGCCTACCTTGCTCCTTTTGGGCCTCCATTTCATTTTGGATCTTCCATGTACCTAATTTACCTACAAAGAAAACACATAAAACCAAGATCACAAGAGGCAAGATAAAATTCAAAAGCACACACGCACACGCATAAAACGTTCAAAGGGTGGCTTCAATGAAGTGAACCCATGGAACCTTAGGTTCATCTTGAACATGCTTATACAAGAAGGTTCCAACTTGATGACAAAGTTCTCTTGCCCTCCTTCTTGTCATAGGGCCCTTGACCTCTTGATGGGACCCTTGATCCTCATTGGACCCTTGATCTTCATCAGATTATGACTTGTTTGACTTTGATTACTGTACTTGTTGACTTTGTCGTTTGGATGTTATGGGTAATTTAGTAATTTTATTTGTTAACAAAAAATGATACTTTATATACTGTCACATATTTTATAACTCTTGCTTCCCCATAGATGATCCCATGATAAATATATTGAGGTTACTTGCAGGGCGAAGCGTCGCTCATACTATACTCCATGTTTTTTGTAGATAGACAGGACTTTGACCTAGTACGCTGAGGAGGACTCTGATTGGGGATTCCGATTGCTTGGGGATATTTCGAGGAGGTTCCTATGATTTGTTGAGATGATTTATGGATTTCGATTTTTATGTATTTTTGGGAGACTTAGTGTATTTTTATCTACGTGATGACCATTATGTTGTTTTTGTTTGGCATAGACTTTGTACATTTATTATTAATGAGTATTTCGAGGTTTTTATTTTATGTCTTCTGCTGATATTAGTTTACGTCACTTTGCTTACATGTAAGAGATTTTATTGATGCCTTGTATTTTTCTTAGTAAAATATGAAAGATGAGTCGTTCCGAGTATTAGGACTCAAGACGGAACGCTACAATATTAAAAGTGGATATAAAACGGGTAAAGATATGTCCATAAAGATAAGCGAAGTACATAGGTTAGAACGTACACCGTAGAACCTTCAAACAAACATTTACGCTTGTCACTGGCACACAAGTTAAGACTTCATTGTGAATCTATGTATCTTTTGCGACCAAAAAGAAAAAAAAAACTATGTATCTTTTATTTTAGCCATGAGATAACACTACCAATAAAAGAACTTTTTTCACAAACACGAAAGCCATGGCTCAAAAAGCAATGCTGTTGCAACATTCTACGGTTGACTTCAAAATCAACTATCAATATTAGATTATCTTCATACATAAAACTCATGTTGTGATAACTTCGAATCAGAACTGGTTTAGTCGGGAAAAAATCCTACTTCTAAATACGAAAAATAAAGAAAGCCACGTGCGCGACTTTTGTGGGCCCCAACAATATGTGCAAAAGAATGGGCCCTGATTCTTCCAAGTGTGAAGCAAGCCTAAAGCAACAAACATTAATGCTTTTTTAATGGACTTAAAGAGGTAGTATTTACAAATGCCATAATGTTTTGCCACAGGTATCTGTGTGTACATCATTCGGATTATTCCTAAGACTATAGTTGAAACCGTGTGGAATTGAAAAGATAATATGTTATGACCCGAGAATCTTTAAAAGAAAGAGAATAAAGGAAAAGAAAAAAAATTATATGTAGTTAATAGTTATCCTAAATATATTTTGTAAGATATGAAATATGAGACAGAATTAAACTTTAAGTGATTAACCCTAAATATATTTCATATATCCCTTATGAAACTATTTACCTATATATATAATACACACAAGACCTAAACCTACATATTATAAACAAATGGCAGCCACAACCCCCTCCCCAACTCATTGAGACATTTGTTCGACCACCTCTAGAAGGAAGAAGAGGGAGATTTTTCTCCAACAAACCCTAACTGATCAATATTTTTAGTATACACGCGTAGTAGTAAGTACCTTTCTATATTCGTTATAAATTTACGAACCACATAATTATATTTTCCTATAAATGTTAGTATCATGCATGTGTAAAATTGATCACATAGATAGATGTATATTATATATATATATATATATATATATATATATATATATATATGTATGGCCGAGTATGCATGTATGTAATGCATATATGAACACAAATTGCATATTTTATGGAACTGAGGCCGAAAATTTTATAAATATACCTTTTTAGCCAGCGGCCAAATTATTTTTTTTCCCAAAGCTTTTTTTATAGCTGTCATTCACGTACAAAATTATTAGCTAAAGACATCAATCCATTACAATTAAACACACTGATATAAAACTGTGCCACCAAACTGAACAACTCCTTTTAAAACATTGAAAAGAGATGAAATGGATAATGGTCCCAGAACAATCAAAGCCCACGGATGAAGTGGGGCATGACACACCTCATCATATACTTCTGAATATTTAATTCCCAATGAGAGGAAAAAAGAAGTTCAAGTTCGTCCAGCAGGGGGAGCACCGCCAACACGTGGAGCTTGACCTGGCTTTGGCAAATCATCCCTTGGCCGTCTGAAACGTTGTGGGGGTCCATGGTTTCTCCTATCTTCACGGGACCTGACCCTGACAACCTTAGAGTGAATAGCACATGAGACGTAGTACTGCATCTTCACGTACAGCTTGGGAAGTACGTAGGATTCAAAAGCACAAGCTTCATGGACATCCCTAACTGCAGCTTGCTCAACAATGTTCCTCACAAGAAACCTCTTGATGGTTTTGTCCTTAGAGCAGCATTTTCCACAGTTAGAGCAGCGGATGAACTTGGTATGGCCACGCCCATGCTTGTTACGACCTCCATTTCTCCTCTTGAAAGTCATGACGCTGGCGGAATGCGGGAAGAGACGGACCTCTGTTGGCGCGACAGGACTGCTCGATTCCTTCTCCAGCGGCCGAATTATATATATATATGTATATATATATATATGTATATATATATATATATGTATATATATATATATGTATAGATACGAAGATGGCGGCGGCTCTGCAGACCTCCGGCGCTTAGCTATGGCGAAAGATCGCACCTTTTACATTGTTACAACGTTGATCCTTCTTTGTTCTCTGATCCAATACCGTAATACATTGCCTCATCTCTTACGGCGTTTTTTATTGCAAAATTCCAATGGCTAGCATTGATCCACCAATGGTGGAAGCGCCATTGCAGAAGAAAACTTTTGCAGAAGCACTTGCCCCTACTCATATGGAGTCCGCCGCAAAAATCCGACCCATATCACGCTACAAAGGTATGCCTTCTATCACATTCACCAATGAGGAAGTTGATCGCTACTCTATTCCGTTCAAATATACTCTCGTGGGATCTTTCTGGCATGGTCGACCCAATATGAAACAATTATCATCTTGCATGGAAAGAATCGGGTATAAATAGACCCCTAAATTAGGTTTGATAGATGATCAGCATATTATATTAACTTTTCATCATCAAGAGGATTATCAGAGGTGTTTTTTACGTCGTTCATGGACGGTTAATGGATATACAATGAGGGTGACGAAATGGACACCGGATTTTGACCCCAAGATTGACAAGCCGATAGTCCCTCTCTGGGTATCCATTCGGGGGATGCCATTGTATTTGCAAAATAAATCTGCTTTATGGGACATAGCTCATATGATTGGATTGCCCTTAAAAATGGATTCCGCAACGTCTAATGGCTTACGACCATCGGTTGTACGATTGTGTATTGAAGTTGATATTTCCAAACCGTTGCCATCCCGATTGCATATTCAAGGAGGAGATAATGTAATCTACCCAACAATGGAATATGAAAATGTACCACTTTTCTGCACTACCTGCCGCATCCTCGGACATGAAGCAAAGGACTGCAGTCCAACCAATGATAATCAACAAGATCCAGAAATCCATGCAGAGCATAACAAAACGCGAGTACCAAAACAGTCTAAAAGGTGGACTCCAAAAAAGCTAAAGCCAGCCAATGCTCAAGTGATTGATGAAGACACTGAAGATGATCAGCCTGTTGAGGAACATGAGGATTTGCCAACAAATGACGAGGTTTTCCCGATACCACAAGATAATCATACATTACAATATGATTCCGAAGCAATTGCAGATGAGCCTCCCCCCTCAAATGCGGCCCCAACTCTCATAACTCAAATATCTGACCGCCAAGACTTGTCCAAGATAGATGCATCATTAGCTCACGTACCAGATGAAGGGGATGATATGCTACACGCCACATAATCTGATTCAGAAATTTACATTCAGCATACTGAGCAACTTGATGAAACCACTCGACAACCTGTTATATTACATCCACACAACCCTTCACATGAAAATCCCTGCCCACAGATTAGCCAAAGTCATCTGGTGGATGAAACTAACACTGTTTTAGCGGCTCAGAGCAGTTCTTTTCCTCATACCACGGACCAACTACTAAATGAGATGGCAGACCCTATACCCATCTCCCGAAGACGCCGAACAAAACAAGAGATGCTAGGTACCTACAACCAGCCATCAGAGCGTCAGACAAGATCTTCAAACTTAACCTCCTCCTCCACTCAATGAATTGTCTCATATGGAATGTCAGGGGAATTGCGAACTCCTTAGTTCGCATTCGTAAGCTAGTCCAAACACACAAAATACCATTGTTAGTTTTAATTGAGCCTAAAAAAGATCCTACTCATTTGGCTAGAATTCAACGCAGGCTGCATTTTTCTCATTCAGACGTAACTTGTAGGGACAAAATCTGGATTTTTTGGTCTTAGGATTCACTCCGTCATGTATGTACCATACATGATGAACAATGTTCACATTTCAAGTTTCAGCTTGTGGGAACAGAGATTGTTCTATGGTTCACACCAGTTTATGGCATGCACACCGTGACTGACTGTCGTAGATTATGGTATTCATTACAACATCACCATACTACTAATAGCGAACCTGGTTAATTGGTGGAGATTTCAATACTTATCTATCAGTTGCGGAACATGATGGACTCTCTACCCCTTCTATGCCTTCATTAGATGATTTTAACGACTGTGTGACGTCTTGTCATTTAATTGATCTGCCATACACAGGCTCTGCTTATACGTGGACAAGTGGTCATGGGCTGGGTATAGTTCGCAGAAGGTTAGATCGTATGCTATGTTCTGAATCATATAACAATCTGTTCGCTAGTCTGAGGGTTCAACACCTTCCATGATTAACATCTGATCATTCTCCGCTGCTCCTACAATCTTCACTGTCAACATCCAATGGCCCAAAATCTTTCCGTTTTCAGAATATGTGGGTGGAGCACAAGGAATTTCTTATATTTGTTAAGGCAACATGGGATTCATATCAAACCGCGGGTGGCATGCGAGGCTTATATAATAAACTGCAATCCCTTAAAAAGGATCTGCGCAATTGGAATATCACAGTGTTTGGAAATGTTTTTGATCAGCTATCACATTTGGAACGGGAGCTTAAAATCAGTGAAGCAGCTTTTGATGCACAACCAACGCCAGATACACGCACAAAGTACCATGCTATACAGGCAGAATACAAATTAGCAGAACGCAAGGTAGAGTTGTTTTGGTCTCAGAAAGCACGTCAAAAATGGATTGCAGAAGGCGACGCTAACACTTCCTACTTCCATAACATAGTACGGGATAGACATATTCGTCAAGCCATCACCAAAATATATGATACGCAGGGCACACCTATAGACACACAGCAAGGCATTCAACATGCGGCGGAATCATACTACAAACAGTTATTTACTGCAGATAAAATTACGGAAGATGACACTATTCTACAATACATACCGCAACTAGTGACAGAATCAGAAAATCAACAATTGACAGCCTTGCCAACTTAGGCTGAGGTAAAGGAGGCTGTTTGGTCGATGGATCCCAAAAGCGCACCTAGTCCAAATGGGTATAATGGCTATTTTTTTCGTACATGTTGGGACATTGTTAAACTGGACGTTCATAAAGCTATGCAGGAATTCTTTCTTGGCCTTCCAGTGCCAAAAGCAATGGGAAGTACGCTAATTGTCTTGCTGCCAAAGTCACCACACCCCGCTCATTCTCAGACTACAGACCTATAAGTCTGGCAAATTTCATATCTAAGCTGGCTACGCGTATTATTGCAACACGCATTCAACCTCTTCTACAAAAGCTCATAACGGAAGAACAAGCAGGTTTTGTAAAAGGAAGAGATATAGCTGATCAGATAGTTATGGCTCGCGAAATGGTCCATTTGCTGGATACAAAAGTCAGAGGTTCAAATGCGATAATCAAACTGGACATGATGAAGGCATTTGATAGAGTCAGTTGGACATTCTTAGATAAACTACTAGCGAAGTTTGGTTTTTCTAGTGGTTTTATCAAGTTGATATTTAATCATCTCAGAGGGACATATATTTCTGTGTTGATAAATGGCATCCCATCCGGATTTTTCTAGCCTTCAAGAGGGGTTAAACAAGGTGACCCCTTGTCACCTATACTTTTCATATTGGCTTCGGAAGCATTTTCAAGGGGTCTTAACAGCTTAGCCTCCAAGGGAAACATCTTGCCTTTTGCTGCGGGTAGATCCAACACAATATCCCATTTGGCTTTTGCGGACAATCTTTTAATATTCATCAATGGTGGATTACGCAATTTACTAAAGTTTAGAACATTTTTGGAGCAGTATCAGGTAGCCTCGGGTCAAGCGGTTAAATTCCAAAAAAGTCACTTTGTTCCAGCATCATACTTGTCCCATGCACAGATTCACAGAATGGAGCAAACTTTGCATATGATGGCAGTCTCATTACCAATTAAATATTTAGGTGTTCAGTTGCACAAAGGAAAGGAACGACTTTCCCATTTTGGTAGTCTGCTCTCTTCAATCCAAGCTAAATTGAATATGTGGCAAAATAAGTTTCTCAATCATGCTGCCCGTTTGATCTTGATCAAGCATGTTTTGGTTTCTATTCCATTACATGTCCTATCAGTAAGTCGATTGCCTCAAAGTGTTCTATGCACCATTACTCGCTGGATGGTCAAATTTTTTTGGGGTAGTACATCCACTCATAATCGGTATTCTTGGGTCTCCAGTGATAAATTATTCGGGCCAACAAATGAGGGAGGTCTTGGTCTCCGGAAATTGGAAGATATGCAGCTTGCATACTCATGTAGACTATGGTAGAAATATCAACAAAATAACACTTTATGGAGCAAGTTTTTTCATACTCGATACGCCAACTGCAGATCATATACCTTTCGTCTCACAGACTCCCCAATATGGAAGCGAATATGTAGAATACACCCAATATGTGATCAAGCTTTGACCACTGAGCAATACACCATTCGTGCAGCGTATGATCATGTAAGACATGTGCGGACTACACGCCTCTCACACAAATTTATCTGGAGTAAGCATATACCTCAAAATATACGGGTGTTTCTATGGCGTTTATATCACAAAGCCATTCTGCTACCTGAGAATCTGAAAAAGTTTGTTTGCATTCACCCAACACAATGTCCTTTCTGCTTAAAAGCACGTGTAACACTGGATCATATCCTTTTGAACTGCTCAGAAGTTGCCGAAGTCTGGAAAGTGTATACTTCCTATTTGGATGGTCCTCTCATCACAGCAAGAACAATACAACAACATCTTCTTCAATGGTGGATATCAACTAAAGGTAAGACCCTTAAAGGCACCTTGCTTATCGTGGCACCTTCTTACATTGCTTGCGAACTATGGAAATGCTATACATCGATTATGTATGGGGATGGACAGTGGAGAAAATGGACTGTAATTGAAACCATACGTCGGTGTATATATGATTGGGTATCAGTCCACAACGCCAAAAAATTTGCATCACCAGACAGTGAACTCATTGCTACGGGTTTAATCCCAAAATTTTACACTTCTAGAGTCAAGATAATCAAATGGCATCAACCTCCACCAGGTAGATTGAAGCTAAACACGGATGCAGCACATGGTCTACACATGGCAGCGGCAGGAGCAATTTTGCGTGACAGCAACGGTGCATTCTTAGGAGCAATAGCATTTCACTTACCATTATCGTCACCAGCAATTGCAGAGTTTCAAGCTGCATACTTCAGCTACCTTTTCTTTGCCTCGCAGTGGCCATTAATTGATATTGAGGTTGATGCTCAACGAGTCCTTTCAATGGTCCATAACACTACTCAGCAGCATGCCTTAATATTTAAATCGCTATTGATATCAAGAGCATCGGAGATAACATATGTTCCTAGGGAGGCCAATCAGCCGGCACATTTTCTCGCACAATATGGTCAACTTCGACAGCAACTCACCATATTCACAACAGTAGCTGCCCTACCGCCATTAGTTCGAGCAAGCTATCAAACTGAAAGTACTCCATACATTCGCAATGGTCACAGCGGGTACGCATGCTCGCCTCTGTCATACTACTACACTGTAGCATATTTCTTCCACATATTGCACACTCCATAGCATTGTTACCCATATCAATCGATATGGGTAACCTGGGTAACTTCTCCACCACAGATATTTGCTGCACTTTACGAGATACAACTGTTGATATATAGACCTTTCATCACACTCCTAATCCTTTTTTATGTTTGTGCATGGAACCTGGATTACAATGGCAACATCGGAGGAGCATACGTTGGCGACTTCAACAGCGACTGCAACATGTTACACCCATGCAACTCACGTTCCCTACACGATCATATTCTTTATATTCATGCAATTACACCAATCATATAAATATGTACGCTTTTTCCTTCGCCAAGGTTTTATCCACAAGGGTGGTTTTACTTGGCAAGGTTTTAATGCGGCATATCGTATATGATTGGAGGCACCAACTTATATGTTCGTTATACTATTATTTTGTTTTCATTGATGATCATTGTAATCTGGTATTCCTCCGCCATAAGTGAGGCATAATAAAATCATTTTTCCCGTTAAAATATATATATATATATATATATATATATATATGTATATATGTATATATGTATATGTGTGTGTGTGTGTATGCATAAGATTGATGTGTGATTTTCCTATGTATATAAATTGTAATCTATGATATGTGTATGAATATGTGTTTCATAAATTGCATGAAATTGTGTGAATTTGAATTTCGGATGAATGTGATGGTGGAATAAGTTGAGACTTTTTATGGTTTGAGAGTGGAATAGGGCTGGAAATCATTTAGGATGAATTTTGGTGGAAGGCGTTGCTAGTGACGGCTAGTGAGCCACACGCATCGGCGTGGTGGCGACACGTGGCCGACATGTGAGGCGTGTGCACGGATGCAGTGTGTTAGGCATAAATTGTACATGCTGTCTATGGTGTTTAGGGTGTGAAAACATGGGTGGTGTTTGTATTAAATGGAGGTCAAGGGGTAGCAAGTGGTGGTGTAGGAAATTAGGATTTTGAGAGAAGGTGAGAGAGAGGCCAAGTGAGTGGGGAGAGGGGAAAGGTGCTGGTGGGTGCAGTAAGGTGGACCGAGGGTGATATTTCGTGAGAAGAGATGAGTTGGGTAGTGGGTTGGAAGAAAAGTGGCTTGAGTAAGAAAAGGGAGATAGGGTCGATGGCTGAGGAATGAATAGGGCGGCAGGGCCATAGACAGGGCTGTGGCTAAACACGGGCCTGAGCCGTGGGCCGCTGAAGGAAAAGAGAAGGAAAAATAAGAAAGAAAGAAAGAAATTTGGGCCGTAGTTTTTAGGCTAAGTTAAGAAATAGATTTGTCAGCTAAGAATTGGATTCTAAGCAAAGAAATAGATTTTAGGTTGAGGGATGTATGTGTATGTATGTACATGTATATGCCCATGTATTTTTTTTTGGTGAAAGACATGCGGCACCGTTCGGGCATTTTATTAATTAATTTACCCTCACTTGTGGCGAAGGAATACCATGGTTACATCAATTTCTTAGATATGGTGGGAGACTCTCCCAAACTACGCAATAAAGATAAATGAAAATGCAGATGAAATGTAAAATGGAAGACATTAATAAGTTATAAATTGACAAAATCGATACAAAACAATTTAGTCTAATTTGATGTGTGCTGGCGCGGGGATTGGTGTTGGAGAGCAACTGTATCTTCGAAATTGAGCACAAACCCATCGCCATTGATACATGATGTACCTTAGAAAAACAAACAGGTAAATTGTTACGCATGTGAAAAGACAAATTAATCCAAAATCAAAGTGTATGGAAAAAGCCAAATGAATACCCAGGTTGCCCATAGCCAAGGTAGCTACGGGAAACAAGTATAGTATCCCATTCCAGCAGCGGTCTGCTAGAGCGCGGTCCTCAACGGATTCAAACAAAAGTAGAGCGGTCCTTAGCAAGGAAGAGATATTGGGCATCAGGCAGTTGATAAACTGTGAAATGCATAGAAGATAATCATATTGCAGAACATACCCGGCCGTCTGCATTAAGAAGATGCAGGCGATACAGATGAGAAGTGCTGCCATCTTTTCTTTCCTCTTGCAACCAACATTTAGCCCTTCTTTAGTATCCACTCATCATTCAAAAATGAACTGCAATATCCTTCATTACTTAGCTTTCAACAGATAAAAGGTTGAACCAAAGATCGGGAATATGCTTCGCATCTTTGAGAGCTTGTGTATTCCATTACTGGTCTCAACACAAATATTTCCCATTCCGACAACACTTGCTTGTCCACTATTTTCTATGCGTACTACACCAAAATCACTAGCCGTAAGAAATGGTCATTTGATAGCATGTGTAGAAGCACCACTATCAATCACCCATTTCCTCTCATCACATGATATATTAATACTTTCTGCACAATCGTCACAAGCAATGAAGAAATCATCAACAGCGGCAACGTCATCATTGTTGGTACCTTCTTTCTTGACATCATTGTTGTTATTCTTCTCTCTCATTTCTCTTTTCAACTTTTGACAATACTTTCGAATATGATCTTTCAAGCCACAATGGTGGCATTCAATATTAGACCATTTGTTGGAGCCTCCACGAGAAGTACCACGATTATTCAATGTCCGACTTTGATTTCTCCCCTTTGATGCACCAAGGTTATTTTGATTTTGGCTTCTCCCTCTTGGTTCTGTAACCAACACTTCAACATGTGGAGAGGGGCCAAAGACTTGTGCCTCATTTCTTCACTAAGAATATAACTTTTAACCGATTCCACTGTGACAACACCATTCAGAGTGTGATTAGACAACGACGTCCTAACCGTCTCACACGAGTTTGGAGAAGTGCCAAGGAGCCATAAAGCTTGTATCTCATCATCAAAGCTAATGCCTATTGTGTCCAATTGGTTGATGATCCTTTGGAATGCATTTAAGTGGTCGACCGTTGATGAACCATCATCATACTTCAAGGATATCATTTGCTTGATTAGGATTTCCCCATCTTCTTTGCATATAACTTTTCAAATGCAGTCCAAAGTGTTTTAGCATTAACCACCATGCTCACATGATTCAAAATATTATCATCAACCCATTGTCGGATGTATCCACAAACTTGTCTATGCAACAAATTCCACTCTTCACCACTTTTTCCATCGGGCTTTTCGGGAGAAAAAAGGAACAATAAAACCATTGACATAAAGCAAGTCTTCCATTTTCTCTTTCCAAAAATTATAGTTGGATTCATTCAAACTCACCATTCTAGATGTATTCACTTCAATAGTTGCACGAAATCAAAACCAAGGCTCTGATACCACTTTGTTGGAAGTAAACCATGATAGCCAGCAGAATAACATATAATCTCTCCCAAAATACAGCAGATGTTGTAATATGAATTGTTCTGATAAAGTTAAAAGATGTTTTAAAAGAGTTAAAAAAGTAGTACATACTTGAGAATTAAAACAAAATGAGAAAAACATACCGTGTGATATCGATCTCTCACGTGGATCGATTGATATGTAAATCAATATATCAAGAACAGACATTGATTGATCTATGTTGGGATTGTCCAAGTTTGGAACCTTACAGTCCAATATCGATCTATCAGTTTGGGAGACATCGATCGATTGATGTGACATCAGACCCTAAGGTTAGAGACATCAACCGATCGATGTAGTGAAAGTTCAAAGTTAAAACCTTACTAGAAGACATCGATCTCTCAAGTATGAGACATCAATCGGTCGATGAATACACCAATCTCTCAGGAAGAGACATCGATGGATCGATGTATGTAAGGAATAAAACCGAAACCTTACTGGAATACATTGATCTCTCAATGATGAGACGTCGATCGATCGATATACACATCAGCCTCTCAAGAAAGAGACATCGATAGATCGATGCAGGTGAAGTGAAAAACTAAAACCTTACAAGATAATTTTGAAAAACTTAACTTGAAATATTGACACTTGAAGAAATAATTTCAAAAAATGCATACTAGAAGACAAGAACTTGCATGAAAAGAATATTTTGATTTATCAAGAGCATGATATCATGCTTACCATGCATGAGACCGTAGCACTTGAAAATATAGAAGTTAGGAAGGAATGCAATAAGTTAAGATTAGATCTGCAAAGATTAACAAATGGTAGGAGTAATCTTGATAAACTACTTAAAATAAAAGAATAGGAAATGATAGATCTGGTTTAGGATTTGAGTCATCACACTCCACTGTTGAACCTAAGTCATTAAGTCAAAAGAAAAGTCAAATATAAAAAAGACTTAGAATGGCTCACTATCTTATAAGTACAAAAATACACAACCAAAATATGTACCTGCCTATTTTCATTGAAACAAGAAAGAACACATAAAAAGTTTATGTAGGGCTAGATATGCTAACATATATGTTTAGAAGTCTAAGAGTCAACAAGCTTACCCGAAAGGACCCAACCATCAACGGTTGCCAATCATCATCATCATCATCATCATCCGTACCCAGTATATACAACAGCAAAAGCTATCGTTAGGGTCTGAGGAGGGTAAGTGGTAGGCAGACAATACCTCTATCCCAAGAGATAGAGAGTCTGCTTGCAGTGAGACCCCCAGCTCTAAATGTACCTGCATAAATGATATAATAATAGAAATATGATGTTCTAGTATGTTAGTGATGGAATTCAGAAAATACAAAAAAGAGGCTTGCGATATTAAAATACACATCACGTGAGAAGCCAAAGAAGAAGGAACCAAATGGCTTATGAATAGTAGATGTTCCACACTCATGACTGGAGACAAAACCTTGTTCACCAAGCTCAAAATCCAAGATGGTTGACCGGTGCATTTTGGAAATAGGAGAGCCAAAATCATAGACATGGAGAAATCAGTAACTCTTCTTTTGCTTTTAGTAATGTATTTTATTTAAAAGGGCTTAAGTAAAATTTGATAAGTGTTAGCCAACTATGTTATGTTGATTTTCAGGTTGAATTTGCAAAAATAAAATGCATAGTGAAAAAGGATGGCAGAGTTGTTTTTGAGGCTATAAGGAAAAATGAGGTTTACAAATTCAGCACACATGATCTGATATCCCAAAAAGTTTCATGTATAGTTACCAAATATTATTTGACGCAATTATGACATAGACGACTTGGACATATTAGTTTCAAAAACTTCCGAAAAATTTGTAAAAATGAAAAGGTCCAAGGTCTTCCAAAATTAAATTTCAAAAACTATGGCTTATGTGACACTTGTCAAAAGGCAAAGCCTATTAAAGCAAGCGTCAATCCTAAAAGTGAAATCTCCACCATCAAATTTCTGCAATTGTTTTATATGGATATGTATGGGATATTGGTACAGCAAGTCTTGGTAGAAAACATTACACTTTTGTAGTGGTAGATGACTTCTCTAGGTTTAATTGGGTCATGTTCTTAGCTAAAAACGGATGACGCATGCCAAGAATTTATAAAACTTTGTAAGAGATTAGAAAACCTAAGAGAAGATGCTACCAAGGAATTTAGAAGTGATAGAGGTGGTGAGTTTGATGGTGCGTTTCAAGAATTTTGTGTATCCAAAGGATATGGATACAGCTTCGCGGCTCCTAGACTCCTCAAAAAAATAGTATTGCAGAAATGAACAATAGAACTCTTCAAGTAATGAGTAGAGCCATGCTAAATGAATTTGAGCTGCCTAATTATTTTTGGTTTGAAGCGGTTAACACCGCTTGTCATGTGATAAATAGAGTTTACTTGAGACTATCTATCAAAAAGACTCTTTATGAGCTTTGGAAAGGAAGAGTACCCAACATTGGGTACTTCAAGGTATTTGGATGTAAGTGCTTCATACTTAACACCAAATATAACTTGAATAAACTCGATTTCAAAGAGGATGAAGGAATCTTTATGGGTTTGCTCAAAATAACAAGGCATTTGGATTATATAGTTAAAGGATTATAGAAGTTGAAGAGTGCATTGATGTTAAATTTATTGAATTTCTTGATGATGAATCAAATTTAGATATGATGAAGAAAGTGAGATAGTTAAAGTAAGTCATAAAGAAAACCTTGAAAAGTCAAAAGGAGATACTCTTATTGATCTTAGAATTGATACACTTGAAAGTGGACCTATTTCTAAAATAAAAGAAGATGAAGTAAAAGGTGACACTTTATTTGAATATAAGAAAGATCATCCAAAAGAATCGATACTAGGAGAAACCAGTGAAGGTATATTAACAAGGGAAAAATTTTATGAAAATGCCTTCATTTCACAAGTTGAGCCTAAAAATATAAAAGAAGTTATAAATCAATTTCAAAGAAGAGTTAAATCAATTTGAAAGAAGTAATGTTTGGGAGTTAGTCTCTAAACTTAATGATCATTCTATTGTTGGTACTAAATAGGTATTAGAAACAAAATGGATGACAAAGGAAATAAAACAAAAAAACAAAGCTAGGTTCGTCGCACAAGGATATGAACAAGAACAAGGAATTGATTATCATGAGATATTTGCTCCCATGGCAGGACTAAAAGCTGTTAAGATGCTCCTAACATATGCATGATATAAAGATTTTAGTTTTATCAAATGGATGCAAAATCAGTCCTCTTGAATGGGATAACTCAAGAAGAAGTATATATAGCTCAACCTGTGGGTTTTGAAAATCATAATTATCCAAATCATGTGTTCAAACTCAAAAAGGGTCTTTATGGGCTTAAACAAGCTCATAGATCGTGGCATAAGAGATTAGGCAACTTCCTTCTTGAAAACAGTTTTTCAAGAAAAAAGTTGGCAATACATTATTTATTAAAGAACAAGAAATAATCACTTTTTCAAATATACGTAGATGATATTATATTTGGTGTCACTAATGATTCTCTTTGTGAGCATTTTGCTAAGCTAATAGAATGAGAATTTGAGATTAACATGATGTGTGAGCACAACTACTTCCAGTTGAGAAATTGGGATTTGAGCGATTTGAAAATGCATGATTTAATTGTTACGTGTTTATGAAATGCATGAAATAAGTGTTACTTGATGTATGCACGTGATAAAATGCTTTACATGTTTATATATAATGTTTTCGTACTAAAGTGCCATGAAGCATTAAAGCTTATATCATATTGCAAACATTTGTTGTATTTATACTATTTTCAGGTGACATGATTAATAAACTAAACTAGTTCATCAAGTGAAGTGCTTAAGTTAATGAACTAACTAGTTCATTAAATGAAGACATATTTGGAAAGAGCTATATGGCAACAAACTTGAAATGAAAAGTCTCCTCATCTCATTCAAACTCACACGCCATATACATACATATATACATACATACATACATACATATATATATATATATTATATATATATTTCATATACAAATTTTTTCATAAAGACACACTATATGCTTATGTCCCGACGTACCACAGACACATCATACATAACCGTACGTTGATGTCACACCATCATATACATATTATATTTATGAGTATATACAGGTCTCATATCATATATTATAAGTCATCTTGATACAAAAATTATAATGACATGTCACGAAGCCATAAACCGAAAATTGTCATATCGGATGACAACCGAAACGTCACCGACATGCCACATACTTACCATATAAAGATGGTCAGCCTGTATACATCAAAAATATTCAGAAATTTTGTTGCTCCACATGTCATAATTTAGCCTAAACATATGGAGAATTCAAGTCAAGCGTATTTTGTTACATGGGGTAGTTTTTCATCAGCCATTGGATCTGAATATAAACCTCATTTTATGTATATTATGTGTGACATAATATATATTACATGTTTAAGAAGTTTGAGTTTACTCGGAGAAAAATCGCGTAATCGACGAAAGTCAAAAATTCGATTTTCTACACTTAGGCATACATGAAAACATTTTGGTCTTGATGTCACATGTATCTAGACACCTTTTACATATGCAAGACATATTCGAGTGTTCTAGAAAAATAAATTTAGGCCGGTTGCAATTGACCATGTGTGTAAAGATTGTGCATCATTATGTGACAGTTTACCAAAAGACAATTTCAGCAAATGCAGCTGAATATCACACGCTATTCACAACTTGTTGGAGCCTAGGTGGAGTTTATTTGGCACTTTAATTGGTGAAGGATATGAGACATATGATTGGTGACATTAAATAGGGCAACACACAAGGAAACAATTCAAATAAAACACATGATGAATTTCAGCACATGTCTTCGAGAGCTTGCTGATTTTTGCATCTTTTTGTCTTAAATTTTATTCCAAAATTTAAGGGGGATCATATCATGATTATTTGAAAGTTATCACCTTGGTTTTAAGCACATGTTTCAGATTTTTAAGTAGAATTTCAAGATCATTTGAGGAGTGCCAAGGTGGATTAAAGATGACCTATCAAGAAGTGACAACTAGAAGAAGACAAGTCATTCGTCCAATCGTATTGCGCTAAGTAAGCAAGATTGCATGCTCATTTATACAAAGTAATCTTCCAATGGTATTCAAGACAATTTTCAAGGAAGACTCAAACCCTATGGGCGGCCAATACACTATTAAAAGGAGCAAGATGGTGCATGACAAGGCTAAGCAAAGTTGATATTCTTACAAGTTCAAAGCAAGACTACTCTCTTCTTCTTCGATTCATTCTTCTTGCTCTTAGCCTCAAGCCTATCATACATATATTCCATATACTATATAGGCTTTGTGTAAACCACCCACATACGTTCATCTCGTATAAAAGGTAGATCAAGGTATGATCAAGCCTTCATTCGATCGGTTGTGGTGTTCGTGTTGATTTGTTTGTTTGTTTGATTGTAAAAGGATGGAGTTGGTGTTCAACTCCAGTCACCCTTGTGTCAAGATGTTTTTGTGTTTAGTGAATACCGAGGAAGGTGTCCTCGAAGACTGGAGTAGGTTTTTTTAACCAAACCAATATAAAAATCTCGGTGTTCTTACTTTTCAGCACTTTTACTTTTAATTCCTCTTTTCTGTATCATTTTCATAGCCACGTGAAAAATAGCAAACTTTTTCCAAAAATCATAAATTTTGTAGAAACAAATCCGCATGTCCTACCTTTCATTTGGCCCAAGTTTCATCATATTTGGATAAGTGTAAGTCAGTCAAATGTTAATAGATATGAGACTAGTGCAATCTGATTCTCAGATTTGCAAAAGTTGAGAACATCAATGTGGTTGACACACTTAACAAAGGAATTTTGAAAAAAAATGTTTCAACCCATTAAAATAAACATCTTGAGGGTCATTCTTTAAAATTTTCAGGTCATTTAGAGTTTCCAGTTAATAGGAAAAAAATTTTCATTTCAGAGTATAGTTTTTGGCATATTGACCCAATCTGTACAAAAACTTGTTTTCAAGGGGGTTGGCTTGGAATTTTAATCTGAAATTTTTGTGAGACACTCATAACATCTGAGAGCACATCTTCATCAAATTTCATAATTTTGGTAGGTCTACAACCAGGTCATCTAGATTGATTAAATCAAGATCTGAAAACAAAAATTATTTTTAGAAGTGAGTTATTTGGTCCAAAAAGTTTTAAAAAACGAATTTTCCGTACTCACTATTCAACCCCCCTTCTATTGGTGCTATACAGGTCCTATACTTCCTTGGACTTTAAATCAAGCAAATCAAAGATGGAGTATACATATCTCAAACAAAATATGCCAAGGACCTTCTCAAGAAATACAAGTTTGAGGATGGAAAGAGTGTAAGCATACCAACGAGCAAAAGTACAAAGCTTAAGAAGGATGGAAAAGGAAAGCCGTTTTAGGTAACCAAGTATAGGGGTATGATTGGTAGTTTGCTTTATTTAATGGCTAGTAGATCGGATATGTTACATGCTGTGTGCTTATGTGTTAGATTTCAAAATATGCCTAAAGAATCACATCTAGTTGCTCTAAAGCATATTTTTAGGTATTTGAAAAGTATATTGAACTTTGAGATACTTTATCCTAAAAAAAAGTGTTTTGGCTTAAGAGGGTATAATGACTCAGATTATGCTAGAAATCTGGTTGATATGAAAAGCATCTCCGAAAAATGTCAATTTCTTGGAGATTGCTTGGTTTCTTAGTTCTCCAAGAAACAAAAGAGTGTGTCACCTTCTACGGCGGAATCCGAATATGTGTCGGCTGCCTCATGTTTTGCCTGATACTATGGATGATAAACACCTTAAATGACTACAATCTTAAGTTTAATAAAGTACCTATCTTATGCGATAACACTTCCACCATAAGTATAGCACAAAATCCTGCCCATCATAATAGAACCAAAAATATTAAAGTGAGACATTACTTCATAAGAGATTGTGCTCAAATAGGTCAGTGTGTGTTGAATTTGTTTCAACAAATGATCAATTAGATGAAATTGTCAAAAAATCCTTCCCATTAAGACATTTGAATCAATTAGGAGAAGATTAGGAATGATAAACAATATTTAAAAGGACAAAAATACAAAAAAAAAATAGCATACATCGATCGATCGATGTAGCTGTTTGAGAGATTAAAGTATACATGAGTCTTTGAGATCAATCGATCGATGTAGACATTAGCCTCTAACATCGGTTGATCGATGTTGATGGGTGCTGACCCTATAAAAGTTGCAAAAGCCAAAAATTTCTTCATTCTAACTCCCCATTCATCTAGACCCTAACACTCCACCGCTCCTCTCTCCAAAACCAACCCCTTTCTTCAAAATTCTTGCAATATACTTCAATTTCTCTTCAACCTACTTGAATTTTACTTCATTTCTTCATCTTCTTCAGATTTTTTTTAGTTTTTCTCAGCCCCAAACACCTAAAACTCTATCAACATGTCATCAAGAAGCAAAAAGCCCTCAAAGAGGCCTAGCACCTCTCATGAAGCAGAAGAGGAATCACACCAATCTCCTCAACAAGTAACTACTGCCACAAGAGCTAAGGGACATAAGAAATAGGGGAATGCTTCAAAGAAGAAAATAGATTTCTCCCAAGCCAAGGTCTTGACTGAGGTTCTTGGGAGACTCACCATCAAAAATTTTCCATGACTCAAATCCAGGGAGTATGAAAAAGCCTTGGAAGAAACTAGAGCTCTATGTAATTTTTACTATATCTCCTCTATGGAACAAGACCTATTTAACAATTGGAAAACTACCAAAAGGTCTACAATTCAATTGAAGTTGCTTAAAATTCAAGATATCTTGAGTAATGATGAATTGAGCCCTATCATTACTTGGTTCGATGATTAAAATTTGAGGCCACTTTGGGATAAAAAAGAAATGGACTATATGTCTACCCGTTATGCTAGAATGCTTTATGCTAACCTATGGGTAGAATACTTTAATGGCTTTCCATTCTCCTTAAATTTTTTCATTGATAGTCAACTCATTGATTCAGACGCAAAAACGATGAGCTACATGGGCTCTCTGATGAAGGTTTGATTGAATTTGATATTTGGAAATATGACACATATCGATATAAGGTGATAGAGGTTGAGGTTAAAACCTCTCATGGATTTCATCCTACCAAGAACACAAATGATATGCCCTTCGTACATTGTGTGTTACTTGACATTGTCAATTTTTGTATCAATGGTAAGTCCACCAAGCTCCCTAGTAATCTAGATTTTCATATTGCCCATCGCATTGCCAATTGAGAGCCATTAAACTTTGGGGAAATATTTTTTGTGAATGTGTTGGATGTTTCCACCAAGAAAAGCAAGGCTCTTCGTATAGCAATATTATTTATTAATTGCTCAAGAAATAAAATTTGGTTTCGGATGCAACAGATGAGGACAAAATCACCACTAAGGATTTCTACACCAAAGCCAACATTCAACAAATTCACAAATCTCGCAACGAAGTGCAACATGGCAAAGGACCTTAGAATGAGGCTGAAGAGGGTTATGTCATTGACATACCTGTCCAAGAGACTTCCCCTACACACACCTTCGTCCCAACCTCAACCTATTCCTTCCTCCTGCGCTGATAAAGAAAATCACCAATGGAGTAGGAATTCCAGTTCTAACTACATATTTGATGCTGAGGTTGAGATTGAAGAGCTAAATAGGACTATCAACCAATGGGGAGAAAAACATACCGAGGAGCAGATTTGCATGGATGTTCTTGAGGTGAAAATAGCCAACCTCAAAAACAGAGTCACCATGCTAGAAAATAAGTTAACCACCAAGAAGATGAAATATCAAAATTTAAAATGCAAACTTAAGGTGGCTGTCTCCGGGCTTTGTTTCTCATCCGATGAAAAATAGTTATAATCCCCACCTTGCAGTCCTATTAGGCTTGTTAAACTGTTTTTAGTTATTTTCAATTGTTGTATTCCATGTATTGAACATGTTTCAATCATCTTTAATGATTCTTATTTTGATGTTTTCAAAAGGGGGAGAAGCTTGTGTTTAAATATGCTTATGCTTGAATATGTTTAGGCTTGGTTGGATAAGATTGTGTTTGCATATGTTTATGGATATGCTTAGTATAAGGAATGTTTGGTATACTTGATACATTGTATATGGTATGTTTTTTATATGGATGGATATACTAATATGAAATTTTAATATGATGCATGCTTGTACTGATGGGGAGTTTGATGTGAACTTGATATGTGTCATGTCTATTGGTTTTGAGAGGAAGAGCTTTGAAGTAATCTTAAGTATGTTTTCATGATCATATAATGAAGTGGAGTATAAATGCATTGACTAAGTGGAGAGATAAAATTCTACTTAAAAACTAAGTTTTGAAACTTTTAGCTAGCTCAAATATAGTTTTTCAAACAAAAACATCTTTTAAAAGCTTTGGTTTTGAAATCATCAAAAAGAAGGACACTGTTGAAGTAGAATTGTTTTGATAAAGTTAAAAGATGTTTGAAAAAGAGTTAAAAAGGCATTTCACACTTTGGAACAAAATGAGAAAAATACATTGTGAGACATAAATCTCTCACATAGAGCATCGATGTATATATCAGTCTCTCAAGGAAGAGACATTGACCGATCTATGTATAGAGTGTTTAAATTTGAAACCTTACTGTCCAACATCGATCTCTCAGATTGGGACACATCGATTGATCGATGTGACATTAGTCTCCAAAGTTAAAGACATCGATAGATGAATGTGATTAAGGTTTGATGTTGAAAACTTACTGGAAGGCATTGATCTCTCAATAATAAGACATTGATGGATCGATGAATACATTAATCTCTCAAGGAAGAGACATTGATTGATCGATGTATATAAGGTGCAGAATTGGAAACTTACTGGAAAACATCGATCTCTCAATAATGAGAAATCGATCAATCGGTGTATACATCAGTCTCTCAAAGAGGAGACATCAATCGATCGATGTATATAAGGTGCAAACTAAAACCTTACTGAAGACATCTATCACTCAACATGGAGACATCGATCGATGTCATCCAGGATTCAAAATTTTTTGACTTTTAGAACAAACTTGAAGAAAGATTTAAAGTGTTTTCTCTCTCCAAGTTTACTCAAATTTCTTGTGGAGCATCAAGTCCAACTATAGGGTGGCTAAAGACAATTTAGACATTGTCAAGACTTTTGATTTAGTTGAGGACTTGAGGGAGCCTGTAAAAACGCGACTCATATCCTCTAAATATTGAAGAAGCTCAGATGAGACATTTACACACTTTCATTCTCCTCAAGCTTCATTTTTCATTGTTGTAAAAAGCTCCCAATTGTGCAAAATTACTTAAAGCTTATTAAGCTCTTATTACTTGTTCTTCATTGTTCTAAATTGTGAGAGTACAAGTCTAACACAAGAGAAACTATACATACTTGATCTCTTGATTGTGTCTAGACTAGCTAGAAAGTGTAAACCCCACCACTTCTCAAAATCCACTTGGTGAAAGTTATTTGATAGAACTTTTTTAGAGTTGTGAAGAAGCAAGGGCTTTTTCTTGCGTATAGCTATTGTTGTTGTTGTTGCACAAAGTAGTTTTGTCCAAGAAGCTTTTATTGTTGTATTAGTTGCTTACACTAGTTGTTGGTATAAGTATTGTTGTTGTTGTTCCTACTAAAAGTAATAAGAAGAGTTGTTGTTGAAAATCTACTTTGGAAACAAAGTGATAATGGAGTAGAATCATTTAGATTCGAACCACTATCTATCGTGTGTCTTCATTCATTATCTCTCATCCCTTTCTTTATTGATTTGGAGAGTATTTGAGTTGGAGCGAGGTAAACCAAGAAAATTCTGCAAAATCGTCTAACACTCTATTCACCCTTCCTCTTGAGTGATTCCACAGACCTTACAGTAGTTGAACCAAGGTTAAATTCAAAATTAGATTTAATACATAACATGATCAGTGTGTGTATACACAGTAATACGGTGTATACGCTAGGATTACTGTTTTCATGACAGTATATTATACACCTAGTTTCCAATGTGTATTCAGAAAAAGTTTTTTACAAAAATTACAAAGCACTTTTTGTGATATTAAGGTATTATTGTTTTTTCTCGAATCGGTGAGGCGCAGATCAACGTTTGGCCAAAAAATGTTCCAGCTAAAGTCTGCTCTTAAAAAATTTAAATTTTACCGTGATAAATGCATCATTCAGCATGTCTCTCATGCCATAAATTTGTCAGACATATTGTGTTTATTCTGCAGTAAAGAAAAGTTTGGTAGTATCAAAAGATGATCCTGTTCAGGAGTCCAATAATAATAATGCTTTAAATAGGGTATGGATAAGCGAAAGACGAAGTGAAAATAGCCTTTTTTTTTTTATGTTTAATACTCTTGCCACTTCAAAAATATTGTGTCTACTTTCAAAAAAATAGTAACATATTACTAGTTAAAGTTCATAACTACTCTTTCAGTTAACACTCAAATGATTTATCTAATTTTCTTCAATGAAACAACTAAGAGTAGAATATGAATAATGACTAATTTTGTGTGATTTCCTTGAATTAAAATAAATAAAACAAGGACAAGTATTTGGGACAGAATGAATATAAAATTTTTGGTAACGTTTTGATAATCAAAAGGGCGCATACTTTAATGGAAATAAATGTACTAATTGTATTTTTTGGGTGAAATGTGGATTTGTATTACCCAAATATCAAGAACTCTAAGAGATGTACCCCATACAATAACCCTGCTTGTAGAACGGCCTGTTGATCTATATTCACAATTCAGTGATGTAAGCTATTTTAAAGAATAGAATGATCCACATATGTCTAAAATATGGGGAAAGAGATTATACATTACTCTGTATACATTGGTGCATATTCTATGTACTGCATCCCTAGATACAAAAAACTGCGTTTTCGAAAATGTATCTATTCCGTGCCTGCAAGATGTGGTACATTGTAGCTGCCAGGGCAATTTTTGCTGCATTGGCTTTGTGTGTCTTCCATTTTAGTTTGCATGAGCTCTAGGACCGCAATCTGTGAACTGTATTAAGTCTCCGTAGAAGTCAGGCCGAGATGGATATCAAAACCTGCCTGGTGGCCGAGCAGGAGAAGAAGAGGTGAGGTAGCGTCTCTTGTCCCGCAGAGTAGAGGTAGCATCATTTCGTCTAAGTAAACAAGCTTGTCCTTGGTGGGCAGCCTGTTCAGACCAGCCAGTCATAATGTAAAAGAGTGTTGGGAGTCAGTTGAATCCCAGACAATCTTAGCCCAATTGATTTTCCTACCTTTTGTTAGGAAATCAACCGAGATCACTGCCAAACGCGCAGCGGAAAACAAAAACTTGATCTCCGATTTCCTACCAAGGATCCATGTTGTTCGTTTAATTCGATGAAAGAAACTCGAAAATTACCTTTGTAGATCCGAATTACGCAGATGAAGCAGGTGCGAGAATACGATCACCCTCTGTCGGTATCCACACGAACGCTTCCGCACCGATCAAAATCCATATCAAATATGGATCTCTGTTATTATCCGATGATATAAATATATACATAAAAAACGAAATTAATAATAATAATAATTAATATCCAATATTAATATTATTAATATTAAAAAACGATAATAATAATAATAATAATTAATATCCAATATTAATATTATTAATATTATTAATCTCAGCCATACGCATTCTTGTGTTGATTAAATCTCTATTAAACCAGCAAGTCGTAATTGGCCTCTAGCAAGGCATTACAACTACCCAATTAATACGAGTAAAGTCCAACTAGCCTAATAATAGTACATGCATTAATCCCTTTGTCACACGATATCTAGTTTGAACATAAGTCATGGTCAGCGTCATACCTTTATAGTTCAAACATATGATTACTCGATCTCTAAGTAGACTGATAAAACAAATGATATTGATCACACTATCAATTCATTTGAGCACGGCCATGCATTTCACAGTCTCACTAATCGAGGGGCCCAAAGATATCTCTCTCAAAAGAGAGGGACAAATTCTATCTTGATTATTCAATATTCTCTACATAATTTCTATCACATTCAATCATGACCTTTATTATTATCCAATTACGGATAACGTTTGATCATGTCAAAATATAATAGTCCTTATGTTGGAAACTATGACAATCTCAAGTCAAAGGATTAAAACATGACTATCATGAGATTTACTTATGACGCTAATCCATGTAGCAATCTCATGATGGGTCTATCCAATACACTGTTCTCTAACAAGTATCTATGAGATTGATTCGTATCACCATACACATAATCATCTCATGATTATCAAATCAATACTCATACTGATTATAAATTATTTTATATCCATAAAAATAATGAATCAGGGACATATATCAAAATTGTGTAACATACTAACCAACAATAATGATAATAAAAGCTCTTTTATTAATAATAAATGCATAACATAAATATCCAAATCATGGCCTAGGGCACATACACTAACACCTTTCTCCCTGAAATGATCGTACGCCAGATGAGGTTTGAGGATATCATCCACCGTCCAAGAAGTAAGAATATCTACAGCCGAGCTGCAAGAGCCTGGGCTGGCAGTAATTTGTCTTTGATCTTCAGAAGCTTTTTCAGGAGGGGAGAGTGAGTGTTGTGGCCTGCTCTTGTCCATAACGAGGTGTATAGGTTGTAAGTATGGTTCATCCACTGCACCCAGAGTGTGTGCTTCTTGTGATGGAGGTCCCATCGGTGCTTGGCTAACAGCCCTAGTTTCCATGCCTTCAGCTGAGGAACACCCAAACCCCCTTCTTCTTTGGCGATGCTAATCTGAGACCAGGATACCCAAGCCTTTCTGGCCCCAAGTGAGGAGTTTTCCCATAAGAAGCTTAGGAAAATTCTATTCACAAGAGACGTAACTATTATTGGTATAGATAGAGAATTTAACCAGAAACAGATTACGTTTTCCAGCATTGATTTGATCAACTATATTCTGCCAGTGTGTGAAAGACTATTCGCATTCCATAGGCCCATCTTGTCCATCAATTTCTTGATGAAAGGAGTGTAGTGGGTGCACTGGAGCTTGTTCCCAATAATGGGTATACCTAGATATCTGAAATGCATAGTTCTAGCTGAGAAACCCGTGCTGACCTGTATCCAATTGGTGTCCTGACCAATTCCTGCATGGAAGAACTGAGATTTGGCCAGGTTGGCCCTGAGCTCTGAGCATTCATCAAAGGTATTCAGTGCCTCCATGATTCTTTGCACAAAGTAGACATCACCTCGGGAGAAGATGATGAGGTCATCTGCGAAGCTGAGATAAGTGATGTTTTGCCCAGCATAGCCAGCATGAAAGTGGATTCTTTTTCTTGTTGTGGCTGTCGCAAGAGTCTTGGGAGGTACTCCATGCCTATTATAAACAGGAAGGGAGATATAGGGTCCCCTTGTCTGTGTCTATATTTGCCCTGGAAGTGTCCATAAGGTCTGCCATTGAGTGAGATAGAATATGAGGTGGAGGTCACACACTCCGTAATCCATCCAGTGAAGACAGCAGAGAAGCCAAGGCCAAGTAGAATGTCGTTAAGAAAGGACCAGCTGACGGAGTCAAAAGCTTTTCTGATGTCAACTTTGAGTATGCATTTAAGGGCAGTTCTCTTTTTCTCGTACTCCTTAATCAGTTCCTACACCAAGCCGGCCTGAGCAGGGTCCATGAAGAAAGACATGACTCACATCATTCTGGTGGCAACTATCTTAGATATAATCTTGTATATGACATTGCAGCAAGAGATAGCCCTTTAGTCCTCAACTCTGTTTGCATGGGTAGACTTCTGAACCAGAACAATGATAGCGTGATTTAAATGCTTCAGCAATACCCCATTCTTAAATAATTCCTAAGCCACAGTAACAAGGTCTGGCCTCACTATCTTCCAGGTGTTGATGAAGAACTGAGACGTGTAACCATCTGGGCCAATAGATTTGTCTTTACCAATAGAGAGCAGAGCTGTTTTGATCTCAGCCTCCAAGATAGGGACAATAAGAGAGTCATCCTGCTGAGCTGAGAGCAATGGGCCTCTATTCAACACTTGTGCACTGGTGGCCTACAAAGGCTGAGCTAAGCCAAGCAGGTTAGTGAAGAACTAGATGAAATCCCGTAATGCTGTTTCTTGACCTGTTCCTTTTAATTATAGAGTGAAAGAATTATATGTTCATGTCACTCGAAATTAAAAAGTTACCTTTGGCAAGCTGAATAAAGTATTTTCTTTCTGCCTCTTTTAGATTGAACGCAAGGTGCCTTTGTTTCTGCAGCTTGCATTTCCATTTAGGGGTGCCCCGTTTGTTTTCTCAAAACTCCTGCATGATCTTCAACTCCTCCCCAGCCTGGTCAGCTCGGGTGGATATATGCGAGAAGGATTTCCTATTCAGATCCCTCAGGGGACCTTTCAAGGACTTCAGCTTCTTGCATATCTGGAACATTGCTGAGTCATGTACTCTTTGTCTCTAGTGCAAACTGACCAGGGGAAGGAACTCGTGGTCAGCCCTCATATTGAAGAACTTGAAAGAGCTTCTTACTCCTCACCTGAATTGATCAAGGTAGAGCACGCCAAGGGAGTGGTCAGAGAGGCAACCTGCGGGAAAGAAGTGTAACTTTTGCATTGGGTAACGTCTCCAGGAAGCAGCATTAGCAAAGAATTTGTCCAGCCTAGATTTGACAGAGCCATTAACCTAGTATGGAAGCAGCCTGAGGAGGTGATATCCATTAGTCCATTTTGGAGGCAGCAGCTGAGCTGGCCTGCAGTTCATAGTTAGTAGCTGATCTGCCTCTAACTCCCTCTTCTTCACCAAGGATGCAGTTGAAATCTCCCATGACTGTCCAAGGGTTAGTCAACGCTTCATTCTGATTGAAAAAGAAGCTCCATAATGGTCGCCTATCCACAATCTTGTTGAACACATAGACCAGGGTCACTGACAAGCTCAGCTGAATCACCTTAGATACAATTGTGCAGTGTATGATTTAGAGGTCTGCTGAGTTGACCTAGACATCAACGGAGGATGAATTCCATCCTAACGAAATTCGCTTGCCTTTATGGGTGTCAAAATTATTTAAAAACTCCCAGCCTGCAAACTTTTGCTGTAAGAATAGATAAATTTTGGTGTTTAACTTTGTTTCTAATAATATGAGGACGTCTATACTGTGTTTTTTTAACAAAAGTATAGACTCCATGTTGTTTTAGGGCTTGTTACATCCCCTAATGTTCCAAAAACTAATGATCATAGAGGTCAGACGATCATCCGTACCTTGGCCTTACCATGTGATGAGGCTCAAGAGCCTCCTCGTGATAATCTTGCACAAGGACCCTCCAACGAGACACATAGGGTCCCTTTACAAGAAGCCAAGCGAGACGACTAGGTTTTGACACCGGGGCTTTCTTGACAAGGCATGTGCAAGAGATGCCAACACATGGTGGGCAGCATTGGGTGCTCACCATTGAGGCCGTGACTTGATTATCCTTGAGTCTATTGATGTAAGGGTTGGTGGGAGGACAGGATGGTCATTTCACACGTTGTTGTCGTAGTATCGAGTCTAGTTGTTTGAGTTGTCATTGTTTTGGGTCTAGTATATTTTATAGCGTCTTTTAATATATGTTTCTAGTGCTAATGGCTGTGTTTGAGTGTTTTCTAAGGAGGCAAGGCTAAATAAGGAAAGTGGCTTGAAGAGTCCTGATTTTTCAGGAAGGCAGCCGGACACCAGTCTGTATTTTGGACGCCTAGGTCGGAGTACTGATCCAAATGGGTTCAAACCACTTGGAGGTTTCAGATAACTCAATTTGTGACGATTTGCATGCTTTACACTTTTGCTAATTCGGGCTACAAGATGGATCGAAAGCAGGTGCAAGGTGGGAGTCCAGAATGGAAAGTACTGAAGATTACTGGATGGATACCTAATCTTTGGAGGCACGTATCTCTGTCAAGAAGAGTCAAAATGAGGTGATTCAAAAGCCCAAATTTAAAGGAATTGCATGAGCTACAACTTTGCTGAAGAGTTAAAACCCTAATTCGGCGTCTAGAAGCAGATATAAGCCAGTAACCGACAGGGTGTAATTCTAGTACGAAATTTTAGGGATTTGAGTTATGTAATTTTTCCTTGATTAGCTTTGACTTATCTTTTGTGTAAATTTGATTTAGCTTGATGGTAGTGATCTAAGGACTTGATTGATTAGTTAAACTTTAGGAATATCAAAATATAGTATTATATTAGGGTCAAGAAAAAACGGCAGAAGAGTTCAGAATTTTTCAGAATAAAAAAATTTCAGTTTCTTTTGATTGCAACCGTGTGTTGCTTCTTTGTGCTTTTCCTTTGGTTTTCACAAAGTAAAATCAAGGCTAGATCCAATCAAAATTTGAGCAAGCCTAGTTGGTGAATCACAATCCAAGGATACGGAACGACGTGTTGGATTGGGAGATTCGAATTGCTCAACGTAGATGTTGTTGATTTCTCTTGTCCAAGAAGGTGGTGTTGGCACCATTGTCCCATGCAATGGTGATCAAAGGTGTCTTTTGGAGTTGAAAGAAGCGATCGTCAATTCCATACGATCCAAGAAAGTATCATAGTGGTATCAGAACGGAGGTTTCTTCTTTACAACTCGCATATCCTTTACTCTCTTATTTTTCTTGTTGTTTTCTTTCTCATCCTAAGACGTCCATCACACCACCTATGTTCTTCTATTTTTTGTCCACAATTTAAATCCCCATCTCTCTGATAACTTTCGTTTAATAAAAAAAACAAAAGGCTGCGTTTTTTTTAATTATTCTTGTCAACACATAGAAAGCAAAAGGAGAAACAAAGTCCTACTTGTTTTGCTTCAGATCACGTTGATGTTACCTCCCCATAGGTGCACGCTGAAACCACTACTTGAAGCCTTTATTTTCCTTTTGTTTGACTCACTTTTTTTCTATTCAGTTATATAAAAAAAGGACCTACGTTGGATCACGTTGGATTTTGCTGTGGATAGTACGTGCACACAAAAGTTTGGACCTTGCAAATATTTTGTGATCTTAACATCTCAAGATCTAATCTTTACACACATTGACAATAGGTTCATTATGTTAAGGTCTATATTCAGCTATAACATAAAAATCAAGTCCATTGCTTAAATGTGCTATTCGTGTCACTTATAAGTCTTGTTGCTAGCGAAGCTTTTGGTTGATCTTAGACTTGTGTGACTTGATTGCATTGTTGCTTGGTTTACGTTGCAATTTTTCTTGTATCCAAGGTTGATCTTCCTTCACCATACACACGTCTAACCCTTGTATACAGAGCTACCATTTTTCAAACCAAACCAAACCACGAATACCCTAATTGTGGAGATAAAAAAAACTGTTTTGCTTGTTTGTGCAAAACTGTTATACCACTGAACCCACAAACAAAAACAAAAAGAAAGAAATTGAACCTTGGATATAAATTGTCCAAATAGGCATCATCTTCCCTGTCCAAGGTACACGATCAAAAAGCTGAGAAGTGGTAAAAAAAGTTTACGTGCCCATTTCATGCAGAAGAGTTAAAAATATACATATCGATCAGGTTATGTAAAAAAACCGGCAAAAAAAATCAAAAAAAGCCAAAAAAAAAGAGAAAGAAAGGTGTAAGAATACAGAAGTTGTGGAAATTTTCTTGAAAGGGTACCGAGTTTGTTGACCAATTGTTTGAATATCAAGT
>AP025069.1:20890166-21072979 GCA_036186865.1 Eustoma russellianum | reverse complement strand
CTGTATCCTTTGAAGCCACAAAATACGTCACCTTTTCACTGCCTTATACTTGGATACTTTGTTGTTGCACTTGAATCAACAACTTATAATTAATTTGCATAAGGCTAAGCTTAACTGAAGATTGCCCAGGGCAACCCTTAGTTTTCTTTGGCTCAGCCTTTGACATAATTTTTGGTTTCATTTTCCTTGATTCTTAGGAGGTTAAGTGTGTTAAATTGTCTTGTTCTTGGCTTGATACCTTTGCTTGATAGTTGCTGAAATTTGGGTGACACATTGGAGAAAAGGGCGCAATTGATCATCGGATTGTGTTAGCCACTGGAGAAGCTTGCTTTGGTTGTATCTAGCTCAAGACTGGCTGAGGAAAGCACAAACTTGAGTGACTCTATAAGAGTGAGAGAGGAACATACACTTTGATTTTGATCTTTCACTAATGTAACGAAATCTCTTTGGTCTTTGTGTTAGTTTTTCTTTTCTTGTTTTCTTTATTTCATTTCAGGAGAAAACATGTCGTCAACCAATGCCGTAGCAGAGGAGGCGAGGGTGGAAGTGTCTCTTGAAAAGGTACTGGAGAAGCTACAAGAAATCTCTAGCAAGGTTGAGGAGTTGGACCGAAGGACTTCCAGCCAAAGCTCGGCACATGCGCCTTTACCAAGCCACGGGCAGACCTCGCGTGGAGGAGAGGCCAGATGATCCGTTTCCATGGGAAGTCGAGGACGGTACGATCGAGGGAAAACACCCATGCGACATCGTGAGCCAAGAGAAGAATATCCACCGCAAGAGTTTTACGAGGAAGAGAGATGAGGCGCAAGCTTAGCCCCAAGGACGAGTGCAAGCAAGGAGAGCGCCACCGCAAGAGGATGATTTTCTCAAAACCAAGATGAACATTCCTTCCTTTTACGGTAAGAGTGATCCCGAAGCATACCTTGAATAGGAAAAGAAGGTCGATCTTATTTATTCATGCACGAACTACTCCAAGTGGCAAAAGGTACGTTATGCTAGTATTGGATTCATGGAATATGCATTAATTTGGTGGGATCAAATTCAAAATATAAGAAGAAGAACCATGAGAGATCCGAATTCCACTTGGGATGAAATGAAATTCGAAATGAGAAAAAAATTTATTCCTGAATCATATGAACGTACTTTACATCAAAGATTGCAGGGACTCACACAGGAGTCTAAAAGTGTTGATGACTATTTTAAAGAACTTGAAATCTTAATGATAAGAACCAACACAATAGAACCCGAGGAGGCAACTATGGCACGATTTTTAGGAGGATTAAACAGGGAGATTGGTTTCCAGCTCGAGCTTACGAACTACGTAGACCTGGACTTTATGGTACACAAAGCTCAACGGATCGAAAGACAGTTAAAGGTACGTTCTTCTGCTAGTGGTTACGATTTTAGAACTAATGTGTCTTCTTCCACTAAAATGCAGCCTAGGTCGAATCCTACTGGGGGGAACATTCGGCCAAACATAACCACGCCTACCCGAGGACCAAGTCAAGCTCCAAGCAAGGTGAATCCCTCTCCAGCGGGAGGTGACAAAGGGAAGAATAGGGCCGGAGAGAGAAAGACAGGAAACCCAACCCTAGATTTCGGGATATTCAGTGCTTCAAATGCCAAGGTAGGGGCCATTATGCGAGAGAATGCCCTAATCCCAAGAAGATCATATACCTAGACGATACGCAAGATTACTACACTGATGAAAGTGAGGAGGAAAAACCTAAGTCCGAGGAGGAAGATGAAGCGGTCAGTGAAGAAGAGATCAAGGAAGAAGAGGGCGCCTACAAGGACTTCTTAGTGGTCAAGAAAAATTTTGAGCACCCATGTAAAGGAAGAAGAAGAGGCCCTACAACGAGAGAACATCTTCCACATTCACTGCACGGTGAAAGGTAAGTGTTGTACTTTGATTATTGATAGTGGATCTTGTGCTAATGTTGCTAGCGTAGAACTTGTTAGGAAACTTGATTTACCTTTGATTGATCACCCCCACCCGTATAGGCTATCCTGGTTAAATGATTGTGGAGAATTAAGTGTGTCCAAACAAGTTATGCTTTCCTTTTCTATCGGTGGTTACAAAGATGAGATTTTGTGTGATGTCGTACCTATGCATGCTAGTCATATCATTCTAGGTAGGCCCTGGTAGTTTAACAAACATGTTACGTATGATGGTCGTCTCAATGCCCATTCATTTAAGTTTCACAACAAGATTTTCAAACTTTATGCATTGCCACCTTACAAAGTTTTTGAGGATCATCAAAGAAGAAACAAAACTCAGAATGATCCAAAAGAAAAAGTGGCCAAAAGCAGGTTCTTAGAGGACCTCAAGAAGGGAAAGAGGAGCTAGGGAGAAAGCTCCAAGGCCTCCGCAAAGGGCACCAGGCCCGCGGACATGATCCCCACACCACCATCCCCTTCACTCGTTACTCATCCATCCACAAAACATGCATTCTTTGCCAAACCTAGTGAAGTTACCCATGCATTGCATTCTCAGAAGATTGTTTATGTGTTTTTGTTCAAAGAGAGCATTGACTGCCTATTTTCTAGGGATGACTTACCGACTTCTTTACCCAGTGGTGTCGTGACCTTACTAGAGGAGTATTCCGATTTGTTTCCCGATGAAGAACCCCCAGGACTACCCCCACTGCGAGGCATTGAACACCAAATAGATTTCATTCCAGGGGCCACACTCTCTAATAGGCCAGCCTATAAGGCAAACCCCGAGGCAACAAGGAAATTCAGAGACAGGTAGAGGAGCTTTTGAGTAAGGGTAAGATAAGGGAGAGTATGAGCCCATGTGCTGTACCCGTAATAGTAGTCCTTAAGAAAGACGAAAGCTGGCGGATGTGTGTGGATTGTAGAGCCATCAACAAAATCACAGTGAAGTATAGGTACCCAATCCCTAGACTTGATGATATGCTCGATATGTTGCACGGTGCTAAGTACTTTACTAAGATTGATCTTAAGAGTGGCTATTTTCAAGTGAGGATAAAGGAGGGAGATGAGTGGAATACGGCTTTCAAAACAAAATCTGGATTGTACGAGTGGTTAGTGATGCCTTTTGGTTTAACTAATGCACCCAGTACATTCATGAGGTTGATGAATGAAGTTTTGAGAGCTTTCATTGGCAAGTTTGTCGTAGTGTACTTCGACGACATCCTGATTTATTCTAGGCACTTGCTTGACCATCTTAACCATCTAAAAGCAGTTTTTGACACGCTTAGGAAACAACAACTGTTTGCCAATTTTAAAAAGTATTCTTTTTGTATGGAGAAGGTTGTGTTCCTAGGATTTGTAGTGAGTGCTTCAGGGATAGAAATGGACCAGGACAAGGTGAAATCCATCATAGAATGGCCCACGCCCAAAACCGTGGGAGAGGTTAGGAGCTTCCATGGACTGGCAAGCTTCTACCGGCGTTTTGTGAAGGACTTCTCTACAATAGCCGCACCACTAAACGAGATTGTCAAGAAGGATGTTGGGTTTCATTGGGGAGAAGCTCAACAAAAGGCCTTTGACGAATTGAAGGTAAGACTCACCTCAGCCCCTATCTTACGATTACCTAACTTTGAAGAGACTTTTGAGATTGAGTGCGATGCTAGCGGGGTTGGGATAGGTGCCGTCCTTACACAAGGAAAGAAGCCTATTGCATACTTTAGTGAAAAGTTAAAAGGAGCGTCATTGAATTATTCCACTTATGACAAAGAATTGTATTCATTAGTGCGGTCTTTGTAAACTTGGCAGCATTACTTGCAACCTAAGGAATTCGTGATCCACACTGATCATGAGAGCCTTAAGTACCTTAAAATCCAAGGTAAACTGAATAAGAGGCATGCGAAGTGGGTAGAGTTCATTGAGCAATTTCCTTATGTCATTAGATACAAGCAAGGCAGGGATAACATTGTGGCAGATGCATTGTCTAGAAGATACACTTTAATCACTAAGTTGTCGTCACATTTGCTTGGGTTTGAGCACGTTAAGGAAATGTATAAGGATGATATAGATTTTGGATCTATCTACAATGCATGTCTTGAGTCACCCTTCGGTAAGTTCTATTTGCATGAAGGATATCTGTTTAGGGCACACCGCTTGTGCATACCAAGGGGATCTATGCGAGAGTTGCTTGTGAGAGAGGCTCATGGGGGAGGACTAATGGGACACTTTGGGGTTTTTAAGACTTTGGAAACCCTAAAAGAGCACTTCTTTTGGCCCCACATGAAAATGGACGTGGAGAGAGTTTGTGGGAGCTGCCTCACCTGTAAGCAAGCAAAATCAACCACGCACCCCTATGGACTTTATACCCCTTTGGCCGTCCCTTCTTCACCACGGGTAGACTTGTCTATGGAATTCGTCTTAGGCTTACCTAGGACACAAACTGGGATGGATAGTGTGTTTGTTGTTGTAGATCGATTTTCTAAGATGGCACACTTTATTGCATGCAAGAAAGCCGATGATGCTTCCCATGTTGCACACTTGTTCTTCAAAGAAGTTGTCCGTTTGCCTGGTATGCCTTGCACAATCGTGAGTGATAGGGATACTAAGTTTTTGAGTCATTTTTGGAGAGTCCTTTGGGGCAAGCTTGGTACTAAACTTTTGTTTTCTACCACCGCCCATCCTCAAACTGACGGCCAAACTGAGGTAGTTAATAGGACTTTATCACAATTATTGCGTTCATTGATTAAACAGAATCTTAGACATTGGGAAGAATGCTTACCTCATGTTGAATTTGCATATAACAGGACAGTGCATAGTGGGTCGTTGTATTCACCTTTTGAGATTTTTTATGGTTTCAATCCCCATTCCCCACTTGATTTACTTCCCATTCCTGTAAATGAACTTGCTAGTCTTGATGGTAAGAACAAAGCTGAAATGATTAAGAAATTGCATGCTAAGGTCAAATTGCAACTTGAGCGTAAAAATGAACAATATGCTAGGAAGGCTAATAAAAATCGAAAACATATTTCTTTTGTTCCTGGTGATCTTGTTTGGTTGCATTTGCGAAAAGCTAGGTTTCCCACCGAGAGGAAGTCCAAGCTCATGCCGAGAGGAGATGGACCTTTCAAGGCCATACAAAAGGTAGGTGAAAATGCTTATGTTCTTGATCTTCCGCCAGACAGGTATGGTTCTATCTCTCACACTTTTAATGTTAGCGATCTTACTCCATTTGAGCATTTTGATGACTTTGATTCGAGGTCGAATCCTTTTGAGGAGGGGGGGATTGATGAGGCTCAAGAGCCTCCTCGTGATAATCTTGCACAAGGACCCTCCAACGAGACACATAGGGGTCCCTTTACAAGAAGCCAAGCGAGACGACTAGGTTTTGACACTGGGGCTTTCTTGACAAGGCATGTGCAAGAGATGCCAACACATGGTGGGCAGCATTGGGTGCTCATCATTGAGGCCGTGACTTGATTATCCTTGAGTCTATTGATGTAAGGGTTGGTGGGAGGGCAGGATGGTCATTTCACACGTTGTCGTCGTAGTATCGAGTCTAGTTGTTTGAGTTGTCGTTGTTTTGGGTCTAGTATATTTTATAGCGTCTTTTAATATATGTTTCTAGTGCTAATGGCTGTGTTTGAGTGTTTTCTAAGGAGGCAAGGCTAAATAAGGAAAGTGGCTTGAAGAGTCCCTATTTTTCAGGAAGGCAGCCGGACACCAGTCGGTATTTTGGACACCTAGGTCGGAGTACTGATCCAAATGGGTTCAAACCACTTGGAGGTTTCAGATAACTCAAGTTTTGACGATTTTTATGTTTTACACTTTTGCTAATTCTGGCTACAAGATGGACCGAAAGCAGGTGCAAGTTGGGAGTCCAGAATAGAAAGTACTGAAGATCACTGGATGGATACCTAATCTTTGGAGGCCTGTATCTCTGTTAAGAAGAGTCCAAATGAGGTGATTAAAAAGCCCAAATTCAAGGGAATTTCATGAGATATAACTTTGCTGAAGAGTGCAAACCCTAATTCGGCGTCTAGAAGCGGCTATAAGCCAGTAACCGACAGGGTATAATTCCAGTACGAAATTTTAGGGATTTGAGTTATGTAATTTTTCCTTGATTAGCTTTGACTTATCTTTTGTGTAAATTTGATTTAGCTTGATAGGTAGTGATCTAAGGACTTGATTGATTAGTTAAACTTTAGGAATATCAAAATATAGTATTATATTAGGGTCAAGAAAAAACAGCAGAAGAGTTCAGAATTTTTCAGAATAAAAAAATTTCAGTTTCTTTTGACTGCAACCATGTGTTGCTTCATTGTGCTTTTCCTTTGGTTTTCACAAAGTAAAATCAAGGCTAGATCCAATCAAGGTTTGAGCAAGCCTAGTTGGTGAATCACAATCCAAGGATACGGAACGACGTGTTGGATTGGGAGATTCGAATTGCTCAACGTAGACGTTGTTGATTTCTCTTGTCCAAGAAGGTGGTGTTGGCGCCATTGTCCCACGCAAGGGTGATCAAAGGTGTCTTTTGGAGTTGAAAGAAGCGATCGTCAATTCCATACGATCCAAGATCGTATCACCATGAGGAGCTTTAAGTTTTTTCCTCAAGGCTTGGGCCTTCGATTTGGAGATAACCTCTGTGAAGCCATCCTAGATTTAGGAGTTAATTCTTTCAACATGGTGCTACAGGTAAACATTCGTCTGTCTAGTTTTATCTAGGTTGGGCGAGCTGACCTCAGGCTAGGGTGAGGTGCCTTCCCTTGTCTGTACAAAACATGGTTGAGGTATATCAATGACTATTTATAGGTGGTTGCTTTGAGTGGGGGTTGGGGTGGGTTGCTAGGCTGAGGTGTTTGGTGGCCGAGCAGGTTGTGGGTCGGCTGAGGTGGGAGGGGGTGGTCCTGAGCTGGAAATTGGCCAAGATGAGCTGGTGGATGGCTGGGCAATGTCTTATTGGCCTTTGTGCATTGCTGTGGCCTTTTATGGTTGAGCTGAGCTGTGTTGCTGAGGCTGGGCTGAGCAGAGCCCAGGTCTGCTGAGTTTTCTGGGCGGGGGATTGAGGAAACAAGTGTTAAGTGAGGTGGATGAGCTGACCTAGGTTGTGCCTAGCTCACCTGGATTGTGTGGAGTTGAGTTGGGTTTTGGGACAACATTTTTATGGGAGGCTGCGCTGTGACCGAGCTGCATGCAGTTTCTGTAGAACATTGGTAACCTTTTATACTCCACTTTCTGAACAATTGTGGTGCCATTCGAGAGCACCAACTCCATTGTGCTCAAAAGCTCCATGCTAAGATCCACATCAAGTAGCACACGAGCAAAGTTACAAGTGCTCTTTCTTGTAGTGAGTTGGTCTGCATACAGTGGCGTGCCGAGCTAAGACCAAATACCACAGAGGACCTGGTCCACCCATAGAGTGACTGGTAGGTCGGGTAATTTCACCCAAACTCGGACCTGTGCCATTTCAGTTGCCCAAAATGTGAAGAATATGTGCATCTTCTTAAGAATAAGAAACCTCCCATACACAAAATATAGCCCTACACAGATGATCTCCTCCATCTCCTTAGCAGACTCGAATTTGAAGATAATCCATCCAGACGCATGAAACTCCACTTTGTGCTTTGCCCCACATGATTTGGAGAGATTTTGCACTGCTTGCCGACCTGAGAATCGTTCGAAAAAACTGCCTACAAGATAGCGATCTATCTCTTCATCGCTGTGCAGCTCATCAATGTTAATGTGTACCTTACCTTGGGTGCACACTTTAATTTTCACAAGTCTGAGGCTATGCTCACGCTTTCTGTTGTTTCCAAAAAGTGATTTCCAAGCTCTGCCTTGTGTTGGCTGAGCTGCTGTCTGGGTTGGCTGAGGTGGTTAGTGGGTATGCTGTTGGGGGGAGGGTAGGGTTTTTTGAATTTGGAAAATGTAAACTCTTGTAGCAGAAGGGGACACAGGAGATGACAGGTTGGTGGCTGCAGGACTAGGTGGCATTTGCGGGTTGATGCGTGGGAGGAGAGAGGATGTAGCAGTCACGTGAGGAGAGATGTTGTTTGGTTGACAAACTGCAACTGTTACATCATTCCCACTTTTACTCGCTCGGTAATTCTTTAGGCAGGATTTTTTGTTCCCATCATCATCTTCCTTGGGATTCAAACTTGAAGTCCCTGCGTCATCTCCATCCAAAGCTGATGAAGGAGAGTCATTAACAACAGCTGCTAGCACCCTACTCTTGGGCTTTGAGGTGGATCCTTCATCATCGGAGCTGCCGTAGAAGGGGAGTGAGTCTCCGTCTTTAGTGCTTGATACCTCAGCAGATGGATGTCGCTGTTTTTTGTCAGCCGTTCTTGTTGACATATAGCTCATGCTAGAGCTAGATACCGTTGTGTTGTTCTTCCTTGAAGCATATTTCAACTTCAATGTAGCCTTGGCTGCCTTCGTTTTGGGCATAGTGCAGCCCATGTATTCTCAGAAGTAGTATAGTAGAAGTGTTAGGATACCAGGAGGAGAAGAGTTCCTTCTAGAGAGAAGGTAGAGAGTTTCTCTCTCTAAATCTCCTAAACTCCCGTATTAGCTATATTGTTTTTCATATTGTGTACTACTTTTAATTTTTGTAACTATGTAGAGAAGGAACAGTATTTTACAGTTTTAGTTGTTTTGTGACCTCAAGCCGGCTGCGTACCTTTTTCTTTTTTTGTCTGCTGAAACGTATCATAGAGAAGTTAAAATGGGAACAATGACCGGAATATTCAACATAACATTCGTACTCTAGTTTCTGCAGGAAATCTTTGGACCATTACGAACGCAGCTTCACATTGTATTAATGTTTTTGGAGATGTCCAGCATTTCAGGAGCCTGGTACAAAGTTTTTATTTACTTTTCTAGAATTGTCCCGTTCCAACACCTTACCGTGTTAGGCCGCTTGTTTCATCAGATGCATAATCTTGAAAGAATTTGGAAACATCTCACTAGCAGGAGATACCACTCAAGTCGTTGGAACCAAGAACATCTGATAGGTGACTAGATACTGTCAAAACTGAAACAGAAGACACACAAGAAGTGCAGCAATGATCAAAGGACACCGATTGAAGACTCTGCGGAATAATGAAACATTGGAACATCTGAGATCAAAGTAAGGAAGCAAGAGTCACAATCAAAGATGGAGAATTGAGATGGTAAATGACTGAGATTGGAGCCAACATGCTTGTGTGGATGAGCCAAGAAACAGTTGGCTGGAGAAAGAAGGAGAAAGGCTGAGAATTGGCGGGCAGTTTGAATAAAAGAACCAAATGACAATAATACCACTCTGTAAATAGGCATGTTGTTAATAGGATACTCTTGTAATTTTGTTGTATTTCTTCTTCCCGCTGTGTATAAAGCAGCTTTGCTGCGTGATGGAAGAGGCACAATTTTTGAGCTGTCAAATTTAGTTACGGAACTCAAATTTAGTGTTCTCTCTTCCTTTCAGTTGCTTCTAGGTTCTCTTTATTCCTTTAATTTTTGATTTGTTTTTGGTTGTTTGTGCTTTGATCATTGAGTCAATTGATCAAGTTCTTGTGAGTGAATTCGAATGGTGAATTGTTGAAGTTTATCATGATATCAAAGCGGTTTACTGTTGTTTGTGTATAAGTTTGAAGAATTCATTGACTTTGTTATTCTGCGTAATCATGGATTTCACTTCAACTGCGAGTACTTGAGGCAATAGTAATGAAAATCCAGCCTCCAATCCTTTATACTTGCATCCAAATGAAAGTCCTGCAGCTGTGTTGGTACAACCCTCTTTTAATGGACATAACTTCCTGCTGAGGATGATGTTAATTACCTTGCGTGGAATCAATGTAACACTATGGTGCAATCATGGATTCATAATTATGTTACGCCAAGAATTTTTTCAAAGCATCATGTGGTTTGAAACTGCCTATGATGTGTGGAAGGACCTGACGTTGAGGTATGCAGGAGGAGATCTATTTCGATTATCAGACCTATTACAGTAATTTTACGTGGTAAAACAGGAAGGTGTGTCAATTAACGAGTATTTAACTAAACTGGAGTCATTATGGGAAGAGATGCTGATTTTAAGACCTGTATCTAAATGTTCTTGCAGTAGATGTACTTGTAATATTGTTGGAAAAGTAACTAAGCTTGTAGAGAGAGACTTTGGGATCAAGTTTATTAAAGGTCTTAACACTGAATTGGATCCTATAAGGAGCCAGATATTTGTGATGACACCTTTGCCTAGTATATCTACTGCCTTTTCTATGGCTCTTCAATATGAAAGGAAGGTTATGATTGGTAATGCACAGCCACAATTCACAAATAATGCTACTGCGCTGATGACTGATAACTCTTGTGATTTTAAGCCAGCAAGCTTTGCAGTTAGCAGTTTTAATCACAGAGGTCAAGGTATGAATTTTAGTGGTTCTGCTAGAGGATCAAGTAGGGATCATCATAATTTTTCTCAGAGACCTGTCTGCAATCATTTTGGAATGAGTGGACACGCTGTTGAATGTTGCTACAAGAAATACAGTTTTCCCTGGATTCAAAACAAGACCGCAGGTAAACATGGTTGACACATTTAACCAAGAGATGCACTTTTCTGGAGGACGAGAAAGGCAAGAATCTCAAGCAGTAGCAGCACATAATACACAACCAAGTGTGCCTATGCCTATTCTTACAGCAGAACAGTGCAGCAAGTTGATGACTCTTTTAAGTGACAAAGGAGCTGCCCCTGAAACAGTGGTTGGCCAACCTATGGTAATGAGTGCACAAGCAGTGGTAAATCCTGACAGGTTTGTAGGTCAGTTGATGTCTAATGTACCCAAAATATGGATCTTAGACTCAGGAGCCACTAATCATATTGCTTGTTCTCTGTCATTCTTTGATAATTTTACTCATGTCAATAATGTGTCTGTCATGATGCCAAATAATGTCTCAGATGTTTCAACTCATATTAACACAATCACTATTAACCCTTATCTCACCATTTCAGATGTCTTGTTTGTTCCAGCTTTTTCATTCAACCTTTTTTCTTTAAGAAAGTTGTCATTAGTTTCTCATATATATACTTACTTCTGTGACTATGAATGCATTCTTCAGGACCAATACTCCAAGAGGAAGATTGGTTCAGCTAGACTAAGAAATGGTCTCTACTATGTCGTTGGCAACCAGACAATGCCAAGTACACAAACCACTTCATCAGTGAGCTCATGTTCTTTAGATGAGAAACCTTTATATGTTTGTTTGTCTTTCTGTACTCATTGTTGTTCTCCTTCCATGTTATGGCATATAAGACTTGGTCATGCATCCATGCCAAGAATAAAAGAAATAAATAAAACACATTCTTTTGTTGTTGCTACTGATGTTAATGCGCATTGTAAGATCTGTCCTATGGCTAAGCATAAGAAAAGGCCATTTCCCATTTCTTTGTCAGTCTCAGATTCATGTTTTGATCTGTTACATATGGATATATGGGGACCTTAAAGAGTCCAAACTCTTTATGGACAAACGTACTTTCTTACCCTAGTTGATGACAAAAGTAGATTTACTTAGGTGTATTTGTTAAAGTACAAATCTGAAGCAAGGCAAGTATAAGTTTCTATCAATATGTTTAGACCCAGTTTAATGATAAAATCAAAGTTATCAGATCATACAATGCCTTAGAGTTAGCCTTGTTACAGTTTTTATCACAGAAAGGCATTGTACATCAAAAAAGTTGCCCTTACACACAACAGCAGAATGGACTAGTGGAGAGAAAGCAACAACATCTGTTGACTGTTGCTAGAGCCTTGAGATTTCAGCTTAACCTCCCTCTAAAATATTGGGGTTTTGCATTCAGCATGCCAGGTATCTTGTAAATATCCTACCTACACCAATCTTGAACAAACATACTCCCTTTGATATCCTTTATCAACAGTCCCCTCATTACAACCAACTCGAGGTATTTGGCTGTCAAGTCTTTGCATATAACACATCTCCACAAATAGGAAAATCGGCACTAGAGCAAAATCATGTGTATTCCTTGGGTTCCTTTTAAACAGCAAAGGCTACATACTACTAGACATGGAGACTCATTCCATTCTTGTCTCCAGCATGTCACCTTCCAGGAGCATGTCTTTCCCTTCTATACATCATTATCCACCACAACCAAGCCTGCACCATAATCATATTCTCTTGTACCATCTGAATCATCTCCATACCTAATTCCACCTGACTCTTATAATCTACCTGCCAACCCATCGTCTGCATCAGAAACAGCATCAATGTCACCAGCTCTTCCAAACACCATACCTTTCGTATCATCACAATCCCATCCACCATACTCTGATGAAGGATAATCTTCACTCCCAACCTCTAAAGAACCACAACCCACAATCATAATTGGCCTACCACCGATACAGGAATCCTCCAAACCAATAACACAAAGACAGAGACCTTCTTACTTGAAGGTTTATTACTGCAATGTGCTGACAGACTCTTCTCCCTCTTTCTCCTCCTATCCTAGTACTTATCGTCCTATTCAGCATTCTTTCTCATTTGATTGTCTGACTCTTGAGTATAAAACGTATGATTTGGACATTAGCCTGCATTATGATCCTACAACTTATCAGGAGGCATCACAGCATTAATACTGGTGCCAAGCTATGAAACAAGAACTGGATGCTCTTAATGCTAATAACAATTGGTCTATAGTTCTTTACCTACAGGCAAAAAACCAATTGGATGCAAATGGGTGTACAAAACCAAACATAGAGCTGATGGTAATGTGGAACGTTATAAAGCTAGGGTGGTGGCAAAGGGCTTCACCCAGCAGTTTGGTGTTGATTACACAGACACTTTTTCTCATGTGGCTAAACTCACCACAGTGAGATTAGTATTGGCACTGACAGCCACAGAACAGTGGTTAATTCACCAGCTGGACATCAACAACGCCTTTCTACATGTTGACCTTTCTGAGGAGATCTACATGGAGCATCCCCCAAGTCTCTTAATCTTTGACCCCAATTTGGTGTGCAAACTTCAAAAATCTTTATAGGGCCTGAAGCAAGCAATCAGAAATTGGAATGAGAAGCTTAGTCAGGCCCTCCTCCATCAAGGTTTTAAACAGTCACAACATGACATCCTTTTCACTAGAGATGCACCTGATGCCTTTGTAGTCCTTCTTGTCTATGTAGATGACATTATACTGACTAGCTCCTCACTGCCAGCTATTCAGCAACTGAAGGCATATCTTCACTGTACTTTTCAGATTAAAGATATTGGTAATCTGAACTACTTCTTAGGCATTGAGGTTGCTAGATCAAAGGGGGAATTACTTTGTGCCAGAGGAAGTATGATATGGAGCTGTGGACCATACAAGAACTCTTGGGGCAAAGCCTGCCAAAACACCTACGGACAAAGACATCAAACTACAACACAATGACTCAGCTTCAATTAAGGATGTTTCCAGATATAGGAGTCTTATTAGCAAGCTGTTATACTTAAATATTACGAGACTTGAGATTGCATTCAATGTACAGCAATTGTCTTAGTTTCTGGACTCACCTACTAAAACACATCTCAAGGCAGCTCACATGTTACTACGGTATATTAAGGGAATAGCAAGACATGGCCTATACTTCCCTAAGGATGGAGAACTTAGAATCAAAGCTTTCTCATATGCAGATTGGGCTGGCTATCAGGAAGTTAGGAGGTCAGTTACAGGCTTTTGCATGTTCTTGACTGAATCCTTGGTGTCATGGAAGGCAAAGAAGCAAACTACTGTTTCAAGGTCTTCTTCAGAAGCTGAGTACATGGCACTTGCAACATCTACTTGTGAGATACAGTGGTTCCTATACTTATTGAGGGATTTGAAGGTAAAACATGAATGTCCAGTGGAATAGTTCTTTGATAGTAGAAGTGCGTTGTACATAGCTGAGAACCCTATTTTCCATGAGAGGACCAAACATATAGAGATAGATTGCCATATTGTGAGGCAGAAGTACTTGGAAGGTGTTGTTAAGCCCATGCTAGTAAGGACTAGTCATCAACTTGCTGATATTTTTACTAAGGCATTGGATGCTCGAGGAATGCATAATCTGACTGCTGCACTTGGTCTCTACAACATGTTTGCGCAGTCAGATTTGAAAAGGGTGTCAAAACTGAAGCACAAGAGACACAAGTGCAACAATGATCAAAGGACACAGATTGAAGACTCTGCTGAATAATGAAACATTGGAACATCTGAGGTGAAAGTGAGAAAGCATGGGGGTCACAATCAAAGATGGAGAATTGAGATGGTAAATGACTGAGATTGGAGCCAACATGCTTGTGTGGATGAGCCAAGAAACGGTTGGCTAGAGAAAGAAGGAGAAAGGCAGCAAATTGACAAGCAGTTTGAATAAAAGAATGAAATGACAATAATGCCCCTCTGTAAATAGGCATGTAGTAGTTAGTTAAAAGGATATTCTTGTAATTTTTCTATATTTATTCTTCCCACTGTGTATAAAGCAGCTCTGCTGCGTGATGGAAGATGCACAATTTTTTAGCAGGAAAATTCAATTACAGAACTCAAATACAGTTTTCTCTCTTCCTTTCAATTGCTTCTTGGTTCTCTTTATTCCTTAAATTTTCAATTTTTTTTGGTTGTTTGTGATTTGATCAAGTTCTTGTGAGTGAATTCGAATGGTGAATTATTGAATTTTATCAGATATGAATATTTGAACCCCTGTTGTTGGAGAAAAATTAGATGTATTTGAATTCATCACAAAGGTTTCCTTTTGATTCACTTTCCCATGATTAAATTTAAGTTGATGATTATTAGAGCAGCATCAACTGCAGGCCTTGCTTAATCTGTAACAATTCCATTGTTTGGCAGGCGGTCTTGTGGCCGAGCCTCTGGTTAAGCTCATGCAATCCTTCCGCACATGGGACTGAGAACGGATCCTTCAATCATGGCTGTCGACTTTCACGTGATGCTCAATGATAGTAAGGCGAACGTCGACCATCCTGAAAAAATATTAACCAAGTTACACAAACAAACAAGAACTATGAGAGATTAATCAAGCAAAATGGAAGAGAAAAAAGCGGTTATTGTGTTGGATCACTTGGGGTAACCGTATGCTTCAGTTAGTTGTAATACAAGGGCACTCCTCCTCTATTATGAAAACGATCAGGAGAGCAAAAGAGGAAGAAAACACCTACATTTACAATTATGTCCCTGAAGCTAAAGCTACACAATTCACTTAACTAAGGGTATTCTTGTAACTTTAGATGTTTTAAACATCTCCCGCACTAAGTCTTCTTCCCTCTACACTTGTCGTGCTTCTTAAACCTTCTTCCTCCTTTGGTTTCTTCTCAACCAACTCTTAACTACCTCAATTACCCTTGATTCTATCCATGATGTATTGGATCTTGATTGATTCATGCCACCTAGACCAAATGCTCTCCTGGACAAACACAACCACTTGCTCAATTTGGTAACACCTCTTTCTCATCTGTCGAAGCTTCTTCTTTGGTGCCTGCATTCTTGCCATCACCCCGCTCAATCCTGACTGGGTAAACAGATTATAGACTCCCAATGCTGCAGTCAGGATGCTTAGTCTTTTAGAATCCAAGGCCTTTGTGAAAATGTCTGCAAGCTAAAGTTCAGTCCTAATTGGCATAGGTTTAATTACACCATTTTGAAACTTTTCTCTTATAATGTGGCAATCAATCTCTATATATTTAGTCTTCTCATAGAAGACAAGATTTTCCACAATGTAAATAGCACTCCTATTGTCACAGAACACCTCCACTGGTCCTGAATGTGCCACCTGAAGATCCTTACAAAGATAGAGTATCCATTGAACCTCACAAGTTGCTGAGGCAAGATCTCTATACTCAGCTTCAGATGAGGACCTGGAAACAATGGTTTTTGTTTTGGCTTTCCAGGATATCAATGCATCTCCAAGAAACATGCAATAGCCAGTAACTGATCTTCTACTCTCCAGACAACCACCCTAATTTGAATCTGAGAAGGCTGTCAGTTTCACTGACCCTTTGCTAGGAAAGAACAATCCATGTCCTGGGGTCCCTTTAAGATATCTCAACAGCCTTTGAGCTACTCTCCAATGTAGCTGTGTAGGTGTGTCCAAGAACTGGCTTAACTGCTGCACAGTATAGCTTATATCCGGTCTTGTAATTGTTAGATACAACAGCTTGCCAATCAACCTTCTATAACTAGGCACATCCTCAGAAGAATGAGAATCATCATACGACAGTTTTAAGTTTTGTTCCATAAGGTTGCCAGCAGGTTTGGAGGCCAGGTGTCCAGTTTCCTCTAGTAACTCCAAGGTGTATTTTCTTTGGCAGATCATTACCCCCCTTGAGACCTGGCCGCCTCTAGGCCTAAAAAGAATCTTAGCTCACCCAGATCCTTGATCTTGAAAGTAGAATGGAGACTGTTTCTGAGGTGTTGAATGGCATGGAATCACTTGCTACCACAATATCATCTACATAAACCAGAAAAGCCAAGAAAGTGCCTGCTTGATGTCTGGTGAACAAGGTATAATCATTTTTAGATTGAATATACCCCTCAGAGAGAAGAAACAAAGTGAGCTTGGCATTCCACCACCTACTAGCTTGTTAAGCCCATATAAAGACTTAACATGCTTGCAGACAGTTCCTGATGGTGCATAAACACCCTCAGGTGGAGTCATATAGATATCTTGATCCAAATCTCCGTGGAGAAAAGCATTATTCACGTCTAACTGATGAACAATCTAGCCCTTGATAGCAGCTAAAGCCAACACTAGCCTGACAGTGGTCATTTTGGCTACAGGGGAAAAGGTGTCTCCATAGTCAAATCTGGCCTGTTGGGTATACCCTTTTGCCACAAATCTTGCTTTATAACGTTCTATGGAGCCATCTGCCTTTCTCTTGATTTTATATACTCATTTACAACCAACGGGTTTCTTTCCTGCTAGCAAGGTAGTAAGTTTCCATGTGTGGGTGGCTTCCAGGGCTGCTAACTCCAAAGCCATAGCCTGCTGCCAGTCCACTGACCTAGCTTCTTGTTGAGAAGATTGGGTTCTTGCTGCATACTAACATTAAGCACATACTTTTTGAACTGAGGAGCTAAATGATCTAATGAATAATAGTGTTCAATGGGATAGGACACAGAAGATGTAGTGGCAGTGTTCAAAGATGTTGTAGGTGATGATGCAGTCAAGTGATTACAGTAATAGTCATTAAGATAGGAGGACTGTCTTCTGACCCTGAGAGGACGCTCATCATGATCAGCAATGGGTGATGATGACATGGAGGAAGAAGGAGCATTTAATTGGTCTTCTGTTCTTAAGACAAGAGGGATGTCAAGGGTAATTGAAGGCTGATGAGGTGACTGAGATGGCTGAGGAACAGATGAACCTGTAGAATCATCTGGCAATGGATCTGATGAGTGAAAAGAGTGTGAGAGAGAATGTGGCTAAAAAGCTTGAGAAGAGGAAGGAAGAACAGTATTTGTGGAGGGGTGAGACAGACGAAGTGTCTCTTGTGTTGAGGTGGAGAACCATGGGTAATCATGAAGGCAAGGAGCATGGGAACTACTCACAGAGGTGGTAACCTCAGCTGAGTCATTAGAGAAAGCAAATTGTGTTTCAAAAAACTTGACATCTCTGGACACAAATATGTCCTTGGAATTTAGACTTTGTAGGATATAGCCTTTTGTTGTGGGAGGAATTCCCATGAACACACATGGCACGCCCCTTGGTGTAAACTTGTGCTTAGATGGTGAGGTATTGTAGGCAATGGCAAGACAGCCAAAAACTCTGAGATGATGATATGTTGGAGGTTGTTGAAACAGAATTTCATAAGGAGTTCTTTGTGATAAAACTGCAGTGGGTATGTGGTTTATAAGGTGGACAACATAGGTCACTGTAAATCCCTAGTAGGAGACAGGTAACTGGGCTTGGAACTTTAAAGATCTAGCTACCACTAGTATGTATTGATGTTTTCCCTCTACTAGTCCATTTTGTTGTGGGGGGTATAAACACAACTAGTTTGATAAATTATGCCATGTTGCATGAAAAATTGAGACATTTTGAATTCTGGTGCATTTTCACTCCTTATCACCTTCACCTTTCTTTCAAATTGATTATGCACATAGTTACAGAAACTTTGAAGTGTATGCCTAACCTAAGATTTTGATTTCATCAAATACAACCAAGCGTATCTACTGCAATCATCTACAATGGTAAGGAAATATTTTTGAGAATACAAGGTGGGATGCCTATTGAGCCCCCCAGACATCCACCTGAATCAAGTCAAAAGGCTTAGCAGAAGTAGATACAGAAACGGGAAATGGTAACCTATGCAATATAGCTAAAGGACAAACTGTATAAAGTTTATTAAGATCACTGACTGAGATTGAATCATTACATCTTTGAATCTCTTTAATTCTAGAAATTGAGGCATGTCCCAGCCTAGAGTGCCATAACATGGCTGGTGAAGCAACTTCAGAAGAAGAAGTGAGGCAAGCAGACCTTTATTCAGGTGCAGTTTGGATAATTGATCCTGAACCAAACAATAAGCAGCAAGAAATGTGACTAAGTACTTTAGGATCAAAAGCCAACTTACATGGGGAAATAAGATTATAAGAGAATGAGGGTGCAAAGAGAACATCAAAAAAGGGTGAGAGCTGAATTAATAGCCACAAAACCAATGTGTGTTGCTGCAACTGAGAAATTGTTTGGCAGATTTATGATGACATTCTTAACAGGCTTAACACAAGAAAATAGAGTAAGGCAAGAAGCAACGTGATCAGTTTCTCCACAGTCCAAAATCCATGTACTATGTTTGTTAGCATGATAATTACCTTCTGTCTCACCAACTTGAGCAGACAGAACAGTGTCCTGAGCCACAACCATGCTCCTTTCTTGGTTATCATCATGTTTATTCAACCAGTTTAGCAATTTTTTGTTCTGCTGAGGGGTAAGGACTAATGACTACATATTCTTGGTTTTTGGAGCTTTTGTGAATCATCCAACTCCAGCTCCATTGACTCACTCATGTTTACCTGATTTCTTGACTTAAAGCCAGGAGGAAACCCATGCTTCTTATATCATCTGTCAACTGTATGTCCTAGCAATCCACAATGTGTACACTGAAAACGCCTATTTCCCTCAGCATCATACTTTCCTCCTCCTCTTTTATAACCTTGTCCTCTACCAGTGTATGCCACAAAACCATTAAATGACTGTCCCTCAGTTAACAAAGCCGTGGGACTACTATCAATGGAGCCACCACCATTATCAACTAACACTTTCCTCTGATACTTCAAAGCCATAGAAAATATAGTGTTTATATCAGGCAAGGGTGTGAGAACAAACACATGTGATTTAACTGGCTCAAAGCTATCATTGAGGCCTTACAAACTTAATGATATAATCACTCTGTAGAAACTTTCTCATCTTCACTGTTACATCACATACGCAATTTCTGCAAGTACATAGGGGTATCGGTCTCACCGCCATCAACTCTTCCCAAACTATCTTAAGCTTGGTAAAATATTCACTAAAACTCAATGTATCTTGTTTAATGTTGTAAAAAGTTCCAATTAAATCCAAAAATCTCAATGGATCTGTACATCCATGCCTCATTTGAAGATCGTTCCAGGCATCACACGAACTATCACATCACATAATGCCTTGCGCAATTGAGTGTGATACTTTATTCATCATCAAGGATTGCACCATGGTGTTGACGTACCTCCACACTGAATATTGAGGATCTGTAACATGAGGTTTTTTGATTGTACTGTCTATGAAGCCAATCTTATTCTTCACTACTAGTGCCATCTCTAAGCTCGACTCCAAGTGTGGTAGTTACTCAAATTCAACGGAGGTTGCGCCAGCATTATGGCCGGTCTATCATTAGGGCGAAGACAATATAGATTTTGGAATTGATTCTGCACAGGCATCTCAGGCACTTGATTTTGATTTCCATTTCCCCTTGATCCAAACATAACATTTTGCACTGGACTGTCCTGCAACACATTTTGATTACTCCTTTCGCTAAACGAACCAGAAGGATTGTTGTTGTTTGATGTCATCTCTATCCAAAAACTGTAAGACATCCACAATCTCAAAAACAGAAAAATCACAGCAATAGATCTGATACCATGACAAAATATTAACCAAATTACACACACAACACAAGAAAAAGAACCATGAGAGATTTATCAAGCAAAATGGAAGAGAAGAAAGCAGTTATCGTGTTGGATCACCTGGAGTAACCGTCTGCTTCAATTAGTTGGAATACAAGCGCGCTCCTCCTCTATTATACAAACAGTCAGGAGAGCAAAAGAGGAAGAAAACGGCTACATTGACAATTATGCCCCTGAAGCTAAAGCTACACAATTCACATAACTAAGGGTATTCTTGTAACTTCAGATGTTTGAAACATCTCCCGCGCTAAGTCTTCTTCCCTCTACACTTGCCGTACTTCATGCCACCTAGACCAAATGCTCTCCTTGACAAACACAACCACTTGCTCAATTTGGTGATGCCTCTTTCTCATCTATCGAAGCTTCTTCTTTGGTGTCTGCATTATTGCCATCTCCAACACATCCTGCGAAATCCCACGGCCGTGACCGAAGAATTCGTTTCCCAGTCCGACATTGCAAGCAAATGTTTGAGCTTGACGCGAGGCTTGGCTAGAAGATCGTCACCCCAACGGTGGAATAGTCGTGGACCAAAGGAAGTCCTGCAATTGATGTCGCTCTTGCTATCATCAACTCAAATCCAACGATGTCGAATGGAAACAGAAATCCAAATAAAACTTGGATGATGAACTCAAATGTATTTATTTTTCCTCCATTAACTAGACTCCTATATCCATATCCTATCTCGTACCAAATGTTGCTGGTTCCAACAATTCTTGTTGGTATGCAGTTTCCAGATTCCATCAAGATTTTGCAGTTGATGTATCATGCTGCCTTGCATTAAGGGGAGTGAAAATTGTGTAGTTATAGAAAAAATAAATCAAATCTGTGGGCTCCTGAAATTCTGGACGTGCCCAAGATTATTAGAAAACGTGAATTTCCCTTGGCCGTCATGCCACCTGAAGAGTAAATATGAATGTCATGAGAGTCTGAAAGCAAGCTCCAAAGTTTTTTTTTGACTGAAATAGAAAAGGTTATAGTTACTGTTGAAGATTTTAGTTCTAATACGGAGTTGATCATGGTAAAGCAACGTTGTGATGAAGTGAAGGATGAACCAGTGCAACAGTGAGAGGAAGAAGTACAATCCGTGTGATAGAGCAATTGAGTGAATGAGGATCGTTGATTGAGCAGTTGATCATTGGCCAGGATTGATGGAAGAAGAAGGTTAAGGCTGTAGTTATAGTTGCAGCAAATATGTAGTGCAGCGTTTAGCTTTGAGTGTTAGCAGGAAGAAGATTAGCTGGCGGGATATTTTAAATAGGATGATTTTACCAAAATGCCCCTGGTGGCTGTATTGACTGTATTAGAAAATAAGGGCATTCTTGTAATTTCACAGGTCTAGTTTTCTTTCTTCCTTGTAACTGTTTATATGCAAAGCCTGTAAACAGAACGCAGCGATTATTCTCATTTTTGCAACAAAACGGTTTCCCTTTGCAGCTCCAATTCTCTCTTCTCGTTCTTCTCCCTTATTTTGTTGCTTGATTGTTGAGCATTTTAACATGGTATCAAAGCTTGAGTTCTCTGTCATTGTTTGAGGTTTTGAATGTTGAAATGGTTGTTAATTCTTTTCTTAGAATACTGGTTCCAATCTTCGCGTTTAAGTGAGTGATATTTTTTTGACTACTGTTGGTTGCAATGGCGTCTCAGAGCAATATAGCTTCGGGATCAAGAGGGAACCAGAACAATACCGATATTAGTCCACTACAAAATGTAATGTTTTGTTCAAGAGGAAATCAGAGTCAACCTGGTGAGAGTCCACTACAGAATCCATATTATTTACATCTTAATGACAGTCCTGCAATCATGTTGGCCCAACCAGCTTTAAATGTACACAATTATCACACATGGATTCGTACTTGTGAAATGGAGTTAGTTGTGAAGAGCAAAGTGGGGTTCGTTGATGGAACAATTCCGAGGCCATTAAATACAGATCCTCAATTTCCTATCTAGAGACAGGTAAATACGATGGTGCAATCATGGATTATGAATTCAGTCTCTCAATCCATCTCTCAGATCATCACGTGGTTTGATAGGGCTTTTGATGTCTGGAATGACCTGAAATTAAGGTATGGTAGCACTGATCCATTAGATTATGTGATTTGCTTGAGAATTTTTACGGTATTAAGCAAAAAGGAATGAGTGTAAACGAGTACTTCACAAAATTGAAGGTAGTTTGGGAGGAGCTAATGGCAATAAGGTGTACCTAGCTGTGGTTGTAGAGACGGTAGGTGTGATGTAACAAGTAAAATGCAGAGGTTCGTTGAAAGTGGCTATGTGATTAAGTTCATCAAAGGTCTAAATGATAATTTTGATCCTGTGAAGTCACAAGCTTTTGTAATGTCCCCCTTGCCTGACCTAAATACCACATTCTCAATGGCTTTGAAGTATGAAACAAAAGTAATGGCAGACAATGGTTTAAGTACCATTGAAACTATAGTCACAGCCTTAATGGCTGACAGTCAACAAAATGAAAGTATAGTGGCAAGTACATATGTTAATAGACAACAATATGTTGGGTATAGGAAGGGCAACAGTAAGCCCCATATTAAAGGTGCCAAATGTTTCTTGTGTACGCACTGTGGTATGTCAGGACACGCAGTGGAAAAGTGTTACAAATTGCATGGTTTTCCTCATGGTTTTAAACCTAAAGGACAAGTACACATGAGTGAGGCTATGGATTTACAGTGTGAGAAGCCTCAAGCATTTCAGTTGATTAAGAACTGCCAGTCATTGATGCTTACACCTCAACAGAATCAGAAGTTGTGAACTGGTTGAACGGACAAGATGACAATCAGGACGTTGAACCCAGAGCCACTTCTCAGAATGTTGTTCTATCTGCTAAGGTTGACAAGATGTCAGGCAACCCTTTGACTAATGAATTAAACACATGGATTCTTGATTTTGGCGCTACTGATCATATTAAATCTCATCTGTCCTTGTTTCTTTCCTATAAGCCTGTCAATCATATCATGATCAAACTGCCTAATAACCAATATGTGCATGCAACTTACGTTGGGACAGTGGTTATGAATCCTTCACTTACAATAAATAATTCCTTGTATGTTCCCTCTTTTAGCTATAACTTGTTGTCTCCTAGTAAGCTTACTACAGACCCTACTTTAATCATCCAATTCCATGGTTCTCTTTGCTTGATTCAGGATCAATTGTCCAAGAGGATGATTGGCTCAGCTAGTCTTTCTCAGGGCCTTTACTATCTACGTGGAAGCACCATGCCTGATTAAGCTTCCATTTGTTTGGGTTCCTAAGCTTCCATTTCTCCTTCCTTGCTATGGCACTGTAGGCTTGTACATGCTTCAACTCCAAGAATTCAAGAGGTCCAGAGGCATGATCCATCTGTAGTAGGAGGACCTCTTCCTGTTCCTTGTTCAGTCTGCCCCTTGGCAAAAGACTTCCCTGTCCTGTTTCTACTTCTATTTCAAAACTTCCTTTTGATCTTGTGCATATAGATATTTGGATGCCAAATAGGCATCCCACCGTGTATGCTCAGAAAATTTTCTTTACAATTGTGGATGATTGTAGTAGATATACTTGGGTGTATTTGATGAAATCCAAGAGTGAGAATAGATAGTTTGTTCAAAATTTCGGTCAACTTGTTCATTATCAATTTGAATGGCATATTAAAGTGCTAAGAACATATAATGGTCCAGATTTGCAATGCCTAATTTCTATTCTCAGCATGGCATTATCCATCAAACTAGTTGTGTATACACATCACAGCAGAACGGACTTATAGAAAGAAAATATCAAACACATATTGTGGTTGCAAGATCCTTGCTGTTTCAGGCTCAATTGCTCTTGTCCTACTGGTGATTTTCCATTTCTCATGCTGTGTTTTTAATCAATCTTATGCCTACTCCTGTGCTTGAACATAAAAATCCATATAAAATCTTGCTCCAGAAAGCTCCCACGTATCAGCATCTAAGAATTTTTGGTTGCCTGGCATATGCACACAACAAGCATCCAACCAGACATAAATTTTCTCCAAGAGTCATACCATGTCTGTTCCTTGGTATTTCTAGCACCAAAAATGGCTTTGTTCTTCAATCCTTGAGCAATAAAGAGATCGTCATCTCAAGAGACATTCAATTTTGTGAGTCTCATTTTCCTTATGCCACTACAAATGTCTCATCAAACTCACTTTCTCAAATGATTAATTCAGTTTTTCCATCCTTCTCTACATTTAGTAACAGTCATCTCACAACTGAATTTCCACAATCATCACCAATATTAACCTCAGAACTGACTCCTTCATCACCAGCTCATATTTTGGCTCCTTCTTCTGCTACTGATCACACCATGCCTTCAATCACCACAAGTCACTCACCCGTGCCAAATATCACTATTGATATTCCCTTAACTATTAATTCAATAGACAATGGACTCCTACATGAGCTTCCAGCTATAGATGATGTTGCATACCCCCTCTTCGACTCCAACACCCTCTTCTACTCTTACACCCTCCAGTCCTCTGAGACAGAAATGCCCACCTAAGAATCCTAAAGATTACTATTGCCATCAGTCTCAGTCCACTTCCTGTTCTTCTGTGCATTCTTCTGTGCTCTATCCTATAGAACACACTCAGACATTTGATCATGTAGCTCCTAAATACAAGAATTATGTGCTTAATATTAGTCTGCAGGAAGAGCCTACTTCTTATCACCAAGCAGTTAACTTAGCAGACTAGAAGAAGGCTATAGATGTAGAACTGGCTGCACTGGTTGCTAATCACACTTGGGACCTAGTACCTTTATATAGCGCCCTGGCCCGATACCGACATTGGTACCAGTGCATCCGGCATAGTCTACTATGAGAACTACGAAGCGTCAAAACAGATCAAGCACACATCATCAATTATGCAAGATAAATCAGCAGAAATCAGTGAAAATGACATAAAATTTAAAACTTCAATAACTAATGTAACCAAGTGTAATACAGCGAAAATGAAATGTATTCAGAGATGTCTAATATATCCTCCAACAACGACGGTAACAGAAAGTCTATCGACTAAGGAATTAACATGACATTTTTCCCTCAATGTCTATCATCCCAATGGGCCCACTTGCCGTCGTCTTCCACGAAAATTATCTCACACACGGGTTCACCTGAAAAGAGATGAAGTATCTAGTCTTAGTGAAAAACAAATCTAGCAAGTAACCCGTCTACACACTTTACAGAATCACATATGACGAGTCACCGATGTATAAAAACAATGCCCAAAATAAGGTGCTCGGGTTAGCAATATCATGGTCAAAAATACCCATCAAAAAAGGTAAGTCACATAAACTAACAAAAATAGAGATCACATACACATACAAAACATGTCATATGCACACACCGTTTCATTCATGCCAAGACTCATGCTTCGTGACTCATGATACATGCATTCCTGCAAAAACATATACTAGACTAACTGAAAACCCATGCATATGAAGTCTTTTACAAACATGTCATGCATTTTGTTTCACAAAACTGTTCATACTTATATTCTTATCTTATACTTCGCGTGGCAGAACTTTACACCTGGTGGGTGATCAATCCACAACAAAGCAGAACTGTGTTGAAAGGTCCACGGCCCCATAACAGAACTTTATACCCTGATGTTGATTACAGGTCACACTTTTATACCCTGCCATTGCAGGCATGACTTTTATCCCCTGCATCAACCAGCAGCACAACCTTGTCGTTTAAAACTTGGGTCTTTATTTATACACACGTGTCTTTTCGCAAACCAAAACCCATGACATATGCAAAATGTTCATGTCGTGATGCCAAATACTCATGTCATATCATAACAAAATCCTAAACTTGTTCACCTTTACGTATTGGTTACCGGTCACAAACCTCAAATGTATCAAAGCATGCCTCATTAGTACCCTTTTCACACCCCCTCGTAATACAAAGTCATCTCGAGTCACACTTAGCCTTGTCTTTTTTACGCTTAACATTTCCCATCTCATCGTTCGTCGAACATACTTCTACAATACCACTTGAACTCATATACTAGTCCCAAATGTCACACAAAGGTCCTTCAAACCACTTGTCGTTCATTCCCTAACATTCATTGAGATTTAGCTTAAATTCTGCAAACTAGCAACATCGATCGATCGATGTGCCCCTCACTAATCGATCGATGTCCCTATTCCTGAGCGATCGATGTCCTCTAGAAACTTTTAGTTCTGCACCTCCAGGACTTCGATCGATCGATGTGGTTCATCTGATCGATCGATGTTCAGTTTCTTGGAGATCGATCGATCGATGTTCTCTCAGTCGATCGACTGATGTCCTCCAGAGACTTTTGAAACTATACCAGGTCCACTTGGATCGATTGATGTCCCTCCAGGATCGATCCAAGTCCTTGTTTCTGTAATTTTTACCCCTTTTTGCTGCAAGTTCGACCTAACCATCATCCTTCTTCATTCCAAGCCTATAAAACACCTATACTCAATCCTAAAACATGATTCCAACCTACGTAAATGCTCATGACATCGTATTGAACCTTAATTGCAACCAATGACATGGATCCTAGACTTGCCACACTCCTCTCATTTGAACAAGTTCACAAAACCTTCTAACCAATCCCTAATCCAGCCGCCAACTACATTACACCCATCAAACCTCCTTTAATCCGACCATTACACCTACGACACAAACAACAGGCATATAAACTCATCATCAGGGAGTTCATCATAAGAAAAATGACATCTTAAGGGCATATTCATCATAAATCAAGTATATAACAATAATTCTCAAAAATTGGCCCTAAAGATTCCAACTTTAATCAATCAACACGTATAGAAGCACATAGTGGAGCAATTAGCATAAGCGGAATGAAATTACCAATGTGTGATTCACTTTTCTCTTGCTAGAAAATAGGGCCTACGAATCAAATTGCATAAAGAAAAGTTACTTGCCTTCAATTCTAGAGATCCTTACGGTGATTGTATTGAGTTCTTGGACGGCTTGTCTCTAGGGTTGATCGCAATCTCTTCCTCCTTCTTCCTCTTTTCTTTTCTCTTTTTCTCTCTACCATTCTCTCTTTCTTCTCTCAGTCGATCTCCCCCTCCCTATTTCCCTCATAACTGACGGTCAACAGGGGGAGTTATGCTAATTGTGTAACTCCCCCAACAATTAATTAAGGGGGCAATTTCGGTATTTTGGCCTAATTTCATCTTTTTAATTATTTTATAACTAAATTACATTTAACTAAGCCATATAAACATATATAATTATTAACTCTATCTTTTTGATCCGTTATAATTATTTAACACTAGGCTCGAGAACACGGGGTATGACATTCCAACCCTATTACAAAAATTTTCTTCTTCGAAACTTACGTACCTTAAGTGAAGAGCTGAGGATACTTCTCCTGCATCTGCTCCTCGAGTTCCCACATGGCTTCTTGCTCAGAACGATTACTCCGGTGAACTTTTACATAAAGAATCACTCGCCTCCGTAGCACTTGCTCCTTACGGTCTATTATTCTCACCGGTACTTCCTCGTAAGTAACATCGCCATTTAGCTCTAACGGTTGTGCCTCCAGTATATGACTCGGATCCGTCACATATTTCCTTAATTGTGAGACCTGGAAGACATTGTGGACCTGTGCCAATACTAGGGGTAATGCCAATGATATGCCAAGTTTTCCACCTTCTCCAATGTCTCATAAGGACCAATAAATCGTGGACTTAACTTGCCTTTCACTCCAAACCTCATAATACCCTTTGTAGGAGATACTCTTACATACATCTTTTCCCCTATATCAAATTCCAAAGGTCGTACTTTGGAGTCCGCCCAGCTCTTAATACTATCATGGGTCGTCTTGAGTTTGTCCCAAATAATCTTCATCTTCTCCAACGTCCTCTCAAGCAGTTTGGGTCCAGTGATGATCCTCACACCAACTTCGTCCCAATATACAGGAGACCTATACTTCCGTCCATACAATGCTTTGAAGGGAGCCATGTCGATTGCACTATGATGACTATTATTGTAGGAGAACTCTATCAATTTCACCATTCCATCCCAGCCTCCCTTGAAGTCTAGGACACAAGCCCTTAGCATTTATTCAAGGATTTGAATAGTTCGCTTAGACTATCCATCAGTTTGAGGATGATAAGTTGTACTCATCCTCAACTCAGTGCCCATAGCTCTCTGAAATGCTGCCCATAATTTAGAGGTAGACCGCATGTCTCGGTCTGACACTATGCTCACTGGAACGTCGTGTAAGCTGACAATGTTGTCCATATACAGATTCACCAACTTATCCAAGGATGTTTTGCTTGAGACAGGCGGGAAGTGTGCCGACTTGGTTAACCGGTCCACAACAACCCAAATCATATTGTATCCACTTCTCGTCTTTGGTAAACCGGCTAGGAAATCCATCGTGATGTGTTTCCATTTCCTCTGGGATCTCCAACGGGCTACCAGTAGTATTGTTTGAGATCTCTGTACATTTTGGTGCTACCAGGGTGTATTGATAACTTCGAGCTGTGATCCTCATACAAAATTTCTTTTCTAAGCTCATCCACGCGGGAACACATAGTCTCCCTCTAAACCATAGGCTCCAGTCTTCTCTGGTCTGAAATCCTTCAACTTGACTATACTTTAGTTTCTCTACAATTTCACCTAGAGTTTTATCATTCTCTGAGCCTCTTTCACTCGATAAACTAAACTTGGTGTTATGGTCAAAGCCGCCAAAACATTTACTGTGGACTCCACCAAGTCCAAACCAAATTCTTACATTTCTCTTTCCAGTGGTGATTGTCATGCATGGTTGGATTTTCTGCTTAATGCATCTGCCATCTTATTAGCTTTACCTGGGTGATAGTGAATTGTCAAGTCATAGTCCTTTAGCAGTTCCAACCATCTCCGCTGTCTCATGTGCAACTCCTTCTGGGAGAACAAGCACTTTAGGCTCTTGTGATCGGTGAACACCGCTCACTTCTCCCCATATATGTAGTGCCGCTAAATCTTTAGAGTGAACACAATTGCTGATAGTTCAAGGTCATGTATCGGATAGTTTTGTTCATATGCTTTTAGTTGCCTTGAGGCATACTCGATGACTCGTTCGTGTTGCATCAAAACACAACCTACAAGTGAAGTATTAGACCAAATTCGATTTGGACGGAAAATCATAATTTATTCTACAGTTTACGTACCTAGACCAGTTTTTGACGCATCACTATATATTACAAACCCATCAGTACTAGAGGGTTGAGCCAATACTAGAGCTGTGTTTAACTTCTTCTTGAGTTTCGAGAAGCTCTTTTCACATTCGGCTATCTACTCAAACTTAGACTTCTTCTGGGTAAGACGACTGAGGGGTACTGCTATCATTGAGAATCCATCAACAAACTTCATGTAATAGCAAGCTAGACCCAAGAAACTTTGCATTTCAGTGACATTCGTGGGTCTAGGTCATTCAATAATAGCTTCCACCTTCTTAGGATCCACAGCAATCCCCTCTTCTGATATTACGTGACCAAAAAAGGTCACACTCTTCAGCCAGAACTCGCATTTGCTGACTTTGGCATACAGTTGTTTATGCCTCAGTATTCCCAAGACGACACTCAGATGCTCAGCATGGGTTTGCTCATCAGGAGAATATACAAGGATGTCATCTTTGTAGGATCTGCAAGGCACCACTAGAAGGGGGGTTGAATAGTTGGTGCGGAAAGTGTGGTTTTTTTAAAATTGTTTTGACTCAAGAACTCAACTTCTGAAAACAGTTTCTGTTTTCAGGACCAGTTTTAAAACGTTTTTAAAACTAGGTTGTAGGTCTTCAAAAATTCTGAAATTTTGAGAGAACTTAGCCTCAGATGCTATGAGTGTCTCCTAAAAATTTCAGATTTAAATTCAACCTTTAACCCCTTCAAATATTGTTGGTGGTCAGATTGCACGAATCTGCCAGAAACGGTAGACTGATTTGAAAAATTTATTCCTATTTTTATGTAACTCTAAATGCTCTGAAATCTTAACCACTAACCCCTTATAAGTTATATTTAAATGGGTTGAAACAGTTTTGAAAAATGATTTTGGGAAGTTAGTCAAATACGCTCAAAGTCCCAACCTTTGCAAGCCTGAAAATCAGACTGCACTAGTCTCAGAACTTTGGACGTTTGGTTGATTTATACTTGTCCAAAAGGGTTGAAACATGTGTCAAATTAACCTTAAGACGTGTGGCTATGATTCTGGAAAGTTTCGTAATTTTTGAAAAACGTTTACTATTTTTACGAACGTAATCAAAAATGATAAGCAGTGTTGAAACAGAATATAAGTGCTAAAAGTAAATGACACCAAGAAGTTTATACTGGTTCGGTTATAAACAACCTACTCCAGTCTTTGAGGAACACCTTCCTCGGTTCACACTAATCACACAACACAAAAATACCTTACCACAGGGTTGATGGAGTTACACACCAACTCCAACCCTTTACAAATCTTGTATGATGAATACAATGCACACGAACGCCACCACCTTGCAAGATTGAAGATTGATCACACCTTGATCAATATTTTACAAAGATAAAATAATATGTGGTGGTCTAAGAAAATCCTATTCAAGTATATGAATGTAAGTACAATAGGCTTTTAGGAAGAAGAAAGAAAGAGAGTGTAGAAGAAGAGAATGTAGGCGTTTTTAGCTTCAAGATTGCAATGCTTTTTCTTGTCTTTGTTTTGCTCTTCTTCCTTTCCTTTTAATCTTGATTTGGCCACCCCCTTGGTGCTAGTACTACTCTTGAAAATTATCTTCTAAGTCCTTGCGAGAATATGTGGCATCATTGTGACATGATCTTGCTTACTTGGCATCTCCTTATTGAATGATCATTTAACTCTTGCTTACTTGGCACTCATTGATTGGTTGAATGTTGGCATCACTTGATGACTAGGAAAATCTGAGAATTCCACTAAAAACATGTGCCAAAATCACCATAAAACAATTTCCATAACTTCCAAGATCATCACATAAATTAAGAAAGATAATATTTCTCCAAAAAGGTTGATAAAATCGGCCATAATGAGGCTTGAGCATGTGATACATGGGTCTTCATTTCAAATTGTTACCAAATTTTCTTTGATTTTTCACTTAAAAATAAATCACCAATTAGTAGACAATATTCTCATCAATTTTGGCAATAAAATTGGACAATAACATGGCCAAACAATCGGCCTAGGTACATTCACACACATGCTGAAAGTTTTCAGCATGTGTGATATTCAAGATATCACAATTTTACTTTCATATCTTATTCAAATTAATTCCAATTTGTCTTCCAATTAATCACATGTTTCAAGACACAAAATATAGCCTCATAATGGATGAAATTCGGCCAGCTCTTAATACACATGCTGAAATCTTCAGCATGTGTTACAAATGAGATAAAATTTGAAACATTACTTTTTGTAGCTTCTTTCTTTAAGTCACCAATATTGTATGCTTGATTCTTGACCAATCAATATGTCAACAAGGCTCCACATAGGCTCCATCAAGCTGGTATAGGCGTGTATAATGTGTAGATACATGTGCTGAATTTTATTTTTGCAAACTTTGTAAAATAGTGCACATTTAATAATACACACATGGTATATTCCAATCAGCCCTTAATTTAATTTTCTAGAACACTTTAAGATGTATGACATATGTAAAAAGTGTCTAGATACATGTCGTATGATGTGCCAAAAACGTTCCATGTGTTGTGTACGTAGAAAACCGAATTTTCGATGTTTATCGATTACCCGATTTTTCTCTAATTAAATTCCAACTTTTTTTTGCACATGTTATATATATTATGTTACACATAATATACATAAATTAAACTTTAATATTCAGCACTTGTCTGGTCTTAAAGTGGTGCCATATACATGTGACAAAATTGAAATTGGAATCTCCACAATTCGGACTTAATGTGGGGTGATTTGTGTGTGCCAACATGGAATGATTTTATGGTTGGAAATAACATCAAACCCACGAAAATTATAGAGATTTTTGAGGTGTAGGGGCTGGCCATCTATTTATGGCAAGTACGTGACACGTTGGCAAGTTTCTTTATTCGCCCGATACGACAATTTTCGGTTTAAAACCTTTTAACGTGTCGTATTTAATTTGTCATCACCATGACTTATATCATATGATATAAGACCTGAAAATACTCATAAATATGAGTTAAGTATGGTGGTGTGACGTTAACGTACGTACGTAAAATATATAACTTGTTGGTAGCACATTGGAATAAATGTGTATGTGCCTTTTTCAAAAAATCTGAAAATATATGTATTTATATATATATATATATATATATATATATATGCGTGTATATATGTGAGAGGAGAAGGAGGAGACTTTCCTTTCTTAATCTTGTTGCCTTTGTGCCTTGTCCAAATGTTGCTTCCTTTAATGAACTACTTAGTTTAATTAACTAAGTACTTCACTTAATGAACTAGTTTAGTTCATTAATGGTGGCACCTGAAAATAGTACAAACACAACAAATGTTTGCCATTTGATGTAAGCTTTAACGCTTCATGGCTCGTTAGTACGGCAACATTATATATGAACTATATAAGGCAAGTTATATGCAATATGTCATGCACATTTATGTCATGCACGTTTTTATGCACATTTAAATCATACATTTTGAAATCACTCAAACCCCTTTTTCTCTACAATCTCCCCCTTTTAATGATTTTCAAAATAACCTACTTTCATGATTTAAATCCTATCGCTCCCCCTTCAATCATGCATAAATTCAAAATTTGAATTTTAAATTTCAAATCCGCTCTCCCTTTATTTATGCAATCAGTGTCTCTCTCCCCCTTAAATCATGCTTTCTCTCCCCCTTTATTTTGGAAATTCAATCAAAATATGCCTGTAAATAAGGAAAGAGAATCAAATCAAATCAGCAGAAATTATGCCTAATTTAGAACGGAGATTTTCGTACGTGGCTTGATTTAAGGCTTTAGTAAAGATATCAGCTACTTGTACTTCTGTGTGTACGTGATCTATGATGATATCACCATTATTTATGTGATCACGAAAAAAGTGATAGCGTACTTCTATATGCTTGGCCTTAGAATGTAATACGGGGTTCTTAGACAGATTAATTGCACTCATACTATCACAATATATAGGAATTCTATTTATGGTAATTCCAAAATCCGTAAGTTGTTATTTTATCCATAATAATTGTGTGCAACATAAACTAAGTGCCATGTACTCAGCCTCAGTGGTGGATAAAGCTACGCTTGCTCGCTTTTTGGAAAACCATGAAATGAGTGAGTTTCCTATAAATTGGAAAGTACCACTCGTGTTTTTTCTATCTATCTTACATCCACCGTAATCTGTATCAGTATAAGCATGTAAGTTAAATTCACAATCTTTATCATACCAAATTCCTAAGGTGGGCGTGTGCTTAATATAGTGGAATATTCTTTTTACCGTATTATAGTGAGACACTTTAGGTTGACTTTGAAAACGTGCACACATGCATACACTGAACATGATATCAGGCCTACTAGCAGTAAGATATAGCAAAGAACCAATCATAGATCTATATAAGGCATTATCAAAATCTTTACCATGTTCATCTTTATCAAATTTAGTGGTGACACTCATAGGGATGGGGGATGGTTTTAAATTTTCAAAGCTGAATTTTTTAATCACGTCATTTACATATTTAGCTTGGCTTATGTGAATGCCTTTACTCGTTTGTTTAATTTCCAAGCCAAGAAAATAGTTAAGTTCGCCAACCATAGACATTTCAAATTCGGATTTCATGCAATTTTCAAAATCTTCAACAAGTTTATGTGAGGTAGAACCGAAAATAATGTCATCAACGTAGATTTGAATAATAAGTAAATCCAATTTATCTTGTTTCAAAAATAATGTACTATCTATAGTACATCGTTTAAAACCATTTTCTAAAAAGAAAGTAGCAAAACGATCATACCATGCTCTAGGTGCTTGCTTTAGTCCGTAAAGTGACTTCTTTAGTTTGTACACGTGATCGGGATGTTTTAAATCTTCAAAACCGGGTGGTTGCTTCACGTATACCTCTTCTTGTATAAATCCATTTAGGAATGCACTTTTTACATCCATTTGATAAAGTTTGAAATTTTTCATGCAAGCAATGGCAAGTAAAAGTCGTATAGCTTCTAGACGTGCTACGGGTGCAAATGTTTCATCATAGTCAATTCCTTCTTCTTGATTATAGCCTTGTGCTACAAGTCTAGCTTTATTTCTAACGACCTTTCCTTCTTCATTCATTTTATTTCTAAACACCCACTTTGTGCCTACTATGGTCTTATCTTGTGGTCGTGGCACTAAATCCCATATATCAAATCTAACAAATTGATTAAGCTCATCATGCATAGCATCAACCCAAGAAGAATCACTCAAAGCATCATGCACATTTTTGGGTTCAATTTCGGAAATCATAGCATGGAATTGATTTATTTCATCCAAAGTTATTCTTCTACGTGGCCGCACGCCGTGATTGATATCGCCTATAATGAGATCATGTGGGTGATCTCTATGCCATCTTGGTTGATTATTTTCTATGTTATCATGCATTTCTAAGTGATCATGCATTTCTAGTATATCATGTATATCGTGTATATCAAACGTACCATTATCTTCATTCAACACGGGTTTCAATTCAAAATCATGTTTATTAATCTCGCCAAATTCATTAAACTTCACATGAATAGATTCTATGATTTGTCTAGTGAGAGGATCATAACATCTATATGCTTTTGAATTTACAGAATATCCAACAAAGATGCATTCAATTGATTTAGATTCAAATTTATCTAAATTATCTTTTGTATTCAAGACAAAACATTTGCATCCAGACACACGAAAATAGTCAATCTTAGGCATGCGATCATTTAATATCTTATAAGGCGTCTTGTTTATTTTCTTTCTAATGGATAAACGATTCACTATGTAGCATGCACAGTTTACGGCTTCCCTCCACAGAAATCTAGGCAGTTTATTTTTGCATAACATAGTCCTAGCGATTTCTTGTAATGTTCTATTCTTTCTTTCTATTACTCCATTTAATTGTGGAGTTCTAGGTGGCGAAAACTCATGCTTGATTCCTTTTTCTTCGCAAAATGAAATCATATCCTTGTTTTTAAATTCACCGTCTCTATCGCTTCTTATCTTTTTCACATTGAATCCATATTGATTTTCAAGTTGTTTGATTAATTTCGCAATCTCAATGGCACTATCATCCTTATGTGCAAGAAATAAAGTCCAAGTATAACGAGAATAACCATCAACAATCACGCAAGCATAGTGGCGCCCACCAAGGCTCGTAGTGCGACTAGGACCAAACAAATCAATGTGTAGTAATTCTAAAACTCTAGTCGTGCTTATTTCATTCTTAGGTTTAAGTGACTCGCATGTTTGTTTGCCTTTTATGCAAGATCCACACAACCAAAAGTTGTCTGAATCAAGTGTAGGCAATCCTCGTACTAGGTTCTTTCGTTGGAGTTTTTCTAGTGTGGAAATGCCAATGTGTCCTAAACGTCTATGCCACAAATTTACATTAGGTTCGTTTGACATAAAACACTTAACTTTAGCGTCTACCATATCATCCATAGAAAGCGTAAAGATGTTTCCTTCTCATTTTCCTTTTAAAACGGTTTCTCCATTTTTATTTATTATATTGCAATAAGGGTGAGTGAAACACACATCAAAGCCATTGTCAATAAATTGAGAAATACTAAGAAGATTATAAGATAAGTTGCTTACCAAAAAGACGTTTGAGATTTGAAGAGTGCTTGGGTTTCCGATTGTACCTTTTCTGATGATCTTGCCTTCGTTGTTGTCTCCAAAGGTCACGGATCTGCCTCTTGTGACCTTCTTTAATTTCGTGAACAAGCTCGAGTCACCCGTCATGTGCCTCGAGCAGCCACTGTCAAGGAACCACTTTATAGATGTATCTTTTGATGTTTGGGCTCCCTGCAATGTACAAGAATGGTTTAGGTACCCTTTTAATTTTGGGTCCTTGCGAGTTAGTTATTCACCTCTTGGTAAAAGTACCTTTCGGTACCCATACTTGGGTGATCCTTCTTGGTCTAGCAAATGGCAAGAATGTAGATGACGGTGCAATGTAGTAAACATGTGGTGAATGCACTTTGGGCCTTTGGCCAAGAACTCCTTTATACTCATTGTATGTAGGATGTTTTTGATATGTCCTTGTGTTTGTGTGCGTAATGTGTGATCTAGATGAATGAAATGGATGACATGTATGCAAAACTTGTTTCTTCTCATATCTATATGGCACAAAATTGTATTTCGCATGATATGAGGAAGAATTGGGGCGTGAGGAGGGGAGAGAGGATCTTTGCGTCATCTTACACGCCGTTTTTGGTTTTGGGGTGTCTACTTTCTTAGACACTACGAACTTAGTTGGTTTGATGGATACTTCATTTGTTTCAACGTATCCCCAACCCGTTTTATCACTATCATGCTTTTGTGATAAGATAATACGATGCAGCATGTTAGATTCCGTATCAAACTGTTTCATCATTTTCTCTAAGTCTGTATTCCTTGATTTCAAACTTGAAATCTCGGATTTCATTTCATTATTTTGCATGGTCAATGATGAAATCTCTGTCTTTAATGCATTGATGATGCATGATGACTCTTCTTTAGAATCGTTTAATTGAGCGACAAGATTTTTGTTAGAAGATTCTAACATCTTCTTGTCTTCAATTAATCGCTTCTTTTCTTTAGCGAGAGTCTTAGTGAATTTATGCAGTTCTAAGTACTGACTAAAAAGATCATGGTAAGAAGGCTCAGAGTCAGAATCAGAGTCAGATGATACCTCATTCGATGCTTTGGACACAAACTTGTGCAGTCTCCTCTTCGGTTTCAATCTCGGAATCCGGTGTATCACTCCAAGTGGAGGTTTTGAGAGCTCGTTTCCTTTGCTTAGGTTCTGAGACGAGTCTATTCTTGCTCCGTTCCTTGTCAGGGTATTTATTTGTTTGTTTTTCCTTATTAGGGCAGTCATATGATAGATGTACAAGTTTTCCACAATCATAACATTTAACATCTTTATCGTTTGTCTTGTTCTTATTTCTTTTAGTCGAAGTACCCTTATTTTTGTTTCTAAATGACTTTCTCATAAATTTTCTTAAACCTTTAGCCAATAGAATTAAGTCATCGTTATCCGATTGAGAATCACTATCATCTACGTGATCGGAAGAAGTAGAGACGTATTCATTTGATTTAAAAGCAATAGCTTTACCTTGTTTAGATGATTTCGATTTCCGTATGGTGAGTTTATTCTCATAAACCTTAAGTGATCCAATTAATTCTTCCATTTTTATTGATCTAGTTTCTTTGCTTTCTTCTATTGCGGTCACTTTAGGGTCCCACTCGGATGGAAGGCTTCGCAAGACTTTCTGTACCTTTTCCTACATGGTAAAGGCTTTACGAAGAGACTCAAGAGAATTGTAGATGTTAGTCAAGCGAAGATCCATATCAACAATAGATTCATTAGGCAATAATTTAAACGACTCGAGTGTGGACATAAGCATGTTTATCTTGGACTCTTTTACTTGACTAGTGCCTTCGTGTTTCATTTCGAGTATTCTCCACATTTCTTGTGCACTAGAGCAGTTTGAGACATAACTAGACTCACTCTTACTTAATCCATTTAAAAGTAATTGTATAGCCCTAGCGTTCATGCTTAGTCTCTTTTTATCCCCACTTGTATATTCTTGTCTAGATTTAACGACTTCTAGTGTGACTCCATCTACGGTGGATAATTTAGATGGAACAAAAGGAGCATCTTCTATAATCGACCAAAGATCAATATCGATTGCCATAAGAAAAAGCTTCATTCTTAATTTCCATTGAATGAAAGACTCACCGTCAAAGAGAGGAGGCCTTTGACTCGACATACCTTCTTGTTTAGTTTTGAGAATTGTGGTTGCCATCTCATTGAATTGTTGGATTTTTTGAATTGAGTTTTCATGCGCTCTGATACCACTTGTAGGATCTGCAAGGCACCACTAGAAGGGGGTTGATAAGTTGGTGCGGAAAGTGTGGTTTTTTTAAAATTGTTTTGACTCAAGAACTCAACTTCTGAAAACAGTTTCTGTTTTGAGGGCCAGTTTTAAAACGTTTTTAAAACTAGGTTGTGGGTCTTCAAAAATTCTGAAATTTTGAGAGAACTTATCCTCAGATGCTATGAGTGTCTCCTAAAAATTTCAGATTTAAATTCAACCTTTAACCCCTTCAAATATTGTTGGTGGTCAGATTGCATGAATCTGCCAGAAACGGTAGACTGATTTGAAAAATTTATTCCTATTTTTATGTAACTCTAAATGCTCTGAAATCTTAACCACTAACCCCTTATAAGTTATTTTTAAATGGGTTCAAACAGTTTTGAAAAATGCTTTTGGAAAGTTAGTCAAATACGATCAAAGTCTCAACCTTTGCAAGCCTGAAAATCAGACTGCACTAGTCTTAGAACTTTGGACGTTTGGTTGACTTATACTTGTCCAAAAGGGTTGAAACTTGTGTCAAATTAATCTTAAGACGTGTGGCTATGATTCTGGAAAGTTTCGTAATTTTTGAAAAAGGTTTACTATTTTTACGAGCGTAATCAAAAATGATAAGCAGTTCTAAAACAGAATATAAGTGCTGAAAGTAAATGACACCAAGAATTTTATACTGGTTCGGTTATAAACAACCTACTCCAGTCTTCGAGGAACACCTTCCTCGGTTCACAATAATCACACAATACAAAAACACCTTACCACAGGGTTGATGGAGTTACACACCAACTCCAACCCTTTACAAACCTTGTATGATGAATACAATGCACACGAACACCACCACCTTGCAAGATTGAAGATTGATCACACCTTGATCATTTTTTTACAAAGATAAAAGAATATGTGGAGGTCTAAGAGAAGCCTATTCAAGTATATGAATGTAAGTACAATAGGCTTTTAGGAAGAAGAAAGAAAGAGAGTGTAGAAGAAGAGAATGTAGGTGTTTTTAGCTTCAAGATTGCAATGCTTTTTCTTGTCTTTGTTTTGCTCTTCTTCCTTTCCTTTTAATCTTGATTTGGCCACCCCCTTGGTGCTAGTACTCCTCTTGAAAATTATCTTCTAAGTCTTTGGGAGAATATGTGGCATCATTGTGACATGATCTTGCTTACTTGGCATCTCCTTATTGAATGATCATTTAACTCTTGCTTACTTGGCACTCATTGATTGGTTGAATGTTTTCATCACTTGATGACTAGGAAAATCTGAGAATTCCACTAAAAACATGTGTTAAAATCACCATAAAACAATTTCCATAACTTCCAAGATCATCACATAAATTAAGCAAGATAATATTTCTCCAAAAAGGTTGATAAAATCGGCCATAATGAGACTTGACATGCTGAAATTTCAGCATGTGATACATGGGTCTTCATTTCAAATTGTTACCAAATTTTCTTTGATTTTTCTCTTAAAAATAAATCACCAATTAGTAGACAATATTCTCATCAATTTTGGGAATAAAATTTGACAATAACGTGGCCAAACAATCGGCCTAGGTACATTCACACACATGCTGAAACTTTTCAGCATGTGTGATATTCAAGATATCACAATTTTACTTTCATATCTTATTCAAATTAATTCTAATTTGTCTTCCAATTAATCACATGTTTCAAGACACAAAATATAGCCTCATAATGGATGAAATTCGGCCAGCTCTTAATACACATGCTGAAATTTTCAGCATGTGTTACAAATGAGATAAAATTTGAAACATTACCTTTTGTAGCTTCTTTCTTTAAGTCACCAATATTGTATGCTTGATTCTTGACCAATCAATATGTCAACAAGGCTCCACATAGGCTCCATCAAGCTGGTGTAGGCGTGTATAATGTGTAGATACATGTGCTGAATTTTATCTTTGCAAACTTTGTAAAATAGTGCACATTTAATAATACACACATGGTATATTCCAATCATCCTTTAATTTAATTTTTTAGAACACTTTAAGATGTATGACATATGTAAAAAGTGTCTAGATACATGTCGTATGATGTGCCAAAAACGTTCCATGTGTTGTGTACGTAGAAAACCGAATTTTCGATGTTTATCGATTACCCGATTTTTCTCTAATTAAATTCCAACTTTTTTTGCACATGTTATATATATTATGTTACACATAATATACATAAATTAAACTTTAATATTCAGCACTTGGCTGGTCTTAAAGTGGCGCCATATACATGTGACAAAATTGAAATTGGAATCTCCACAACTTGGCCTTAATGTGGGGTGATTTGTGTGTGCCAACATGGAATGATTTTATGGCTGGAAAAAACATCAAACCCACGAAAATTATAGAGATTTTTGAGGTGTAAGGGCTGGCCATTTATTTATGGCATGTACGTGACACGTTGGCGAAGTTTCGGTATTCGCCCGATACGACAATTTTCGGTTAAAATCTTTTAACATGTTGTATTTAATTTGTCATCACCATGACTTATATCATATGATATAAGACTTGAAAATACTCATAAATATGAGTTAAGTATGGTGGTGTGACGTTAACGTACTTACGTAAAATATAACGTGTCGGTAGTACATTGGAATAAATGTGTATGTGCCTTTTTCAAAAAATTTGAAAATATATATATTTATATATATATATGTGTGTGTATATATGTCAGAGGAGAGGAGGAGACTTTCCTTTCTTAATCTTGTTGCTTTTGTGCCTTGTCCAAATGTTGCTTCCTTTAATGAACTACTTAGTTTAATTAACTAAGTACTTCACTTAATGAACTACTTTAGTTCATTAATGGTGGCACTTGAAAATAGTACAAACACAACAAATGTTTGCCATTTGATGTAAACTTTAACGCTTCATGGCTCGTTAGTACGGCAACATTATATATGAACTATATAAAGCAAGTTATATGCAATATGTCATGCACACTTATGTCATGCATGTTTTTGTGCACATTAAATCATACATTTTGAAATCACTCAAACCCTTTTTCTCTACAATCTATGAATACTACTACGAACTTATCCAACTGTTCCCGAAAGACGGTATTCATAAGGTCCATAAAGGAAGCAGGGGTATTTGTTAATCCAAAGGACATAACTAGGAATTCATAGTGGCTATATCTTGTACGTGAGGCTGTCTTACCGATGTCTTCAGCCTTCACCCGCAGTTTGTGGTACCCTGATTGGAGGTCAATCTTGGAGAAAATTCTAGCACCCTTTAGTTAGTCAAACAGATCCTCCATTTGAGGCAGTGGGTACTTATTCTTGACGGTAATTTTATTCAACTCTGGGTAGTCGATAAAGAGTCTCATGCTACCATCTTTTTTTTAACGAACAAACAAGCGCTCTCCAAGGTGACACACTGGGACGGATGAATTTTTTGTCTAACAGCTCTTGAAGTTGTTCTTTTAATTCTCTCAATTCTGCCAAAGCCATTCTGTAAGGGGGCTTTAGAAATAGGTTCAGTTTTTGGGATCAGGTTTATCTCAAACTCGACTTCCCTCAGAGGTGGCGCTCCTAGCAGTTCTTTCGGGAGTACATCCAAAAATTCGTTGACTACCTGAATTTGTTCAATAGATAGTATCACTTGGGTCACATTCATTGTATATACCAAGAACCCCTCGGCACCCTTCCTTAAGGCTCTGCAGGCCTGAGTAGCTGTCATATACACCTTCTTAGGAATTTTCTTTCTCTGGGCCTCACCTTGGAAGGTTATGTCATCCATCTCAGAATTCTTGACTATCACTTGTTTCGATCGACAATCAATGTTGGCGTGATACATGGCCAACCAGTCCATTCTTAATATGACGTCAAAGTCATACATCTGAATGGGAATTAGTGTGGCGAGAAACGTTTGTTCTCCAAACTCCAACTCACAGTTCCGGTACTGTTGGTGCGAAATTAAAATTTGATCTCTGACCGCTTGAACATGATACGGAGTCTCTAACCACTCAAGTAATTCGCCAAGGTGCTTGGTGAATTTCTTTGCCACAAAAGAGTGGCTTGCGCCACTATCAAAGAGTATGTTGACAGGTATCTTATTTACTAAAATCGCTCCTAAAATCATATCAAGTTTCACGCAGGGTTAAGCATATAAAGATACAATTCCAATCAAAATTTAAACTTAATCTTATGTTGTACCTGTCACCACGTCGGTGGCTTCCTGAACATCCGTGTCCGTCATGAGATGCACATGGGCATTTGCTTTCGGCTTAGACCTCTGTTATGGCGCCGTCTCTCCCTTGGCATTCTTCTTCATCTCTGGACAGTGTCTAATCAGATGGCCCACCTGGCCACAACGATAACATTCTCCGGCCAACTTTCTGCATTCCCCAGCATGGCTTTTGTTGTAATGTGGACACACTCCCACAACCTCACTCTCGCTTCCTCTCTCGGCCTCTTCCCTCTGCCGGAGGATTCTGCACCGGCCTGCCATGCCGCTATTCTGCTGAAGTCACTCTCCACACGGAAACATGTGTCCAACATATCCTCATAGATTTTCGTTCTGGCATTCACTATCGCCGATTGTATTCTTGAGTCCAAACCCCTTTAAAACTTTGCCATCTTAAGTCGATTATCGGACATAATCACAGGAGCAAACTTTCCCAAGGCATGGAAATGGTCTGCGTACTCCGAGACTGTCATCCAACCCTGCTCAAGTCGGTCGAATGCCCTGATCTTGTCCAAAATCGCTTTCACTGGCACATTGTATTTTAAGAAGGCATCACAGAATTATGCCCAAGAGATCGGTGGGGTCATCTTTAATATCATACTGGCCCACCATTCACCTGCCTTGCCACTCAGAAGGGGTGTGGCCACATTAATTGTGATCTCTTCCGACACTTGCACCAGCCGGAAACACTTCTCTACCTCAGCCCGCCAGTGCTGAGCCTCCTCAGGATCAGTGCATCCCGAAAACTCAGAAACTCTGATCTTTCTCATCTCTTTGTAGAAGAAACGAATGTTATGTTGTGGCGACGGAGGAGGCGGAGGTTGCTGTTGCTGAGCGTAACCCTGAGCAATCACAGTCAGTGCATCTGTGAGCACTTGGGGTAGTACCATTTGAGGTGGCTGAATTTTTTGTCCATCGCCAGAGTTCCCGGTACTATCTCTTCGTGGAGGCATTTTTCTCTAAAAGGTCATCGTTTCCGTTAGCAATCAGTAAACAGAAATTAGTACTAAATGCTCAATCGCGTAAAGGTGGGTGGGGTATGAAATTAAGAGAATGTACAAAAATTACTTCCTATATGTGCTCGCACACACCCAACTCTTATTATACTTAAACCCTAAACATTTAATGCTTATTCATAAGGTTGAACTTAAAGGTTAAGTCATGTCTTAAATTGCTAAAAGATCATGAACCTAAGTTTACGATATATATCTGAAGCCTAAGGCTCTGATACCACCTGTAGCACACTGGCCGGATATCGACATCGGTAAAAGTGCACCCTCCGTAGTATACTATGAGAACTATGAAGCATTAAAACAGACCAAGCACACGTCATCCATGACGCAAGATAAATCAACGGAAATCAACAAAAATGACAGAAAATTTAAAACTTCAATAACTAATGTAACCAAGTGTAATACAGCGGAAATAAAATGTATTCAGAGATTATAACATATCCTCCAACAACGACGGTAATAGAAAGTCTATCAACTAAGGAATTAACATGACATTTTTCCCTCAATGTATATAATCCCAATGGTCCCACTCGCCGTCGTCTTCCACGAAAATCATCTCATACTCGGGTTCATCTGAAAAGAGATGAAGTATCTATTCTTAGCAAAAAAATGCTAGCAAGTAATTCGTCTATACACCTTATGGAATCATAGATGACGAGTCACTGATGTATAAAAACAATGCTCAAAATAAGGTGCTCAGGTTAGCAATATCATGGTCATAAATACCCATCAAAATAGGTAAGTCACATAAACTAACAAAAATAGAGATCAAATACACATCGTGGAACATATTACAAAACAGGTCATATGCACACAACGTTTCATTCATGTCAAGACTCATGCTTCGTGACTCATGATTCATGCGTTCCTCCAAAAAACATATACTAGACTAACTGAAAACCCATGCATATGTAGTCTTTTACAAACATGTCATGTGTGTCATTTCACAAAATGGTTCATACTTATTCTTTTTTATACTTCGCGTAGCAGAACTTTATACCCTGTGGGTGATCAATCCACAGCAAAGCAGAACTTTATACCTTGTGCTGAAAGGTCCACAGCCCAATAACCGAATTGTATACCCTGTTGTTGATTACAGGTCACGCTTTTAGACTCTGTTATTGCAGGCGTGACTTTTATACCTTGCATCAACCAGCAGCCCAAATTTGTCGTTTGAAACTTGGGTCTTTCTTTACACACACGTGTTATAACCTGTAAAAAAAAGAGATAAAATAAAATGAAATAATAACAAAATATTTAAAATTACCTAAATCTTATCTTTTCTCCCTTAATTAAACCTTATCCATCCCCAAATCTCTCCATCTCATTTTAACCTCTCATTAACCCTAATCCCCTCCCCCTCTTTCTTTTCAAACGGCAGCCTCCTCTTCTCCCTTCCCCTATCACTTTCGACCAAGAAGAAAAGGAAAAAGGAGGGACCTTTGATCCAAGGTTGCAAGGAGAGGAAATCACAACGCTAACAACATCATCACACTCTCGTATATCTATCAATTCTCGCTAGGATCGAGGTAGGTGCATACTATTTATTCTCTCAAAACGGTATGAAGATTTGCATAGGCAAAATGGTATTTTTACGTGTTGTTATTGTTTTATTCTTGATTCAATTGTGATCTTAATGATGTGCTCCAACGTGTCTATTTTCCGTTATATGTTTCTTGATTTCAACGTGATCTTGTTGATGCATCTTTCTTTGTGGTGATATGATGTCGTTATGTGTGTATGGAAGTATGTGTGGTGGGATTTTGGAAGGGTATTGATGAATGGACTGTAGGAATTTCAGAATGGAAATCCTGAAATACGGGGACATCGATCGATCGATGTCCAGCAGCTGAGGGATCGATGTGCCTCAGAGGGACGTCGATCGATCGACGTCAGCAGGTGAGGGTTCGATGTACCTCAGATGTACATCGATCGATCGACGTCAACTGAGTGAGGGTTCGACGTGTCTCAGTTGGACGTCGATCGATCGACGTCAGGGGATGACCTCTAACTGTTTTCTATCCTTTCTCTTGCATCCATGGCACGTGCATTTGCACGAGGTATATAGCGTCTATAGGGCGTGGGTGTCATGTGACATACAGCGTCTATAGGGCGTGGGTGTCATGTGACATACAGTGTCTATAGGGTGTGGATACCGGGATGACATATAGCGTCTATAGGGCGTGGGTGTCATGTGACATACAGTGTCTATAGGGCGTGGGTGTCATGCGACATACAGTGTCTATAGGGCGTGGGTGTCATGCGACATACAGCGTCTATAGGACGTGGGTGTCATGCGACATACAGCGTCTATAGGGCGTGGGTGTCCAAACAGTAAGTGGTGGCTAGCTACCATGACGCTGGATTTAGGACCCGGGAGCATGCATTGCATATAGATCTAGGAGCATATTGTCTGGCATATTTCTAGTTGCGTGTGACACGTAATTTGAGCATGCATCACGTACTTGTGCATTTTTATGTGGAGTGTCTTACTTTTCCGTATAAGCCTTGTTATTTTGTCTTATGTGATTACGTGTCAATATCTTTTGGGTATGTAAGCTTTGTATTGTTTTGAGAGGCACCTCCTGGGTGATTACCATCACTCACCCCTACTATTCCAGGTGAAGCTGAGACGGAATATGACTATATCTTCGTTGAGGAGGGGTCCGATACCATAGAATGGGCTGAGTGACTCGTAGATATGTCTGCGGCGAGGAAGGAGACGGGCTGTTATGATATTCATGGGGTGACACAGACATTTTATTCTTTTTCAGTATTACTTTGAAAACAATTTTCAGACTTTTGAACATAGACATTGACCTTGACTTGTAAGACCTGGTCAGCCTAGTAATAATGTCGTTATTTTTTTGAAGTTCGTTAAATTCAAATTAGTGTTATGATTTATCGTTTCCGCAGAAAGAAAAGGAAAACTTTTCCATGTCAGCACTGACGTGTAACAGGTTGATGTGACATTTTGTATTCTCCTTAGTGAGATACGGCGGGTGCGCCGTTACCGAGGATGGAGCTCGGGAGCGGGGCGCTACAGGTGATATCAGAGCCCAGGCTTCAGATACGCCTCGGGAACGTGAAATTAGTTAATCACCCCTAGGATAAGTGATGATCTGTTTTCAAATGATTTCTTTTAACTTAAATAAAACGAAGTAGACATAAGCTATGACTGGGGTTTCGGGTGGCGAGTGCCATTAGTAAGTAGGCGGGATAGGTTACCCCTTTTGCCCTCCACTCTTGTACCTCTTTACACTACTCTTAAGTCAAAATTTGTCTAACATGTCTTAAATCGTCTACAGACAATGTCTCCACGACGTGAACCATCAGGGAATGGTGGACGGGACGGAGACGAACATCAGGGGCAAGGGGCGATTCCCCAAAATTTTGCGGACACACTGGCCAATCTGACGGCCTTAATAGCCCATCAGCAGACGCAGATGGCGCAACAGTATACCCAAATGGCACAGCAACAGGCTCAGATTGCCCAGATACTCCAGCACACTCAGCAACAACAGCAACAACAACCACCACCCCCACCGCAGCAGGGCTTGAGGTTCTATTACAGGAAGATGCAAAAATCCCGAATACCGATGTTCAGGGGTACCACTCGGCCCAAGGAAGCCGAGATTTGGCTCAAAAATATAACCAAACAGATAAGACTGATTCAGGTGTCTACGAACCTGAAAGTGGAGGTGACGACCCCGTTCTTGGAAGGGGAAGCTGAAAGGTGGTGAAATGGGGTGAAATGCAGGTTGACTCCACCGGTGACTTGGGAGCAGTTTGTGGAGGAGTATAAGAAGCACTATGTTCCGGGTAGTGTTATTCAGAGAAGGATGGCAGAATTCCAGATGTTGACACAAGGGTCCATGACAGTTGATCAGTACTCTGAGAAGTTTCACGAGCTGGGCCAGTATATGTCATGCATCATGGACAATGAGGAGGCCAAGATGCTAAAGTTCCATACAGGTCAGAGTTTTCGCATCCAGCAGGCGATTGTGTGTGCAGAGGCCACCACATTTGAGGGATTACTGGAGGTATGTAGATGTGTGGAGAGAAACTTGGATAGGGCTGCTGCACTGGAGAGACTGAAGAGACCCCGTGAGGAGTTACAGGCGGGCAAATCAGAGAGATGGCTGAAAGTGCCTCGGCGCCCTCAGTCCGGGCAACCATTCAGGCCGGAACGACAGCAGAGGGCAGTGAGTCAGACCCCGATGATTGAGGGTCTGGCACCGACTGATGTGCAACCAGTAAGGTCTACAGCACCTGTCTCATGGTGTACACTGTGCGGACGTTTTCATCCGGGACAATGTTGGAAGGACCATAGGTTATGCTATAATTGCGGGAAGCAGGGACATATAGCTAAGGAATGCTCTGCACCGGCTCAGGTGAACCCGCAGACTCAAGCACAGCAGGGAGGACGAGGCCGGACCAATGCTCGAGTCCACGCAATGACGGATGCAGAGGTGGAGGAGTCGGGCGACGTGGTTACGGGTATGTTTATTTAAGTATTTAATTTTGAAGTTGGATTAAAATTCTGCGTATTGTTATTGCATGTTGTGTGCTAAACCTTGAACGTGGTAGGTGTGATTTTAATTAACAAAGTTCCAGCCAATGTATGTTCGATAGTGGGCCGAGTCACTCGTTTATGGCGAAGAGATTTGCCAAGAATCTGGATATTCTCCCCGAATGGATTGAGACTCCATACCGTATACAAGCCGCTGGCGGCCATGTACTCGTGTCCCACCACACTACAAGGGATGTGAGTTGGAGATTAACAATGTGCAATTTTCTGCGACCTTGATACCGATCCAGATGCACGACTTTGACGTTATTCTGGGCATGGACTTCTTGGCAAAGTATCATGCAAATATTGATTGCCGGCAACTTCAGGTCAGCATGAAGACACCTGAATTGGGGAAAACTATTTTTCAAGGGAACCCTAAATTAAAGAAGGCACCTCAGAAGCTTTATTTGACTGCGGCTCAGGCGTTTCGAGCACTAAAGAAAGGAAGGAAGGGTTTTTGGTCTTCTCAATGGGTGCCGAACTGGAGGTTCCGCAGATCGACCAAATCCCTGTAGTAAAGGAATTTACAGACGTCTTCCCTGAGGAGCTACCAGGACTACCCCCAGAAAGAGAGATAGAGTTCGAGATCAATCTTGTACCCGGTGCTGAACCCATATCCAGGGCACCCTACCGCATGGCTCCAGCAGAGCTCAAGGAGTTGAAGGAGCAGTTACAAGAACTGCTGGATCGTAAGTTTATCCGACCCAGTGTATCACCCTGGGGTGCTCCAGTTCTGTTCGTGAAAAAGAAGGATGGGAGCATGAGATTATGTATAGATTACCGGGAGCTCAACAAGATCACTATCAAAAACAAGTATCCATTACCTCGAATCGAGGATCTCTTTGATCAGCTACGGGGGGCTAGAGTATTTTCCAAAATCGATTTGCGATCCGATTATCACCAGTTGAGGATCAAATCAGGGGATACAGCCAAGACCGCCTTCCGAACACGTTATGGCCACTACGAATTCTTGGTTATGCCTTTTGGACTAACCAACGCCCCAGTCGCTTTTATGGATCTAATGAACACAGTATTTCAGAAACAGCTGGATAAGTTCGTTGTAGTGTTCATTGATGATATCCTGATATACTCCCCTGACGAAGAGACTCACGCTGAGCATTTGAGGGAGGTCTTAGAGACCCTTCGGAGAAGCAAATTGTACACCAAGTTCAGTAAATGTGAGTTTTAGTTGAAAAGCATAACCTTTTTGGGTCATATGGTCTCCGAAGAAGGGATTTCTGTGGATCCGAAGAAAATAGAGGCGATCACCGAGTGGCCTAGACCCACTAATGTGACGGAGGTAAGAAGTTTTCTCGGACTGGCTGGATACTACAGGAAGTTTGTCGAGGGCTTCTCATCTATTGCAGTGCCTCTGAGCCGATTGACGCAGAAGAAGTCGAAGTTTGAATGGACTGCCGAGTGCGAGCAGAGCTTCGCCGAGCTAAAAAGGAGACTGACCACAGCTCCTGTTCTTGCCCAGCCCTCTGCGTCAGAAGGGTTTGTCATTTATAGTGACGCTTCAAAGAACTGGCTAGGATGCGTGCTAATGCAAAACGGCAAGGTCATTGCATATACTTCGAGACAGCTAAAGCCTTATGAGCAAAACTATCCGACACATTCTGGAACTAGCAGCGGTGGTGTTCGCACTGAAAATCTGGCGCCACTATTTATATGGAGTGAAGTGCGAGGTGTTCACTGATCATAAAAGCCTTAAGTATCTGTTCACGCAAAAGGAGTTGAACATGCGCCAAGGGAGATGGTTAGAGTTATTGAAAGACTATGATTTAACCATCAGCTATCATCCAGGGAAGGCCAATCAGGTTGCTGATGCCTTAAGTAGGAAATCGAGCTATGCACGGCAGGCCACTCTAGAAAAGGAAATGGCAGAATTTGATTTGGATCTTGTGGATTCTACTGCAGATATTCTGGCAGCGCTAATTATCACTCCAACCTTGGTTGATCAGATTAAGGAAGCACAGAAGAACGATGCGGCAATTAGAGAAACGCGAGAAAGAATGCTAACCAGCCAGGTAGACGGATTTCAGGTTCATGATGACGGCAGTATGCGGTACCAAGGAAGGTTGTGCGTACCGGATGTTGAGGAACTCAGAAGGGAGTTGTTGAAAGAGGCACATAATTCGAAACTGTCTATTCACCCTGGTGCTATGAAAATGTACAATGATCTGAAGAGACATTATTGGTGGAATGGCATGAAGAGGCACATTGCTGAGTTTGTGGAAAGGTGTCGTGTTTGCCAGCAAGTTAAGGCAGAACATCAAAGACCGGGTAGACTGATGCAACCACTAGAAATACCCGAATGGAAGTGGGAGCATGTGACAATGGACTTTGTGGTTGGACTGCCGAAGACAAGAAATGGGAATGATGTGATATGGGTAATCGTGGATCGATTGACTAAGTCCGCCCATTTCTTACCTATTCCTACCGGACTTACTATGGAGAGTTTGGTAACTATGTACATCGATAATATTGTTTACCTTCATGGAGTGCCAGTCAGTATAGTATCTGATCGTGATCCGAAGTTTACATCTCAGTTCTGGGCAGCCTGTCAGAAGAAAATGGGGACTGAGTTACGGTTGAGCACTGCTTTTCACCCTCAGACCGATGGTCAATCTGAGAGGACCATTCAGACCCTGGAGGACATGTTGAGGGCGTGCGCATTGGATTTCAAGGGGAACTGGGACAACATGCTTAAGTTGATAGAGTTCTCCCACAATAACAGCCATCACAGTGCCATAGGCATGGCACCATTCGAGGTTTTGTATGGACGTAAGTGTAGGTCACCTGTTCACCGGGACGAGGTTGGCGAGCGTGTGTTGACGACTTCGGAGATAATTGAGCAAACTAAGGACAAGGTGAAATTGATTCGCGAACGCCTTAAGACGGTTTAAGATAGAAGCAAGAGTTGGGCCGACATGAAGAGACGACCTCTAGAGTTCAAAGAAGGAGAAAAAGTCTACCTTAAGGTATCGCCCATGAAAGGTGTGATGCGTTTTGGAGTGAAAGGGAAGTTGAAGCCTTGTTATATTGGACCGTATGAGATACTCGAAAGGGTTGGAGATTTAGCTTACAAATTGGCACTACCTCCGATGTTGGCTCAGGTGCACAACGTATTCCACGTCTCCCAGTTGAGAAATTATGTTCCTGACCCTAGTCACGTTCTGGATGCGCAACCCCTTAAAATTAGACTTGATGCATCATATGAAGAGGTTCCGATACGGATCCTGGATCGCAAGGACCAAGAACTCAGAAGAAGAATCATCCCCTACGTAAAGGTTCAGTGGAGCAACCATCGGGAGAATGAGGCAACGTGGGAACTAGAAGAGCAAATGCGCGACCGCTACCCCCATCTCTTTGAGTAAGGTACGGCAAGTTTCAGGGTCGAAACATTTTGTAAGGGGGGTATGATGTTATAACCGTGTAAAAAAAGAGATAAAATAAAATGAAATAGTAACAAAATATTTAAAATTACCTAAATCTTATCTTTTCTCCCTTAATTAAACCCTTATCCTTCCCCAAATCTCTCTCTCTCATTTTAACCTCTCATTAACCCTAATCCCCTCCCCCTCTTTCTTTTCAAACGGCAGCCTCCTCTTCTCCCTTCCCCTATCACTTTCGACCAAGAAGAAAAGGAAAAAGGAGGGACCTTTGATCCAAGGTTGCAAAGAGAGGAAATCACAACGCTAACAACATCATCACACTCTCGTATATCTATCAATTCTCGCTAAGATCGAGGTAGGTGCATACTATTTATTCCCTCAAAACGGTATCAAGATTTGCATAGGCAAAATGGTATTTTTACGTGTTGTTATTGTTTTATTCTTGATTCAATTGTGATCTTAATGATGTGCTCCAACGTGTCTATTTTCCGTTATATGTTTCTTGATTTCAACGTGATCTTGTTGATGCATCTTTCTTTGTGGTGATATGATGTCGTTATGTGTGTATGGAAGTATGTGTGTTGGTATTTTAGAAGGGTATTGATGAATGGACTGCAGGAATTTCAGAATGGAAATCCTAAAATACGGGGACATCGATCGATCGATGTCCAGTAGCTGAGGGATCGATGTGCCTCAGAGGGACTCGATCAATCGACGTCAGCAGGTGAGGGATCGATGTACCTCAGATGTACATCGATCGATCGACGTCAACTGAGTGAGGGTTCGACGTGTCTCCGTTGGACGTCGATCGATCGACGTCAGGGGATGACCTCCAACTGTTTTCTATCCTTTCTCTTGCATCCATGGCACGTGCATTTGCACGAGGTATACAGCGTCTATAGGGCATGGGCGTCATGTGACATACAGCGTCTATAGGGCATAGGTGTCATGTGACATACAGCATCTATAGGGCGTGGATACCGGGATGACATACAGCGTCTATAGGGCATGGGTGTCATGTGACATACAGTGTCTATAGGGCATGGGTGTCATGCGACATACAGCGTCTATAGGGCATGGGTGTCATGCGACATACAGCGTCTATAAGGCGTGTGTGTTCAAACAGTAAGTGGTGGCTAGAGACCATGACGCTGGATTTAGGACCCGGGAGCATGCATTGCATATAGGTCTAGGAGCATATTGCCTGGCATATTTCCAGTTGCGTGTGACACGTTATTTGAGCATGCATCACGTACTTGCATATTTTTATGTGGAGTGTCTTACTTTTCCGTATAAGCCATGCTATTTTGTCTTATGTGATTACGTGTCAATATCTTTTGGGTATGTGAGCTTTGTATTGTTTTCAGAGGCACCTCCTGGGTGATTACCATCACTCACCCCTACTATTCTAGATGAAGCCGAGACGGAATATGACTATATCTTCGTTGAGGAGGGGTCCGATATCGTGGAATGGGCTGAGTGACTCGTAGATATGTCTTCAGCGAGGAAGGAGACGGGCTGTTATGATATTCATGGGGTGACACAGACATTTTATTCTTCTTCAGTATTACTTTGAAAACAATTTTCAGACTTTTGAACGTAGACATTGACCTTGACTTGTAAGGCCTGGTCCGCCTAGTAATAATGTCGTTATTTTCTTGAAGTTCGTTAAATTCAAATTAGTGTTGTGATTTATCGTTTCCGTAGAAAGAAAAGGAAAACTTTTCTATGTCAGCACTGACGTGTAACAGGTTGATGTGACGCTTTGTATTCTCCTTAGTGAGATACGGCGGGTGCACTGTTACCGAAGATGGAGCTCGGGAGTGGGGCGCTACAACACGTGTCTTTTCACAAAGCAAAATCCATGACAGATGCAAAATGTTCATGTCGTGATGTCAAATACTCATGTCATGTCATAACAAACTCTTAAACATGTTCGCTCACACTTTACGTATTGGTTATCGGTCACAAACCTCATATGTATCAAAGCATAACTCATTAGTACCCTTTTCACACCTGCATATTACAAAGTCATCTCGAGTAACACTTAGCCTTGTCTTTTTTACGCTTAAGATTTCCCATCTCATCGTTCCTCGAACATGCTTCTAAAATACCACTTGAACTCATATACTAGTCCAAAATGTCACACAAAGGTCCTTCAAACCACTTGTCGTTCATTCCCTAACATTCGTAGAGATTCATCTTAAATTCTGCAAACTGGCAACATTGATCGATCGATGTGCCCCTCACTGATCGATCGATGTCTACTAGTGGACTTCGATAGATCGATGTCCCTATTCTTGAGGGATCGATGTCCTCTAGAAACTTTCAGTTCTACACCTCCAGGACTTCGATCGATCGATGTTCCCCACGTCGATCGATTGATGTCCTCCAGAGACTTTGGAAACTCTACCAGAGCCACTAGGATCGATCGATGTCCCTACAGGATCGATCCAAGTCCTTATTCCTGCAACTTTTCACCCCTTTTTACTGCAATTTTGACCCAACCATCATCCTTCTTCATTCTAAGCCTATGAAACACATATATTCAATCCTAAATCATGATTCCAACCTACGTAAACGCTCATGACATCGTATTGAACCTTAATTGCAACCAATGACATGGATCCTAGACTTCCCACACTCCTCCCATTCGAACAAGTCCACAAAACACTCTAACCAATCCCTAATCCAACTGCCAACTACATTACACCCATCAAAACTCCTTCAATCCGGCCATTCCATCTACGACACAAACAACAAGTATATAAACTAATCATTAAGGATTTCATCACAAGAAAAATGACATCTTTAGAGCATATTCATCGTAAATCAAGTATATAACAATAATTCTCAGAAATGGGCCCAAAAGATTCCATCTTTAATCAATCAACATGTATAGAAGCACATAGTAGAGCAATTAGTATAAATGGAATGAAATTACCAATGTGTGTTTCACTTTTGTCTTCCTAGAAAATAGGTCATGCGAATAAAAATTGTGTAAAGCGTATAGAAATGTTACTTGCCTTAAAATCTAGAGGTTCTTACGGTGATTGTATTGAGTTTTTGGACGGATTGTACCTAGGGTTGATCGCGATCTCTTCTTCCTTCTTCCTCTTTTCTTTTCTCCTTTTCTCTCTCCTTTTCTCCCTTTCTGCTCTCAGTCGATCTCCCCCTCTCTATTTCCCTTATAACAGACAGTCAAAAGGGGGAGTTATGCTAATTGTGTAACTCCCCCAACAATTAATTAAGGGAGCTTTGGTATTTTGGCCTAATTTCATTAATTTCATCTTTTTAGTTATTTTATACCTAAATTACATTTAACTAAGCCTTATAAACGTATATAATTATTATATTTATCTTTTTGATCCGTTATAATTATTTAACACTAGGCTCGGGATCACGGGGTATGACACTTTACCTCCAGGAAAGAAGCCCATTGGTTGTAAGTGGGTCTATAAAATAAAGAGAAGAGCAGATGGCAGCATTGAGCTCTATAAGGCAAGCGTAGTTGTAAAGGGCTATACACAGCAGGCAGGTGTGGATTATGGGGATACTTTCTCTCCTGTGGCTAAAATGACCACTGTAAGGGTTCTTCTGGTTTTAGTATCTCTCCAGTGTTGCATCTACACCAACTTGATCTCAATAACGTATTCTTACATGGGGATCTACATGAGGACATTTATATGTCATTATCTGATGGTGTCTTGACTTCTGTTCCAAGAGTTGTCTGTAAGCTCAACAAATCTCTGTATGGGTTGAAGCAGGCTAGTAGACAATGGAATGAAAAACTCACTGCTTTTCTGGTTGGTCAATGCTATGAGCAGTCCAAGCATGATTGCACACTTTTCATAAAACATCATCAGGGATCCTTTCTAGCACTTCTGGTGTATATTTATGATATTATAGTGGCCAGTAACTCCTTGTCCTTTATCATTGATCTTAAGTGCATTTTACATCATGCTTTTAAGATTAAGGATTTTGGTGGACTAAGATATTTTCTGGGTCTGGAGGTAGCTAGGTCCCAAATGGGGGGTCCTCATATGCCGGAGAAAGTATACACTAGAGCTGTTAGAGGAATCAGGTTATCTAGCTTCTAAACCAGCTAAGAGCCCAATACACCAGAATTCTAAACTGGCTCATAATGATTCCAAATTGCTCTAGGATGTGTCTGCATACAGAAAACTAATAGGGAAACTATTGTACCTTACCATAACAAGACCAGACATCACAAACACCGTGCAACAACTCAGTCAATTTTTAAATGCTCCTACTGAGTGTCATATTAGTGCAACACAAAGGTTGTTGAGGTACCTCAAGGGATTTCCAGGTCAAGGATTACTGTTTCCAAGCAAAGGCACACTGTAGTTGAAAGCTTTCTCAGACTCGGATTGGGGTGGATGCATGGAGAACAGTGTAGGATCTGCAAGGCACCATTAGAAGGGGGGGGTTGAATAGATGATGCGGAAAATATGGTTTTTAAAATTTCTTTAAACCTAACCAATTCAAGTTCTGAAAACAGATTCTGTTTTCAGGACCTGTTTTAAAACGTTTTTAAAACTAGGTTAGAGGTCTCCAAAAATTATGAAATTTTGAGAGAACTTAGCCTCAGATGTTATGAGGGTCCCCTAAAAATTTCAAATTAAAATTCAACCTTTAACCCCTTTGAATTTTTGTCACAAAAATAAATCAATTATATATGGTAAGTCTTGCTAACAAATGAAGAATGAACTTGGACACAACAAGGGGACAAAATTCGGCCAGCACACCCTTCACATATGCTGAAAAATTTCAGCATGTGTGATATGTAAAATATCACACTTAATTACTTTACATAATATTCAAATCATTTCCATAACATCTTCAATTAATCCTTTAATAAAAATTGACAAAATATGTTGCCTTAATGACATAAAAATCGGCCAAGGTAAGAGTAGTATGCTGAAATTTTCAGCATGTGACATAAGAGAGGTATATGTTGAATACTTACCTTTTGTAGCTTCTCTCTTTGATTCATCAACATTGTATGATTGATCCTTGACCAATCAACATGCCAACAAGGCTCCACATATGCTCCAAATCAGCTGTAGTAACGTTTGAGTGTGTTTGTACATGTGCTGAAATTTATTTTTGCTAACTTTGTAAAATAGTGCACATTTAATAATACACACATGTAATATTCCAATCAGCCCTTAATTTAATTTTCTAGAAAACCTTAAGATGTATATTATATGTAAAAAGTGTCTAGATACGTGTCACATGATGTCCAAGAAAAACGTTTCATGTTATGTGCATAGAAAACCGAATTTTCGATATTTATCGATTACCCGATTTTTCTCTAATTTAAATTCCAACTTTTGCACATGATATATATATTATGTTATACATAATATATATAATATATACTTTAAATTTCAGCACTTGGCTGATTTAAAGTGGTACCATAAACATGTGACAAAATTAAAATTGGAATCTTCACATTTTGGCCTAAATGTGGGGTGATTTGTGTGTGCCAACATGGAAAGTATTTTTGCCTGATTTTTCAGTGATGTGCACGAAATTTACATCAATTTTTGATGTATATGGGCTGGCCATTTATTTATGGCAAGTACGTGACACGTTGGCGAAGTTTCGGTATTCGCCCGATACGACAAATTTCGGTTTAGAACCTTTTATCGTGTCGTATTTAATTTGTCATCACCATATCTTATATCATATGATATAAGACCTGAATATACTCATAAATATGAGTTAAGTATAGTGGTGTGACGTTAACGTACGTACGTAAGATATATAACGTGTCGGTAGTACGTTGGAATACATGTGTATGTGCCTTTTAAAAAAAATCTGAAAATATAGTATATATATGTATAAAAGGCGTGTGACATTGAATGTGGGGAGGAGGAGAAAACTTTCCTTCCTTAGCCTTGTTGCCTTTGTGCCTTTTCCAAATGAATCTTCCTTTAATGAACTACTTAGTTTATTAAACTAAGTACTTCACTTAATGAACTAATTTAGTTCATTAATGGTGGCACCTGAAAATAGTATAAACTCAACAAATGTTCGCCATATGATGTAAGCTTTAATGCTTCATGGCTCGTTAGTACGGCAACATAATATATAAGCTAAATAAGGCAAGTAATGACAAGTTATCATGCATACATGTACACACTTATACACGTTTGTATATATATATATATATTCAACGTTTCTTATTTTGAAATCACTCAAACCCTCTTATTTCTACAATCTCCCCCTTTTGATGATTTTCAAAATAACTAGTGTACATGATTTAAGTGCTATCTCTCCCCCTTGAATTATGCACAGATTTGAAATTTGAATTTCGAATTTCAAATCCGGCTCCCCCTTGATTCATGCAATTAGGATCAATCAGTGTCTCTCTCTCCCCCTTAAATCATGCTTCTCTCTCCCCCTTTATTTTGGAAAGTTAATCAAAAGATCCCTGTCAAAAAGGAAAGTAAATCAAATAGTATCACATTAAATCACATCAACGGGAATCATGCCTAATTTAGAACGAAGAGATTCAAATGTGGCTTGATTTAAGGCCTTTGTAAATATATCCGCTACTTGTGATTCTGTGCGTACGTGATCTATGACAATATTACCATTGTTAACGTGATCACGAAGAAAATGATAGCGAACTTCTATATGCTTAGCCTTAGAGTGTAATACGGGGTTCTTAGACAAATTTATTGCACTCATACTATCACAATATATAGGAATCTTATTTACGATAATTCCAAAGTCCGAAAGTTGTTGTTTTATCCACAACAACTGTGTGCAACAGAGGCTAAGAGCCATGTACTCAGCCTCCGTAGTGGACAAAGCAACACTTGCTTGCTTTTTGGAAAACCATGAAATAAGGGAATTTCCTATAAATTGGCAAGTTCCGCTCGTGCTTTTTCTATCTATCTTGCAGCCACCATAATCTGCATCAGTGTAAGCATGTAAGTCGAATGTAGAATCCTTATCATACCAAATACCTAAGGTGGGCGTGTGCTTAATATAACGGAATATTCTTTTTACCGCATTTAAGTGTGACACCTTAGGTTGACTTTGAAAACGAGCACACATGCATATGCTAAACATGATGTCAGGCCTACTAGCAGTTAAATATAGTAAAGAACCTATCATAGGTCGATATAATCCATTATCAACGTCTTTACCATGTTCGTCTTTGTCTAATTTAGTAGTAACACTCATAGGCGTGGGGGATGGTTTCAAATTTTCAAAATTGAACTTCTTGATCATATCATTTACATACTTAGCTTGGCTTATATGAATTCCTTTACTCGTTTGCCTAATCTGCAAGCCAAGAAAATAATTAAATTCACCAACCATAGACATTTCAAATTCAGCTTTCATACAATTTTCAAAATCTTTAACGAGTCTATGTGAGGTAGAACCGAAAATAATGTCATCTACGTAGATTTGAATAATAAGTAAATCTGATTTTTCTTGTTTCAAAAATAGTGTACTATCTATAGTACCACGTTTAAAATTATTTTCTAAAAGGAAAGTGGCAAAACGATCATACCATGCTCTTGGCGCTTGCTTTAGGCCATATAGTGCCTTCTTTAGTTTGTACACGTGATCTGGATGTTTCAAATCTTCAAAACCGGGTGGTTGCTTCACGTATACTTCTTCTTGTATGAATCCGTTTAGAAAAGCACTTTTGACGTCCATTTGATACAATTTAAAATCTTTCATGCAAGCAATAGCAAGTAAGAGTCGTATAGCTTCTAAGCGTGCTACGGGTGCAAATGTTTCATCGTAGTCTATTCCTTCTTCTTGATTATATCCTTGAGCTACGAGTCTTGCTTTATTTCTAACGGCCTTTCCTTCTTCATTCATTTTATTCCTAAATACCCACTTTGTGCCTATTATTGTCTTATCTTGTGGTCGTGGCACTAAATCCCATACATCATTTCTAACGAATTGATTAAGTTCGTCATGCATAGCATCAATCCAAGATGAATCACTCAAAGCATCATGCACATTTTTGGGCTCAATTTCAGAAATCATAGCATGAAATTCATTTATTTCATCCGAAGTGATTCTTCTACGTGGTCGCACACCGTGAGTGATGTCGCCTATAATGAGATCATGTGGGTGATCTCTATGCCATCTTGGTTGATTATTTTCTAAGTTATCATGCATTTCTATATGATCATGCATTTCTAGTGTCTCATTCATCTCATGCATATCAAAAGAATCATTATCTTCATCCAAAACGGGTTTCAATTCAAAATCATCGTCATATTCCTTATCTTTATCAATCTCTCCAAATTCATTGAATTTAACATGAATAGATTCTATGATTTGTCTAGTGAGAGGATCATAACATCTATATGCTTTTGAATTTATGGAATACCCAACAAAAATACACTCAATTGATTTGGATTCAAATTTATCTAAGTTATCTTTTGTATTCAAGACAAAACACTTGCATCCAAACACACGAAAATAATCAATCTTAGGCATGCGATCATTCAAAATTTCGTAAGGCGTTTTGTTTATTTTCTTTCTTATAGATAGGCGATTTACAATATAGCATGCACAATTTACGGCTTCCGCCCACAGAAATCTGGGCAATTTATTTTCGCAAAGCATGGTTCTAGCGATTTCTTGTAGTGTGCGATTCTTTCTTTCTACTACTCCATTTAATTGTGGAGTTCTAGGTGGCGAAAACTCATGTTTAATTCCTTTTTCTTCACAAAACGAAATCATCTCTTTATTTTTAAATTCACCGCCTCTATCGCTTCTTATTCTTTTCACATTTACGCCGTATTGATTTTCAAGTTGTTTAATTAATTTAGCAATTTCTATGGCGCTATCATCTTTATATGCAAGAAATAAAGTCCAAGTATAACGAGAAAAGTCATCAACAATCACGCATGCATAGTGACGCCCACCAAGGCTTGTAGTGCGACTAGGACCAAACAAATCGATATGCAATAGTTCTAGTATTCTAGTCGTGCTTATCTCATTTTTAGGCTTAAGTGACTCACGTGTTTGTTTGCCTTTAATGCAAGATTCACACAACTGAAAGTTGTCTAAATCAAGCGTAGGCAATCCCCGTACTAGGTTCTTTCGTTGCAATTTTTCTAGTGTAGAAATACCTATGTGTCCTAAACGTCTATGCCACAAATTCACATTGGGTTCATTTGACATAAAACATTTAACTTTAGCGTCTACTACATCATCCATAGATAGTGTAAAGATATTTCCTTCTCGTTTTCCTTTTAAAACGGTTTCTCCATTTTTATTTATTATATTGCAATAAGGGTGAGTAAAACAAACATTGAAGCCATTGTCAACAAATTGAGAAATACTAAGAAGATTGTAAGATAAGTTGCTTACCAAAAATACGTTGGAGATTTGAAGTGTATTCGGATTGCCAATCGTACCTTTTCCAATGATCTTGCCTTCATTGTTGTCTCCAAAGGTCACGGATCCGCCTTTTGTGACCTTCCTTAATTTGGAGAACAGGCTCGGGTCACCCGTCATGTGCCTCGAGCAACCACTGTCAAGGAACCACTTTATTGATGTGTCTTTTGATGAGTGGTCTCCCTGCAATGTGAAAAGGTGATTTAGGTACCCTTTTAATTTTGGGTCCTTTCGAGTTAGTTAATCACCTTTTGGTAAAGGTACCTTTCAGTACCCATACTTGGGTGATCCTTCTCGGTCTATCAAATGGCAAGAATGAAGGTGCGATATAATATACATGTGGTGCATGTATTTTAGGTCTTTGCCCAAGGACTCCTCTATACTCATTGAATGAAGGACGCTTTTGATATGTCCTTGTGTGCGTGTGCGTAGTGCGTGGATGATATGTATTTCGTGTATGCATTGTTCTTTTCTTCTCATATCTATATGGTACAACGTTATATTTCACATGATATGAGGGAGTGGGGCGTGTGGAAGGGGGCGCTTTTTGCGTCATCTTAGACGCCACTTGATGCTTAGGGGTGTCTACTTTCTTAGACACAACAAACTTGGTTGGTTTGGTTGATACTTCGTTAGTATCAACGTATCCCAATCCAGTTTTGTCACTGTCATGCTTTTGCGATAATATGATGCGATGCAGCATGTTTGACCCTGTACCGAATTGTTTCATCATTTTCTCTAAATCTGTATTCCTTGATTTCAAATTTGAAATCTCGGATTTCATTTCATTATTTTGAGAAGTCAATGATGAGATCTCGGTTTTTAATACAGTGATGACACATGAAGACTCTTTCTTTGAATCGCTTAATTGAGCGACAAGATTCTCGTTAGAAGATTCTAACAGTTTCTTGTCTTCAATTAAACGTTTCTTTTCTTTTGTGAGAGTCTTAGTAAATTTATGTAATTCAAGATACTGACTAAAAAGATCATCATAAGAAGGTTCAGAGTCAGAGTCAGAATCGGATGATACCTCATTGGACGCCTTTGAAGCGAAGCAAACTTGAGCGGTCTCCTCTTCGGTCTCAGTTTCAGAGTCTGATGAGTCACTCCATGTGGAGGCCTTTAGTGCACGTTTCCTTTGTTTAGGATCTGAGACGAGTCTATTTTTGTTCCGCTCCTTGTCAGGGTATTTATTAGTTTGCTTTTCTTTGTTTGGGCAGTCATATGATAAGTGTCCGAGTTTGCCGCATTCATAACATTTAATGTCCTTATCTTTTGACTTGTTTTTATTTCTCTTAGATGTAGTGCCCTTGTTTTTATTTCTAAATGACTTTCTCATGAATCTTCTTAGTCCTTTAGCCAATAGAATTAAATCATCATTATCCGATTCGGAATCACTATCATCTACGTGATCGGAGGGAGGGGAGACGTATTCATTTGATTTAAAAGCAATTGTCTTACCTTGTTTAGATGATTCCGATTTCCGAATAGTAAGCTTGTTTTCATAAACTTTGAGTGAGCCAATGAGTTCTTCCATTTTTATTGATTTAGTCTCCTTACTTTCTTCTATAGCAGTCACTTTGGGGTCCCATTCCAAAGGAAGGCTTCGTAGGACTTTCTGTACCTTTTCCTGCGTAGTAAAAGCCTTACCAAGAGACTCAAGAGAGTTATAGATGTTAGTTAAACGAAGATCCATATCTACAATCGACTCATTAGGCAACAATTTAAAAGACTCAAGAGTAGACATGAGCATATTAATTTTTGACTCTTTTACTTGACTCGTGCCTTCGTGTTTCATTTCTAAAATTCTCCACATTTCTTGTGCACTCGAACAATTTGACACATAACTAGACTCACTTTTACTTAATCCGTTTAAAAGCAATTGCATAGCCCTAGCATTCATACTAAGTTTCTTTTTATCATCACTCGTATATTCTTGTCTAGTTTTAATAACTTCTAAAGTGACTCCGTCTACAGTGGATACATTTGATGGGACATATGGACCATCTTCAATTATTGACCAAAGATCTATATCTATAGCCATAAGAAAAAGTTTCATCCTAAGTTTCCATTGAATAAAGGACTCACCGTCAAAAAGTGGAGGCCTTTGGCTCGACATACCTTCTTGTTCGGTTTTGAGATTTGTGGATGCCATCTCACTGAATCGTTGGATTCCTTGTAGTGAGTATTCCTACGCTCTGATACCACTTGTAGGATCTGCAAGGCACCACTAGAAGGGGGGGTTGAATAGATGGTGCGGAAAATATGGTTTTTAAAATTTCTTTAAACCTAACCAATTCAAGTTCTGAAAACAGATTCTGTTTTCAGGACCTGTTTTAAAACGTTTTTAAAACTAGGTTAGAGGTCTCAAAAATTATAAAATTTTGAGAGAACTTAGCCTCAGATGTTATGAGGGTCCCCTAAAAATTTCAAATTAAAATTCAACCTTTAACCCCTTTGAATTTTTGTCACAAAAATAAATCAATTATATATGGTAAGTCTTGCTAACAAATGAAGAATGAACTTGGACACAACAAGGGGACAAAATTCGGCCAGCACACCCTTCACATATGCTGAAAAATTTCAGCATGTGTGATATGTAAAATATCACACTTAATTACTTTACATAATATTCAAATCATTTCCATAACATCTTCAATTAATCCTTTAATAAAAATTGACAAAATATGTTGCCTTAATGACATAAAAATCGGCCAAGGTAAGAGTAGTATGCTGAAATTTTCAGCATGTGACATAAGAGAGGTATATGTTGAATACTTACCTTTTGTAGCTTCTCTCTTTGATTCATCAACATTGTATGATTGATCCTTGACCAATCAACATGCCAACAAGGCTCCACATATGCTCCAAATCAGCTGTAGTAACGTTTGAGTGTGTTTGTACATGTGCTGAAATTTATTTTTGCTAACTTTGTAAAATAGTGCACATTTAATAATACACACATGTAATATTCCAATCAGCCCTTAATTTAATTTTCTAGAACACTTTAAGATGTATATTATATGTAAAAAGTGTCTAGATACGTGTCACATGATGTCCAAGAAAAACGTTCCATGTTATGTGCGTAGAAAACCGAATTTTCGATATTTATCGATTACCCGATTTTTCTCTAATTTAAATTCCAACTTTTGCACATGATATATATATTATGTTATACATAATATATATAATATATACTTTAAATTTCAGCACTTGGCTGATTTAAAGTGGTACCATAAACATGTGACAAAATTAAAATTGGAATCTTCACATTTTGGCCTAAATGTGGGGTGATTTGTGTGTGCCAACATGGAAAGTATTTTTGCCTGATTTTTCAGTGATGTGCACGAAATTTACATCAATTTTTGATGTATATGGGCTGGCCATTTATTTATGGCAAGTACGTGACACGTTGGCGAAGTTTCGGTATTCGCCCGATACGACAAATTTCGGTTTAGAACCTTTTATCGTGTCGTATTTAATTTGTCATCACCTTATCTTATATCATATGATATAAGACCTGAATATACTCATAAATATGAGTTAAGTATAGTGGTGTGACGTTAACGTACGTACGTAAGATATATAACGTGTCGGTAGTACGTTGGAATACATGTGTATGTGCCTTTTAAAAAAAATCTGAAAATATAGTATATATATGTATAAAAGGCGTGTGACATTGAATGTGGGGAGGAGGAGAAAACTTTCCTTCCTTAGCCTTGTTGCCTTTGTGCCTTTTCCAAATGAATCTTCCTTTAATGAACTACTTAGTTTATTAAACTAAGTACTTCACTTAATGAACTAATTTAGTTCATTAATGGTGGCACCTGAAAATAGTATAAACTCAACAAATGTTCGCCATATGATGTAAGCTTTAATGCTTCATGGCTCGTTAGTACGGCAACATAATATATAAACTAAATAAGGCAAGTAATGACAAGTTATCATGCATACATGTACACACTTATACACGTTTGTATATATATATATATTCAACGTTTCTTATTTTGAAATCACTCAAACCCTCTTATTTCTACAAACAGGAGATCAATAACTGGGTATTTCATGATGCTGGGAGATGCATTAATCTCCTGGAAGGAAAAGAAGCAAACTATAGTGTCAAAATCATCCTCAGAAGCAGAATACAGAGCTCTTGCCTCAACCACTTGTGAGGTACAATGGATACTCTACCTGCTTAGGGATCTGCAAGCGGAATTCAGAGAAGCATTTGAATTATTTTGTGATGACCGAAGTGCCATATACATTGTAGAGAATCTAGTGTTCCATGAGAGAACAAAGCATATTAAAATTGATTGCCACATTGTGAGAGACAACTTTCAGGAAGGGATAATAAGTCCTATGCCCATCAGAACAGATTTGCAATTGGCTGGCATCTTCACGAAGGCATTGGACTCCAGGAGATTAGCAATCATGCCTGGTGCATTGGGAATGTACAATATCTATAGTCAGTCAGGATTGAAGGAGGATGTTGAAGATTGCAGTTCTAATGAAGAGTCGATCATGGTAAAGCAACGTTGTGATGAAATGAAGGATGAACCAGTGCAACAGTGAGAGGAAGAAGCACAATACGTGTGATAGAGCAATTGAGTGAATGAGGATCGTTGATTGAGCAGTTGATCATTGGCCAAGATTGATGGAAGAAGAAGGTTAAGACTGTAGTTGTTGTTGCAGTGAAGATGCAGTGCAGTGGTCAGCTTCGAGCGTTAGCAGGAAGAAGATTAGCTGGCGGGATATTTTAAATAGGGTGATTTTACCAAAATGCCCCTGGTGGCTGTATTGACTGTATTAGAAAATAAAGGCATTCTTGTAATTTCGCAGGCCTAGTTTTCTTTCTTCCTTGTAACCGTTTATCTGCAGAGCCTGTAAACAGAAAGCAGCGGTTGTTCTCACCTTTTCAACTAAACGGTTTATCCTTGCAGCTCCAATTCTCTCTTCTCGTTCTCCTCCCTTATTTCGTTGCTTGATTGTTGAGCATTTTAACAGTTACCAAGTTGGACGTTTAGAAGATGATTGCTTCCATATGCACGGATCAAGGAACAATATTGAAAATAAACCAATTAATCTATTTGTGACTAAGAAATTAGTAACAAAGGTACACAATAGACAAGTGGCAAAAAAATAAAAAACATAAAAGAAAAAAAGGAAGGTATTCATTGACAAGCGGAATAGTGGGGAATTGAGTAACAAGATATCAACTAATCTAAGAACAAATAGCACAAACATCACCCATATATGCTCGCAAGGGAATCAATAAAACTAACGTTCACAAATGGTTCCAACAAAAAAGAGAGGGAGTTTTGGAGACACTTTCTTGCCCACAAAATCATGTTGCATAATCCTTTAACTGAAATATGATCGTTAAGAGAGAGAATCTTTCTTCCTTACCACCTTACTTATTTCGTGGGTTACTAAAACAATGAGGTTAAGAAAGTATGTCGTGGAGATAAAGGTGAGTTTTTAAGAGGAAGAGGTTACGAGTTGGGAAGAATAGGGTTTCCTGGAATTGTTTTTTTTTTCTGGGATCTACGATCCTACTTCATGGATGTGATCTCCATGGGTTGGAGGGTGGAGGAGATGGATCAACTACAGAGGAGTATTAAAAAATACAAACGTCAAGAGAATGGGGATTTCATCCCACAGTCGGAATTCACTCAGCCTACTCCGACGATTTGGGGGAGAAGAAGCTTCACGGAAATACTTCGAGGAGACCCAATGGAAAAGTGGTGTATGTCGGGGGGCTGTATCCCCCAAATTCTATACTTGTTTGAGGGAGATGATTAGAACTTATGCACCTGATATCTTGTTTTTGATGGAACCAAGAACACATAGTGAAAAAGGCAGACGAATTCTAAAGAATTTCTTGTTACTAATTTTATTGCGGTGGAAGCGAAAGGCTTTTCAAGAGGTTTGTGGTGTTTTTGGAATGCAACTCAAGTGCATTTAGTGGTGCTGAACATTCGAATCAGATGATAAATCTTTCTGTTAAGCAAAGCACAATTGACAGAAAGTATTTCTTTCATATATCTTCAAAGACCACCGTACAGCCCTACTTATACATAGCATTTTGTCTCTACAAATGGAATATAAATCTTCACTAATTATGATTGCTAATTATCCTCTACACTATCGGATATACAAGGTAAAAGAATAATCCTGTTTTATGGTATGATTCGTACATTTATGATATATGCCTAATTATGGTATGATTATATTCTTCAACACTCCCCCTCAAGTTGAATGGTGGGATTGACAACGTTCAACTTGCGAAGTATACCATCAAAAACTCGGCCATTCACTACCTTGGTAAGAATGTCAGCAAGCTGGTCCTCAGAGCACACGTGCGGAAGTGCAATGATGCCTTTATCCAATTTTCTCTGATAAAATGTCTGTCTATCTCAATGTGTTTGGTACGATCATGTTGTACCGGATTTTCAGAGATACTAATAGACGTTTTGTTATCGCATTTCAAACATGTCGGACTAGATATTTGAATACCGAGTTAATCAAGCAGCTTGCGAACCCAAAGAACCTCCGTGATGCCTTTCACTATTCCTCGAAATTCCGCTTCTGCACTTGACAATGCCACCACCTTTTGTTTTCTGCTTTTCCAAGTGACAACATTGCCCCCTACTAGTGTGATATACCCTGACGTAGATCGACGATCAGTCTGGTTCCCTGCCCAATCAGCATCAGTATAAGCTTCCACATTGAGATGGCCGTTATTTCTGAAAATAAGACCAGCGCTTGATGTTCCCTTCAAATATCGTATTATCCTGATCACTGCATCGAAGTGGTGTTTTGGGGGATTATGCATAAATTGGCTGACTACCCCAACAGCATAAGCAATGTATGGACGTGTATGAGACAAATATATCAAATTTCCTACCAGGCGTTGGCACTCTTCTCGGTTTGTCGACTGAGCACCTTGGACAAACTCCAACTTGTGATTCTGGATCATCGGAGTATCTGCAGGTTTTACATCGAGCAACCCGACTTCAGTCAGCAGGTCCAGTATATACTTCTTTTAGCAAATGTAGATGCCGGTTTGCGACTGTAATACTTCGATTCCCAGAAAGTATTTAAGTCCGCCAAGATCTTTCATCTCGAATTGAGTGAACAAATGTTTCCTGAGACGGGAGATTTCATTAGTGTCATTTCCAGGAATGATCATATCATCAACATATATAATAAGACAAGTAACACAACTTCCCTGTTTCTTAATGAACAGTGTATGGTCGACGTTGCTTTGTCGGTATCCATCCTTCTTCATTATGGGCGCAAATCTCCCAAACCATGTCCATGGGGATTGTTTGAGCCCGTACAACGCCTTTTCAGCTTGCATACTTGTCCGGGTGCGAAGTCGTCAGAGAAGCCCGGAGGTGGTTTTATGTAAACCTCTTCTTTCAGATCACTGTGTAGAAAGACATTCTTAACATCAAATTGAAGTAGCGGCCAATCTCTTGTCACAGCAATGGAGAATAATGCCCTGATAGTATCAATCCTTGCAACCGGAGAGAAAGTCTCTGAATAATCCACTCCATAGGTCTGTATGAACCCTTTTGGTACAAGTCGTTCTTTATGTCTTTTGATACTGCCATCAGCTTATATTTGATGGTGAAGACCCACTTACACCCCACTGGTTTTTTCCAGATAGTAGTACACATGTTTCCCACGTGTTATTTTTCTTGAATGCACTCATTCAATCATCATAGCCTCCCTCTATTCGTTTTTATTACATGCCTCTTCCATTGTTCAGGGAATCTCTTCTTAACATACTGTTGTTGGGAAGCTTTTTACTGTACCACTCAAGTTTTGCCTTTGTGTGGGTATCAGATATTTGGATGCTCGAGTAATTTTTGTCGGGGAGTATCGTTCAGGTGGTATCCCTCTATTTTTTCTTGGTGGTAGAACCCACCCCTGATCTCCTATCAAAGTGTTAGTATGGTCCGAATCAAGTTGTCCTGGATTTGTCAAAACATTAGATGTGAGATCATTGTGTAGGTAAGGGCTATTTTCATAGGATGGTATTATATCGGCAAGCTCACTAGGAATGGGACTATCAGAATTATGTATACTTGCGTTTACCTGTTGTGGTGTAATCACCTGAGAAGTTTCATTGTCGAATACTGGAGTAGTGGTCGGATTATCGCAGGGAGCTATATCGCAGTCGGAGCCATCTACTTGCCGTGTTGGTTCAGTTAGCGACCAGTGTGGGTTAGGCAATCAATCGAGAGGGTCAACACCATCGATTATCTCCCCCTGAGACCGAGATTGGGTGGCAAAGAAAAACTCTATTTCAATGAAGACACAGTTCATAGTAGTATGGATACGGCGAGTGCGGGGGCTATAACACCGGTATCCTTTTTATGTGGAGGCATAGCCAACAAAGGCACATTTCTTGGCGCAGGGGTCTAATTTATTTCGGTGGGATTTAGGGACATGAATGAACACGGTGCAGCCGAATACTTTAGGAGGTAGGGTCAATAAGGAAGGGATCTCAATTTTAGAGGAGATGATATCTAAGGGAGTTTTATAGTGGAGTGTAGCGGAGGGTAGTCGGTTGCTGAGATAGGTAGCGGTAAACACGGCCTCCGGCCAAAAACCCCGAGGGACTGATGACTCAAGCATGATGGCACAGGTGATCTCAAGGAGGGTACAGTTTTTGCGTTCGGCAACTCCGTTTTGTTCTGGAGTGTCGGGACAAGAAGTTTGATGAACAATACCGTGATTGTGGAAAAATGTTTTTAGTGGCCCATCGTACTATTCCACACCATTATCAGAACGTAATATTTGAATGGTTGACTTGTACTGGGTTTTGACCATATTATAAAAATCAACAAATTTATGGGTGACATCGGATTTATATTTGAGAATATAAAGCTAAGTCATACGCGAATAATCATCAACAAAAATAACAAAATAACGAAAACCCAATGAGGTAGGATGTGGAGAGGGTCCCCTTACGTCTGAGTGCATTATTGAAAAACATGACCCGCACGTGTATTATTTGAGCTATAAGTCGCTCGAGGCTGTTTGGCCCGGAGGCAAATGTCACATGACAAAGGTTTAAAATTATCAGAAAATAAGCTAGGAAAAAGTTTATGAAGATAACCGAATGAAGGATGCCCTAATCGACGGTGCTATAACCACAACTGCCGAAAGACCGTCCCAGTGGCAAGATTAGACTTATCCTGTTGCGCCACTGCATCTACGTAATAGAGACCACCGCGTTTAGTACCACGTCCAATGATCTCCTGAGTATGAATGTCCTGCAATACGCAAAACGAAAGATACATAAGAACAACACAGTCCAATTCTTTAGTGAGTTGGCTGATGGAAAGTAATTTAGTAGATAGGGACGGAACAAATAGACAATGTTTAAGGGTAATGTCTGGAGAGATAGAAATAGAGCCCCACCGCATACAGGGATGGTTTCTCCGCTTGCGGTCTCAACATGGGTTTTATCGGGAGATGAGCGATGGGTAAAGTCGCGGAGATCGAATGTCATCGTGTCAGTGGCACCGCAATCGAATATCCATCCGGTGTGGGTGGTTTAGGTGGTATGTTGGCAGGCCGTAGCGTTAGGGATGAATTTATCATTTAGGTTTATTTGTGGATCAGTTTTGTCAAAAAAGAAGCTGCAGGGGCTGACTTTGGTGTTTTGGGAAGTACCGTGGTGGATTTGGCTGGAGCTGAAAGGTCAGGGGATGAATTTGTTGGAGTCGAAAGTTTAGGGGCTGGATCTGTAGGGGAGCAACCTGTCTGGACCATAGAAACATTTTGCATTAAATTCAGGGGTGATTCATAATATGCAAGGGGGTATTTTGGGTAAAATGAGGTATTAAAGCTATTTGGGGGTTAGGGTTGCCGCCCAACCCCTAGTTACCTCCATCATTTCCTGCGGGGGGCTGCTCCTGTGCTGCGGGTTGGCTGCTCCCTTCTGCGATCTGTCCACCGCCACCCTCTATGCACGTTACTGCTGCACCTTTTCCTCTTGTGGTGTTAATCTTCTTCCTTTCCCACCACTCAGGATACCCCAGGATTTGAAAGCAACTTTCTTTGGCATGCCCTTTTTTTCCACAGTGGTCGCAGGTGAGGTGGGCTTTGTCCACTTTTTGCTGCCGGTGTGTTCTGTCGCTTGTTGAGCCTCGGCCCTATCCCCGTCCCTGAGGTGTTTTGATGGCTACACCTTGGCCAATTCCCTGTGATGAGACTATCTCTGAGGGGTTTTGTCTGGTTATCCCAGATCTAGTCTCCGCTCATTTAATTTCGAAAAATGCTGCTTCCACACTTGGTAATGGGGTTCTCTTCAGTATTTCCTTCTTTTCCGTCTCGTACTTGTCGCTTATGGTAGTTAAGGACTGATACAGGTGGAACTCTTGCATCTTTCTGTTGTAGTGACCGATATCCTCACAGCACCATATGAGATTGGTGTCTAGGGTATCAATCGCCACCCACAAGTCCTGGATGTTGTTCCAGCAAACCTCCAGTGACTACTCCCCTTGTCTGATACTGTTTGCCTTTCTGTGCAAGTCAAATACTTGCAGTGAGTCACCTCTGGAGCCATAGGTCAATGCTAGTCCGTTCCACAGTGCCTTTGTTGTAGGATATCTTGATACGTTGTTGATCATACTAGGATCAACATTCTGCAGTATCCAGGTGAAAATAGAGTTGTCATCCTGTTCCCACCGGGTAAACTGTGGATCTGTGGGTGCAGGAGGAGGAGGTACCCCTGTGAGAAGGGAACTCCTTCCCCTGCCCAGAATTGCTCGATAAATAACACGAGACTATAATGAAAAATTGCTGCCAGTTAATTTGACAGCAATGTTCAAATTTTCTGGTAAAGGTGAATGGGTCAGTGATGGTGTACTGAGACTATCCCTAAGTATTTGGACTACTTGAACAGCCAGATCCCAGGACTGGGTATGTGTGGGGGTTCGATTTTTGGAGCTTTTGAAGGTCTTGGTGTTTCTGATATGGTGGTTTAATCGTTTGTAGGTGACTGAATATGGGTTGATGGAATAAAGCAATGAGGACAATTTGTTTCTGAGCAAAGGTGATAATCAGTAATCTGGATGGCTGTGTAACAGATAGCAACCGATTGCTGGTCAAGCGGAAATTGGCTGGGGAAGGTAAGGTATGGGTTTTCTGGTTGGCCGGAATATCTGGCCGCTGGAGTATTTTATGGCAATGATGAGTTTGAGTCTGAGCCTATGCCCAAACAACACTCTCACATTCGTAAGGATTCTGCCTGTTCTGATACCATGTTAGGCAAACCACAATTGAGAGAAAGTATTTCTTTCATATATCTTCAAAGACCACCGTACAACCCTACTTATACATAGCATTTTGTCTCTATAAATGGAATATAAATCTGCACTAATTATGATTGCTAATTATCCTCTACACTATCGGATATACAAGGTAAAAGAATAATCATGTTTTATGGTATGATTTGTATATTTATTATATATGCCTAATTATGGTATGATTATATTCTTCAACACTTTCTGTGGTAAAAGATGACAAAGTGGAATGGATCCTTACCTTAATTTATGCCTCCCTTTTAGATGATATGAGGATGATATTATGGCAGCACCTGATCCAACTAAAATCAATATTCACATGACCATGGAGCTTAGTTGGAGATTTTAATGAGGTGCTACCTCAGCAAGATAAGTTTCACAGACGGAGGGTCAATGACAACCAGCAGCTGAATAGAGTATTGAGATGTGCGAATTAACATCTATGCCATTCGGGACCTAAATATACTTAGACCAATGGAAGGCAGGGAGCAAGAACAATAATAGAATGAATTGACTATACTCTGGTAAATGCAGGCAAAAACTCCAACATTTAACGAGAACGAGCTCGGACCACCACCCATTGCTAGTACAACTTATGCCGAGCTTACATGAAACAAGTAGGAACAAGGGGTTTCATTTCTTATCATGTTGGCTGGAACATGAAAAGTTCAAAGAATTCCTACAGGAGAACTGGATTAATGAGGGACAAGAGCTCTATGCATTACTTTCGACACATGCAACGTGATTACAATGGTGGAATTTGAATGTGTTTGGCCATATCACCAAGAGGAAGAGAAGATGTCTTGCAAGGTTGGTGGGAATACAAAGAACGATTTGTGACAATCCATCGAATTACTTGTTGAATCTTGAGAAGAAATTGGTGGAGGAGCTACATATGATTCTAAAACAAGAGGAAATTTATTGTGGGAAAAATATAGATTGACATGGATTACTAAGGCGACCGAAACACTCAATTTTTCCACACGACTACAATTATGAGAGGAAGAAAAAAGTTGGTATATAAACTGAAGAATCGTCGAGACCAGTGGGTGGAACAAGAAGTGGTAATCAAAAAACTTATAAGTCAATTCTATACTAAACTATAATCACAAGTGTAGAAATATGAGGGTTTGAGTGATTTTAAAATAAGAAATTTGAATATGTATATATATATATAACGTTAAGTATATATATACACAAGTGTACATGTATGCATGATAACTTGCCTTATTTACCTCACATATTATGTTGTCATACTAACAAGCCATGAAGCTTTAAAGCTTACATCATATGGCGAACATTTGTTGAGTTTATACTATTTTCAGGTGCCACAATTAATGAACTAAAGTAGTTCATTAAGTGAAGTACTTAGTTTAATAAACTAAGTAGTTCATTAAAGGAAGATGCATTTGGAAAAGGCTTAAAGGCAACATGGCTATGGAAGGAAAGTCTTCTCCTCCTCCACACATCAATGTCACACGTTTTTAATACATATATATATACTATATTTTCAGATTTTTATAAAAGGCACATACACATTTATTCCAACGTACTATTGACACGTTATATATCTTACGAACGTACGTTTACGTCACACCACTATACTTAACTCATATTTATGAGTATATTCAGATCTTATATCATATGATATAAGATATGGTGATGACAAATTAAATACGACACGATAAAAGGTTCTAAACCGAAATTTGTCGTATCGGGCGATACCGAAACTTCGCCAACGTGTCACGTACTTGCCATAAATAAATGGCCAGCCCATATACATCAAAATTTATCAAAAATTTCGTGCTATACACTGTACATTGAGACAAAAATACTTTCCATGTTGGCACACACAAATCACCCCACATTTAGGCCAAAATGTGAAGATTCCAATTTTATTTTTGTCACATGTTTATGGTACCACTTTAAATCAGCCAAGTGCTGAAAATTAAAGTATATATTATATATATTATGTATAACATAATATATATAGCATGTGCAAAAGTTGGAATTTAAATTAGAGAAAAATCGGGTAATCGATAAATATCGAAAATTCGGTTTCTACGCACTTGACATAGAACGTTTTTCTTGAACATGATGTGGCACGTATCTAGACACTTTTTACATATAATATACATCTTAAAGTGGTCTAGAAAATTAAATTAAGGGCTGATTGGAATATTACATGTGTGTAATATTAAATGTGCACTATTTTTCAAAGTTAGCAAAAATAAATTTCAGCACATGCACAAACATATTCAAACGTCACTACAGCTGATGTGGAGCACATGTGGAGCCTTGTTGGCATGTTGATTGGTCAAGAATCAATCATACAATGTTGATTAATCAAAGAGAGAAGCTACAAAAGGTAAGTTTTCAACATACACCTCTTTTATGTCACATGCTGAAAATTTCAGCATGTCACACACATTGTGGCCGAAATCTTCACTCTTAAGGAAGATAATTTGTCAATTTTTCATTAAGGAATAAATCAAATGAGTTATGGAAATGATTTGAAATGTATTTAGTGTGATATTCTTTATATCACACATGCTGAAATTTTTCAGCATGTGTGAAAATGGTGTGGCCGAATTTCATCCCCTTTTGGTGTCCAAATTCATTCTCAAACTTGTAGCAAGACTTGCCTTAAATATTGGTTGTATTTTTATGGAAGAAATTCAAAGAAAAATGGAAGAAATATTGATTTGTCACACATGGAAAATGCTGAAAATTTCAGCATTAACAACTTGATATGGCCGATTTTTTTGAGATGGAAGGGAAGAATTTTTTTTTTTGTCTCACAATTTATGTGAATATCTCAATTTATGGAATGCATTATGTGATGATTATTTGGCACATGTTTAAAGTGTTTTTTTCAGAATATCCATGTCATCAAATGATGACAACAATGAGCCAATCAAAAGGTGCCAAGTAAGCAATGACTAAATGATGGTCCAATGGAGTGATGCCAAGTAAGCAAAATGTTGTCACCATGATGTCTCACACTCTCTCAAGCAATTAAAAGGAAAGTTTCAAGAGAGGAGAAGAGGTATAGGGGACGGCTGGACTTGATTAAAAAGAGAAGAGAAGAACAAACAAAAACAACACCAAGAATCATATTCAAAAGTGATCAAAGTGCAAAAGCTTTCTTCTCCTACACTTTCCTTCTTTCTTCTCTTGTAAAAGCCTATTGTATTTTATTTCTTTCATCCTTGAATAGGCTTCATAGAAACCACCATTCATTCATCATTGTACAAGATTGATCAAGGTGTGATCAATCTTCATTCTAGCGAGGTGGTGGTGTTCGTGCAAATTGTACTCACAATACAAGGTTTGTAAAGGGTTGGAGTTAAGGTGTAACTCTATCAACCCTGCGGTAAGGTGTACTGCGTGTGTGAAATTAGTGTGAACCAAGGAAGGTGTTCCTTGAAGACTGGAGTAGGTTGTTTATAACCGAACCAGTATAAAATTCTTGGTGCAATTTACTTTCTGCATTTACGTTTCAGTTTCTGCGCTGTTTACTCATATTGTTCACGTTCGCAAAAATAGTAAACGTTTTCTAAAAATTATAAAAATTTCCAGAAACATACATAAACGTTCTAGGGTTAATTTGGCACAAGTTTCAACCCTTTTGGACAAGTATAAGTCATCCAAACATCAAACGTTCTGAGACTAGTGCAGTCTGATTTTCAGACTTGCAAAGGTTGAGACTTTGGGTGTATTTGACCTACTTCCCAAAAGAATTTTCAAAAACTGTTTCAACCCATTTCAATATAGTGTGTGAGGAGTTATTGGTCAAATTTTCAGATCATTTGGACATTCATACAAATAGGAATTAATTTTTCAAAACCATCTACCGTTTCTGGCAGAATTGCACAATCTGAGTGCCAACGGTTTTTGAAGGGGTTAAAGATTGAATTTTGATTTGAAATTTTTAGGGGACCCTCACAACATCTGAGGCTAAGTTCTCTCAAAATTTCATAATTTTTGGAGACCTCTAACCTAGTTTTTAAATCGTTTTAAAACTAGTACTGGAAACAGAATCTGTTTTCAGAACTTGAATTGGTTAGGTTTAAAGAAATTTTAAAAACCATATTTTCCGCACCACCTATTCAACCCCCCCCTTCTAGTGGTGCCTTGCAGATCCTACAACAAGGTCAAAAGTGGAATGGAGATTTGGAGATAAAATTCACACCACTCACAAGGATGGAAAGGAAAGCTCTAAACAGGGAGGTTAGCGTAGGGGAAGTTTATCGAGCAATATCCTAAATGGATGCCAAGAAGGCCCTGGGTCCCGACGGTTTCCCTCTTATATTCTTCCAAAATAATTGGGAAATTATGGGAAACTCTTTAACCAAATTTGTGATGACTACATTTCAAAAAAGAAAGGTGTCTCAATTTCGTCATGTGGCATTATCAAATGTGGTGGTGAAAGCAATTACAAACGTGGTTGCCAATAGACTCAAACTCGTGGTAGGAAAGTTAGTAAGTGAAAATCAATGCAGCTTTATTCTGGGACGGCAAGCAAGTGACAATATAATTGTGGCCCAAGAAATTCTCCATACAATGCGAAAGAAAACAGGCAGAAAAGGTGTGATGGCAATTAAGATAGATTTGAAAAAAGCATATGATCGAATCAGTTGGTCATTCCTCTCTAAAGTTCAATTTGCCGTGGGTTTGATGATGTGTTGGTGGAGCTTATTGTGTTTGTGATAACTACAGTGAAGTTGTAAATTCTTTGGAATTAAGATAAGTTGGAGGAATTTCAACACATGAGAGGATTACAACAAGGAGACCTGCTCGCACCTTATTTATTCGCGTTGTGCATGGAATTTCTATCACAAACATAAATAAAGCGGTCAACTCAAAGGCTTGGAAGCCGATTAAAGCATCTAGAAACAGACAAGCTATTACCCGTCTATTATTTGCTGATGATCTCCTTCTTTTTGGGGAAGCTACGAAGTCATAAGCACAAGTGGTGGTAGCCTGCTTAGCGGATTTTTGCAACATCTCAGGACAGAAGATAAACAAGGCTAAATCCAATATGAATGTCCCTAAAAATGTTAGAAGAGAAGTGGCCCTCCAGTTGAGTAATCGGTTTGAAATTCCGTTGACAAAAAATTTAGGAACATACCTCGAAATGCCACTATTACATGGAATGGTGGACAAAGGGACATATGGTTTTTCAATCGATAAGGTGAGATGCAAATTGGCCTTATGGAAGGGAAGACTACTGTCGAAATTAGTCCGCCATATTTTGATTCAATGTGTTACTTCCACGGTGCCGTGTGATGCTATGCAAACGACTATGCTGCCAAAAAGCACTCTAACCCAATTGGAAAGATTGAATCGATGCTATTTCTGGGTGACTATGGTGACAAAAAGAAGTTGCATACAATTGCGTGAAATCAAGTTTGTAAACTAAAGGGAGCCAATGGCATAGGTATAAAACAACTTCGTCTTATGGACCAAGCAATGCTCGCCAAACTTGCGTGGCAGTTCATAAGAAAGGAAGACATATTATGGGTCTGAGTGTTACGTGCTAAGTATGGTAGCATATAGAATGCACGCCTCCCTCAAAATAATGGATCATACACATGGAGAAATATAATATCAGCTATGGAGGTGGTTAAAAAGGGAGTAAATATGGAGAAGGCCAATAAAGCCGATTGGCAGGGAAGTAACGTGGAGATTATTTGGAAGGGTCATGTTGATGGAAGTTTCTTAGTTTCCTCGGCATATATATTGCAATTCGCTCAAGAAGATCAAATGAAGAAAGATCACAGGATGAGAATTTGGAGATTAAAAGGACCCCAACAGACGAATATGCTATTATGGCAAACTCATTTGGGTAACCTTCCAACGGGGGTGCTACTAAGTGATCGACATCTTCGAGACTCACCTATTTGCCCTAAATTCCATCGGGACTTGGATGATACATTACATGCCTTAAGAAGCTGTCAGTGGGCATCAAAGATTTAGAAAGAGTTGTTGAAGAGAATGCCATGGACGAGATTTTTTCAAGAGGGCGGTGAGGCGTCGGCTTGGATTGATATGAATTTGGTAGGAATTGGGTAATGAACAGGTGGATGAAAAATGGACATATGTATTTCGTGAAGACGTTTATCCATATGTACTTTACAGAATAAGAGCTTATATGAAGAAGACTTTGTACAACCGGGGGTGAAAGCCACAGTGCATATAATTTTTGAAAGAGCCAGGAACATCCGTCTAACTTGGAATCGACTAGCTTGATAGTGGATTGAATATATATAAATGTAGAATAGCTTTGTTTACCATCTGATGTAATTTCCGAATTATTTTTACAATGAATAAAGTATCTCTTTCTAAAAAAAAATATATGACCGTTAAGTGGGTGACATCTCCCTAGAGGAACATTTAGCCTTATTTATATTGGTGCAAAATTTGTAGAGAATGGTTGTTGGGGAACTAATTATCTTCACCAAATATTTTGCCCTTTGTTTTAGTTGAGGAGATTTTAAGAATACATATCTCTGAAATTGGGATCTTCGTGGGGAATTGAAGAGTTCATAAGTATCTAAAAGACAAAGGGGCTTCCTGTCACTTATTTCACAAGAAATGACAGGTATATTCATGCAAACATCTTCATTATATAAGAAAGATATACACTCACATATATATACCGACACATACATGTATATAAACAAAGAAATACATTACGTTATCAAATATCTCTATTAAAATATAAATAGAGTTATTTAGCAGCTTTAATTTAGCTTTACTTTTACACATTTCTGAAAATATCAAAAGAAAATTTTATTTTTGTATCTAAATTATAAATATGAATGAAGATTGAACCACATTTTTGATCCCAACAAGAGGATTCTAAATGAGGCCAACAATGCATTATTCCTATTAGTGGCGTCCACTATCTCCACTACCTAAGACTCGATCATATGATTGTAAGATGGATCTCATGAGGCCATGGCCCAAGATCCCTTCTAGAGAATTATGGATGTTGTTCGAACAATCCAATAATCCATGTCAAAGGCTTCTAGGAATGAATCCACCACCAATGGTCCTTACCACCGATCCCCACAACCTATAATCCATATTAGAGGATATGGTAATAGTTCCCCACAATCCGAGATCCTCGCCAGAAGATCCTAGATGTACTCTTCACAACCCAAGAATCTTATTGGGCGATCTTATGAATTCCAGTTTCCTGTTAGAGGATTTTGAAAATGGCCTCCACAATTCAGTATCTCTTGTTGAAAATAATTCAAGTCTGATAAAAAGTTTTCAAAAAAAAAGTCTGATAAAATTAACTTCTGTATAGTTCTGGTCGACCTGCCGAGCTCAGGGTATACTGGATAGATCTGCTAAGTCAAAACAGTTTAGATAGCGCAATTGAGGTGCGTTCTGAACAGTCAGCCGATCTGCCGACCTGAATTGAACAACACTTCAGAACAGGTGTTCTGTGTTGTCAGCCTTCAAGCCAAGCTGAAGTAGAGTCAGTTTGATCAGGCAGATCAGATCAAGCCAGTCGGTGCAATTATATTTGCGTTCTGGACTGATCTCCGATCTGCCGACCTTGGTACCTCAGCACAACAACCAACAGTTATGCTTTCAGCCGCTTCAGCCGAGCAGAGTTCAACACGCCAATGCTGTAGAACAACGAATATTTTCAGCCAAACAGCAGAGCTCAACATAAAGCAGAGTTCAGCACAGCAACACTCTACAACAACAGTGCTGCGCTTTCCTACGGTCGGCTGAGCTCAGCACAATGCAGAGCTCATCTCGGCAATAACCTTCACAGCTCTATCAAGCAGAGATCCGAGGTGAGTCTAGGAATCTGTCCTTAAGACGTATTGTTCATGTATACTATGCCCAACCAGAGGTGCAACATTCTCCTAGGATACAGCGGAGGTCAGTTCACACGAGCGGCACTACAGCGCTGAACTCTACGAACCTGTTAAGATGTCCTGAACTTCTTGGTATACTGATGTAGAAATATATGTGAGGAAGTGACTATACAGAAGGAGATTGCAGGAAGAGGAGAAGAAATTCGGATTTTTTAGTGAGTATCCATAGAGGTCAGATAGGCCATTATTTATAGGAAAATTCTGAGGCCAGTCTGTTACAGTCAATTCAATCTCAGCCGTAGGATCAGTTATCAGCTCAGCTTGAACCATTGGATCATATAACCATACCAGGTCTGTCCTCAGCCGTGAGATCAACTAACTGTTCAATCTGAGCCATCAAATCATAACAAATTCAGGTCATCTTGGCCGATTAAAGTTTAACAACTTGTCAAACTTTAACCTTAGCCTAATCATAACAACCTGGAGAGTTCGAACAGTGTAAACTCCTCCCTGGCTGATAAGATCCGACCCGGTGCTACAGGACCCGGCCTGCAGTTTACAGCCTGCAGCCCGGCCTGTAGCCCAGTCCGCAACCTGAGCCCATCAGGTACGCAGCTCAGTCTGCTACCTGAGCTCACGCCAGGGACGGGTCAAGCTGAGCTGGCTTTACATTTTGAGTATTAATTTTTCATTCACACGGTATCGGAATCGAGTGATTCAAAAGCCTACAATTATCTACTCGTCGCGTAAATAATTAAGGACTTCTTAGTTTTCACTTATCACTAGTGAAACTCATCAGAATATTAGCTCAAAGTACGTGGCTAACCACATTTTGCAACTTGGCCCAATTTCAATTTGTTTCTATTTTCTCCAACATCTCTATCGTATGTGGAGTCCATTGTCTTGTAAGATAATATCAGAAATGGCCCATGATATTTAGGTCTGTACATTTCAACAAAAGGAAAATGCTTGAAATCTTTGGATAAAATTTGAGGTACATCCTTCATAGTTGCTAGGATGCGATCGGTCCCATATGAGAGTTTTGCATATGAGAGTTTGCGTCGTAGGTGAGACTAGGGACGGATCATGAGTTTTTGAGACTAGAAAATCTGATATACAAAAAAGTCATAATTTTTCTCATAGTAGCATTTTAACGCAATTCACATTACATTCAATGTCTATTAATTTAATGGATTTGTAGATTTTAACTAATTATAAACACTACATATTTAAAAAGTGTTATGGAAAATACCACTTAAACATTTTAGATTAAGGGACTGAGACTTAGTCATGTTGTGATCATTTCCGTGCCAAGTTTTGAACAATTCTTAGGTGTTGAATTGTACTTATCTTCCATTACATTCTTTTCTTTTTTCAATCGCCATTAAATTTGGACTCCTACATTTTGGGAATCATTAACCAATTTTATGCTTTATTGATCGGTTGATAATTGAATTTGTAAACACAACGAACACGCAAATTACTTATGACACGTTAATTGTACGTTTATTATATAAAGCAGAATAAATAATTTCCTCATGAGCAAGGAAAAGAAAATGATTTGTAGCATTGTATGTTGGAATTGGTCAGAGCACATAGCCTAAACCTAGATTTGCATTTCCTATTCTCATAGTGGCAACTCCCCACTTTAACAATGGCCTATAACAAATAAGTCAATAAATAATAAATTAGGTTATGCCTTGAAGTCCCCTTTAGCAAATGCTGTTATAAATTAATCGTCCCACCGTTGTAGTCAAATTGTCCCAAGTTGTATATGAGAACGTCGATTTATGTATGAATTTTTTTCTCGCCTTTAAGTGTTCTTTTCTCAGACCTCATATTGGATCCATAGTGTACAGAATTAACATGCATATCCATGAATTTGACGAAGCTAGTGCTGTAAACAAAATCATTTTTCTTTTATTTTTTCCTTCCTAACATATGACTGTTAACTTACGGTTTAAAAGGCTTTTTCAAACAAGAAGATATATATTGTCGTGATTGAAGAATTTGGGAATTCATTCAAGTTAAGGATTAAATTTACAAGGTTGCTATTCTTTTATAGGAATCTTTATGCCTATAAAGACTTTATTTTCCCACTTATGTCGTGACTAATGTTCATATACAGTGTTTTCTAATGTTCATATAGGTGACCACTAGTTACCTGCTCTGCTTAGCCTTATGTACAGTAATAATTCTAAGTTACAATATTTACAAGACTAAGTACGGTAGCTCGGCCTTAGTGCTGTCTGACTTGTGCTTCACGTCGACACCTCGGCTCAGCACATCTTTACTTTAGCTCTACTTTGCTGCCCTTCTGAACCTCAGCTAGTCTTAGTTATGTGCTTCACTTCATCTTAGCTCTTCTGCCTTCTTTAGTTCAGCACAGCTTTGATATGTCCATCATTTCCTTAGCTCAGTCATTCCTATGTCCAGATCAACTCAACTCGGCTAACTGACTTTGGCCATTTGTCTTATTTCCCAGCGCGACCAGTACTTTGTCCAGGTCGGCGCACCTCGGCTGAGCTCGACACACCTCTGTTGGGCTCATTCCTACACTCTCCCTAAAACTTAGTTGTATATATTCATACAACAAAGTTTGGATATTAAGTAATGGAAAAACTTGTTGAAACAGGCTTCATGAAGATATCTGCAATTTGATCTATCATGGAGATGTGTATTAGGCTGACCTCATCTCCTTCTATCTTTTCATGGATAAAATGTCTATCTATTTCTACGTGCCTTGACTTGTCATGCTGAACTTGGTTCTCTGCCATACTTATTGCAGAGACATTGTCACAAAAGACTTTGATAGGTAATCATGCCTCTATATGAAGATCTTCAAGAATTCTTCTGATCCAAATGCCTTCACAGGCTCGTAGTGCATGTTCCCTCAGCTCTGCTTCTACACTGCTTCTTGACATAACTGGTTGCTTCTTGCTCCGCCAAGTAATTAGGTTTCCCTATAGGAAGGTTCCATAGCCTGTTGTTGATGTCATGTCGACCTTGGATCTAGTTTAATCTGCATTTGTTAACGCCTTAACACTTCGGTCTGCACTCTTCCTAAAACACAGTCCTTGTCCTGTTGCATTTTTAATGTATCTGAGAATTCTTAGAGCAGCTTGGAGGTGTTTACTAGTAGGACTGTGCATAAATTGTAATACAAAAATTACTGCATAACAAATGTCAGGCCTTGTGTGTGATAGGTAAATTGATTTTGCAACTGGCTTTTGATAACTTAGTTTATTAGTCGGGGTAGTATCCCAATGATCTCTAGGCTTATGTCCAAGTTCTACTAGGGTGCTTGCTGGTATGCATCTAAGCAGACCAGTTTCTTTTAGAAGGTCTAGTATTTATATCCTTTGGGAAATATACATTCATTCTTTGTTCCTAGCGATCTCCTTTCCTAAAAAGTATCTTAGGTTACCTAGATCCTTCATCACAAATTGCTTAGGTAGTTGTGTCTTAATAATATCTATGACATGGTTATCCTTCCCTGTTATTATGATATCATCTACATACACTATTAGAACAGTTAGCTCCCCCTTACACGAAACTCCGGTGAACAGTGTATGTTCACTATGGCTTTGGGTAAATTTCAAGTATTTCACTATTTTAGTAAATGTTTAAACCAGACCCTTGGTGATTGTTTTAACTCATATATTGATTTCCTTAACTTGCAAACCTTATCTTTATTGGTTTTGTTACTGAACCCTGATGGTATACACATATAGACTTCTTCTGCTAAGTCTCCATTCAGGAATGAATTTTTTGCATCTAATTGATACATTTCCCAATCTAGGTTGACGGGTATCGAGAAAATGACTCTTATGGTATTTAGTTTAGCAACTGAGGCAAATGTTTCTAACTAATCTATGACATATGTTTGAGTAAATTCTTTGGCCACTAATTTGGTTTTATATTTATACCTGGTTCTATTATTGTTGTATTTAACTGTGAATATATATTTATAACCTACTGGTTTTATTGTGGCCAAGTTGCGAGTTAGCTTCCAAGTTTGATTTTTTTACTAAGGCATTCGTTTCTTCATGCACCGCATTCCTCCATTCAGGTTGGCTTAGTGCTTCTTCTATATATTTAGGCAAGATGTTGTTATTAAGTGAGCATACAAATGTCCTAAAGTTTGGATTCAACTTATTTATAGGATATGAACTCTTCTATAGGGTATTTGGTACATATGGGATTCTTAGTGCATTCCAGTCTTCCTGTCTATAATGCTATTGGTCTCTCATCTGTTTGGGGTCTAGTTTCATATTCACTTTTAGTTTCTTCCAGAGAATCCTCAGCTTCTATAGTGAGTTGTGTTTGTTCAGGTGTGTTAGGTCCACTACCACATCCCAGGATTTCCTGATCATTGGAGATCATAAGAAAATTAATTCTGGTTAGGAATTGGTTGTGCTGACCTAAGGTATCAAGTTGCCGAGCTGCGCATGGCTGAGCTCAGCTGAACTTGCTGGAATGAGCTAGACTAAGTTTTGCCTATATAGTGTTTTTTCAACATTCATTGTGACTTAAATCTCTTGTTTCAGTTAAAGGTTTGTAAAATACATGTCTTTCATCGAATGTAACATCGAGTGTCACAAAAATTCTTTTATTGTCCAGGCAGTAACACTTATATCCTTTGTCTGATCTTCAATATCCTAAGAAAATGCACTTAAATAATCTAGGATCCAATTTTTCCCTTAGGCTGGGCTGAACATGTACATATGATACGCATCCAAACAGTTTAAACGATAATGATGAGAGTAGTTTAGTGTGTGGATAGTGCCTGAGGAATATTTCTCTAAGGGTTTTAAAGGAAAACATTCTAGATGGCATCCTATTTATTAGGTATGCGGCTGTAAGCAGGGCTTCACTCCAGTATTGTTTGGGTACGTCCATTGCAAGCTTAATTGCCCTAGTTACTTTATGTAGATGTCTATTTTTTCTTTCAACAACACCATTTTGTTATGCAGCATAGGTACAGGAAGTCTGATGATGTATACCATTTTCATGCGTAAATGTTTGAATAGTGCTGTCTAAATATTCTTTCACATTATCTGACCTGAGTGTTTAATTGGTGTAGCCGAACTGGAATTTAATAAGTGTAAAATATCTCATAAATATTTATCCGACCTCACTTTTAGTAGGTAAACTCATGTTACTCTAGTATGGTCATCTAAAAAGGTCGGGAACCACCTTGCACCGTTAATGTTAGTTGCCCTAGATGGTCTACATATATCTGAGTGAATAAGATTAAATGGTGCAGATAGCTTGCATGTTTTTGCTGGGTAACTCTATATAGTATGTTTAGCTAATTGGCAAGTTTCACAAGTAATGCCTTTAAGGTCAGTATAGCTGAATAATTTTGGCACTAAACGTTTAAGATATACAAAATTGGGATGACCCAGTCTGTTAAATCATAGCAAAATATCTGCTATACAAGAATTTCTAGGGTGCAAAATACTAAAGGTATCCTGATCATTTGGCAGCTCGGATGTACTTATTAAAACTCTGTTTTCTAACTCTAGTAAGGACAGACCCGCTATATTCTTAGAACGGCCAATCATCCTCTTCATTTTGTTTTCCTAAAAACAAGATTATGTGGATGAGAAATAGGCAATGCAATTATTGGCCCTAGTAAGTTTACCAACTAATAACAGGTTGAAGCTTAGACTAGGGGCATGCAAGACATCTTTTAGAATTATTTTACCATTAACTATTGTAGAGCCTATTCCAATGACTTCTATGGAAGTTCCATTAGTAATCTTAACCTTCTTAGTTACTTTAGACAGAGAGTAAGAGTTCAGAAGGTTACTATTGTTTGTCATATGGTCAATCGCTCCAGAGTCTATGATCCATGAACTGCTAGAGCTCGACTGGACGTAGCCCGCCATTGTAGCTTGAATTGATTCAGCTCGGCCAAGTCGTCTGTTCAGTAATTCGTTTCGAGTAGTAGTTTGATCCTTTTCTGGGACCTCAGCTTCAGCAACATGAGCTGAGCTGAGGTGCGTTGTATTTTTTCGAGCTGCACCAAGATATGTGCCGCCGACCTGGTGTGCAGCACTTTGTCCAGTAGTGAATGGTTTTGATTGAGGTCTCCAGGGTGTATTCGAGACTTCAGTGGTGATTTTCCTTCTCGTACAAGCTTTGCTTGAAGCTTCCAACAGTCCTTGACCGTATGTCCTTTCTTTTTGCAGTATATTCACACTTTACTTCCGGCAAAAGTAAATTGTTATTTAACATCCATCACATATGCTTCCGCTGGTTGTTTAGTATGCAGAGCTGAGGTCTCTATATTTGGAGTGTCTCCTATCATGACCTTTTTACAGGTTTCTTCTTACTTGATTTTGGCGAAGGAAGCCTTCAAGGTCAGTAGTTGTTTTGGGCTCAAAATTCGACTTTGGGCACTATCGAATTTCGTGTTTAGGCCACTCACAAAGAGGAATACTCGCTTTCGTTCTGTTATTTCTTTGTATAGTCCTACATCAATGATACAAGACCACTGATGAGTTTCAAAGGAGTCAATCTGTTGTCATGCTTTGGTAAGTAGAGTATAATATTTATGCGTTGCCAGATTGCCTTGTCTAAGCTCATGAAGATGAGCTTTGGTCTCATAAAGCTCAGAGGTGTTGTCCTGATTTGAATACATCTCCTTGACTGCAGCACAGATTTCTGCTGCAGTGTTTTACATCATGACAATAAAGGAATCATCAGAGATTTGAAGACCACGTACCACTCTTGATACCTGATCTGAATTGGAAGTGGCGCCCGTATATAGAGTTGAGCTGAAAGGTGTATTCATTTTAAAGAAATTTTAAGTTTTGCAAAAAAGTTGTATGTAGTAAGCAGTAGTAGAGAATCAGATTGGCTTTGATACCATGTCATGATTGAAGAATCCAGGAATTCATTCAAGTTGAGGATTTAATTTACAAGTTTCCTCTCCTTTTATAGGAGTCTATACGCCTCTGACGGCTTTATTTTACTACTTGTGCCGTGGTTACTATTCATCTATAATGTTTTCTAACTTTTATATAGGTAACAACTAGTTACTTGCTCTTCTCGACCTTATGTACAGTAATAGGTTTAAGTTACAATATTTACAAGACTAAATATGGCAGCTCGACCTTAGTATTGCTGGCTAACTTGTGCTTCACATCAGCACCTGGGCTCAGCACATCTTTACTTTACTCTGTTTTGCTGCACATCTTCACCTTAGCTAGTCTTAGTTATGTGCTTGACTTGGTCTTAGCTCTTCTGCCTTTATTAGTTCATCACAGCTTTACTCTATCCATCCTTTCCTCATCTCAGCCATTCCTATATCTAGGTCAGCTCAGCTCGGTTGACTGACTTTGGCCACTTGTCTTATTTCCTAGCACTACCATTTCTTTGTTCAGGTCGACGCACATCGGCTGAGCTCGGCACACCTCGAATGGGCTTGTTACTAGATAAATCAACGTCGATGCTCATTAAACCATAAGAAAATAAGTTGTATTTATTATGTTATTTGTAAGCAATCACTAAAGTATGTAAGAATTGTCTATTGCTCCCGTAGATTAAAATTGAGATCACATACTATGAGAACCTTTTTAGTAACATGGGAATTAAAGTTATTTACATATTTCCAATGGCTAAACTTGTTTTTTTACCAGTTTTGCTAACATTTGACTATACAATTTAGTCTCTAATGTACCAAAGATATGCGAATTATGTTTTTGAGCAAAAATAAACAAATCTTTTTTGCTTGAGTGGCTTGTTACGACCCTTTATATTACAGCAACCAATGATCATTTTTAATGCCATTGTCTTGGTGTTGTGTGGTTTCTTAGTCTTTTTCTGTTAGACATTAAAAATGCATTTCTAAATTAAAATCTAAAAGAAGAAACACATATGGATATCCTTCCTGTATATAATAATGATCAGAATAAATGACAAGTATGTAAATTACTAAAATCCTTTTATGGTTAGAAACAGTGTCCTAGAGCTTGGTTTAAGAGATTTAATAGTGCTGTTATAAAATATGGATTTAAGCAAGCTCAAAGTAATCATACGCTTTTTACAAGGTCCACTAAGACAGGGAGTATTACTATTCTCCTTGTATATGTAGAAGATATTATCGTAACAGGTAATAGTTTACAAGGTATTAAGACCATAAAGAGCAACTATCTCTAGAATTTCAGGCTAAAAACTTAGGAAGTTAAACTATTTCCAAGCAAGGACAAAAGAAGGATTAAGTATTTTACCCAGGAAGTATATTATTGACTTGCTGCAGGAGGCATGAATGTTACGATGTAAACCAGCTTATACGCCATTGGTAGCAGGTCATAAATCGACGGAGCTATCGGATACAACTGCCACTGATAAGTTGGTCTACCAAAGGTTGGTGGGAAGGCTAATTTATTTATCTCACACTAGACATGGCATTTGTTATGACGAAGGTTACGTGGGTCAATTTATGCATGAACCCACTAATAAAAATTTTAAGACTTCTATGAGGATCCTTAGGTACCTAAAAACAGTACTAGACAAAGGACTATACTTCAAGAAACATACTGACACGACAACTAAAGTCTTTACAGATGATGACTTGCTGGTTCCAAAAGTGATATGAGATCTACTACTAGATATTGCACTTAATTGTGGGGCAATCTACTGACGTGGAGGAGTAGGAAATAATCAGTGGTGGCTAGGAGTAGCATAAAATAAGAGCTTACGGCTTTGGCACTTGGTGTTTGTGAAGGCATTTGTATTAACAGGGTTTTGAATGAACTAAGAGAGTTTGATGCTCATTCCATCAAAATATATTGTGATAAAATATTTGCAATCAATATAGCTAAAAAAATCAAGTACAGCATAATAAATCTAAACATGTCGAGATTTGATGGACAATTTCTGAGGGAGAAGACTGAAGATGAAACTCTCAAGATTGGACATGTATCGTCAAAAGATCAAATAGGGGATATTCTAACTAAGCAGGTGACAGTTCAAATATTCTAGAGGCCATTGTGAGCTTGTCTGTATAAACATGTCGCCAAGCTTGAGGAAGAGTGTTGAAATGCATAACTTGAAGAGATGAGGTGCCAAGCCTAGCTGACGAAGTACTGAGCCGAAGTGACGAAGTAAAGGCATCCAGCAAGCATGAGCTGAAGAGATGAAGTGCCGAGTTGAGGCGACAAGGTGAAGACACCTAGTGTAGAGATGAGCTTAGGTTGTAGAGATGAAGTCTCAAGTGGAGGTGACGAGAGATGAAGTACCAAAATGAGGTGACTAAGCACTATATGAAGCAGAAACACTTAGAGACATCACCATCTCAGTGGTGTACTAGAAAACAAAACCGCCACTGTAGATAGCCCTTGGCAATCTTGTGTTAGAATTAACTAGCTGTTAGAACGACATACACCGTCTATAAAAGAAAGATTACACTTTTATCTTGTCGATGAATAAGATCTTCGAGTTTCTTTAATTTCTTTGAGTCTCCCTCTTGTATTCGAACTGCTCTGATGGCAGAATCCAAGCAATGAAAAATTTGACTAGTTTTCTATCCGAAAATAAATATATATAAATTGGAATAAATAATTGCCTCAAAAGCAAGAGCAAGAAAATGTATTATATCACAGTTTGTGTAAGGTAGAGTTGATCAGAACACAGAGCCAAGCTTAGTATGTGTTTTCCGCTTTCACGGTGGCAAGTGACAAGTCTCCTCTTTATTAGTGCCCTATACATGAAAAACAAAGCAAAAAAACAAAAACTTAGGTCTGCTTCTGAGTCCCCTTTAACATGTCCTTTTCATATTTCTTATGAAATTTTAACACATTCATCATCCCATATTTATAGTCAATTTGTCCCAGATTGAACATAAGAACATTGTTTCATGCATATAACTTTCCTTTTCATGTCTTTTGTTCCCTTTCTTGAGATCCCATTTTCTGATGTATAATGCACTCAACGGATATACATATCCATGAAAATGACTAGTCTAGTGTTGGAAACAATATAATTTTCTCCTTTTTTTTAATTTTCCTTTTCATTTTTGAACATATAACAGTGTTAATTTATGGTTAAAGGCCTAAGAGTATATGGATAAGAGTATTGGTGTTAGCTTAATGGTTGAGAAGGCATTCTTCGCCGAGAAGATATAGATACGAATAGTTGTTAAATAACCAATAAGATATATCATAGTGAGGCCAATAACTGGTTTATCATGAACCAATAAGATGTTCACAAGGGCCCCAATTTTAAGACCAGTGAATTTCATTGACATATCAATGATGGTCACTTCTGTATGCTATTATTGAGCATTAAGCAACCCTGGAATGTCTAGTTATTACCTTATAGACAAGCAAAGTTTTTGTGATACTTATGAATTGTTGAGATAAGATACGAGTGATTTCAAAATAAATGGCAAAAAATTTTACCCCCATGAAATACGTTTGCCTATCAAAATATGAATTTTTTTGGTGATATATTTGCTTTATATAATAAGAACAAACTTGAGAGATGCCAAAGGTTTGCAAGATAGCAAGTTTTGTTGTTTTATGTTGCCGTATAAGTGTTTACATGCATTAATTAAATAGAGGAACAAAGGAGCTCATTATTTTTAAGTTACTATGTTTCATGTGAGATACAATGTATGTCAAGATAAGTATCATGACATATTTCAAATTTTTTTATATACACAAGACATGTGATACACATCGAATAAGTCTTAACTTACCAAAAATATAATAAAACACTTCCAGTCATTTGCTGAGAATTAAAATTATTTTTTTCATCATTTGTGAGTGATTATTATGCCCCAAACCTTAATTTGATATGGTGGTTCAAATCAAGGAATTACTTTGTATTTTCCTCATCAATATTGAAGAGCATATTATAACATACTAACCCTAGTGTGGGGCGGCTACAACGAAGTATTTTCAAGAGATATTTTAATTATTTATCATGCGTGATGATGAAGCCGGATCTTCACCAAGGATCAGAGATGATCCGAAATAAACGTCATTAACTTGATTGACTCTGTAAACTGGAAGAACTTCTTGAATGTCCTGCATAAGGAAGCAGAAGTCAGAGATCCCGGGGGTATGACCCGGGTAAAACCCTCCGACGCTCAAGTCAGTTTGGGCTATTCTCACTGAGATATGATTTTTGTATGAATAGTTATGAAGATCTCACAGTTCTTGACTGAGGAGAGTTTTCGTGTGTGTTTGCTTTGGGAGAGATGAAAATGTCTCGATCCTTTTCCTTGGTGTCCGTTGTCTTGCTTTTGTTACCTTCCTTTTGTCCGTTGCCTCTGACAGCGGATGGAACCTTTGCTTGGAGCAGTAAGACTATGATGTTGTAGGCCTGCTGATGTGACGAGTAGGTCTACTGATGTGACTAATAGGTCTGCTAATGTGACCTTGACGTGCGTAGGTTATAAAGTCCGATGTGTACTCCTTTATACTGCACCTTTGCCAGATGATTCCACAGTTGTGCTGGACTCCCTAGCCGAAGTGCAAAGATGGGTCTGGCTGAAGTGATCTGGAGCGCCTCCTTCTAACTGAAGCCGAGGCTGAAGCTTGATGCCACTTCTTACTGAAGCCGAGGCTGGAGCTTGATGCCGAGGTGAAAACCTTAGAATATGCCCTGATAAAAAATGGATGCTTTGGGGAGCAGTACCTTGTCAAACTGAAGTGCAATAAGGCCGAGCAGAAGTGCATTCCTGCCGAATTGCAGGAGTTAACCCCTTGAACACTATTCTGCCATTGACTGTTGTTGACTAACAGATAATTATTTTTGGTTTATCACGTGATCAAGGTGACCATTTCAAGGTTTTCTTTCCATGAACACTTAATCTTCAAATATCCAGGGATCACATTTTTTAAGACAGAAATTTTTTAAAAAAATTATATAAACTCATTCCTATTTATTTTATAATTATGGAGCAAATTTTGTGACGATTGTTATGGAAGATGTCTCATGTGTTCAAATTCAAGATCAAAGGTCAAGATGTGAGGATCAAGACAAGACTTGCCTTATTCACAATCTTGATAATGCCAAAAATACATTTTTGAAGATAAAAATCGGCTATGACAAGAGTTGTATAAGGGTGAACCTAGGTCCAAGTTCACTATTTCAAGACTTAGATTATAAGGAACGCACACATAACACGATACATATCCGTTATATCCCAACGATAACAAAAGTTATCTCTAGAATCTAAAGAGGATGAAAGGCAGACAAATAATACCTTCCCTAAGATCTAAAGAGGATGAAAGACAGACAAACAATACCTCCATCCCAATTTTGAAATTCAAATTTACATCTCACTTGAGACTTAGAAACGTATGGCATGTCTCATCCAATGAAGACTTGCCAACACCATAATCCAGTCATTCATCGAATCTTATGAGGCCAATTCATCAAGGACAAATCACTCATCTAATTAATTGAAAACAACCATCTAGTGACACCATCGGTCTTTTTACAAGACCCAATGGGCGTACAAGACATCTATAAAAGGAGAAGACTTCAAACGGTTTGAAGGTTATACAGTGTGAAGAAAAATCATAATTTTCCATGCGAAGGCTCTCATTCTTCTCTTCTATTCTAAAGAGCGTTTTCAGTGCACTAATCTCTTGTGTTTGCGCAGAGTCTAAGAAGGAATTGGATCATTTCGTAATCTGATATATGTAACATTACCCTGTAGTTTGTTTAAAAAGTTGTTTCTGTGTTTTCAACTCATGAAGTCAAGTTCACAAATCAACGACCATACTAGTTCTAAACGCCTATAAATCCTTATCCTTCCAAAGTTCAAATTTTGCCTATTGAATCCTTGTCCTCCCAAAGTCCAAATCTTTTGAAGGCTGTTCAAATACCTGTCATACTCTCTATTAAGGTTTACAAAAAGAGAAGATTTTTGAGAAACTTGTTTGATGCTTTTTTATTCATTTCTTTCCTTTGATTTATAGTTACAAGGAGACTATAAAATAAGGAAATACATCAATCACTAATCATCATTCACGGAACCATACCGGATACATGGAATCATATCAGCCTTTATTATCGTTGATTGATTATTCTGCATTAACTCTTTGATTTACTTTCCTTACACTCTCATTGTGAAGCTATTGATCAAGGTGTGGCCAAAGCTAGTTATTGATGAGATGATTTGATTATTTTGGTACTTAGTTGACGAAATCTGTTAAATTGGGTTGAGTTGGGGTATAACTTATAAAATCACAAGTTGTAATCAATTGATAGTCGAGTTTCTGATTCCAAAAAGTTTGTCTTTGCAAAGATATTATATATCACATTGACTGAATCTCTATAAAGCCAGCGTCTTTCTACCTTTTTGATTTTCTCTTTCCTTGAAAAATTACATTCACATTTTCTTTGGGTCAGTTTTTTTATAATAGTCTGTAAAAGCAATAAAAAGAGGAATGAGAGTGAATTAGAGCTTAAGTAAAACAAGAATAACTTGGTGCAGGAATTCGATCGATTGAAATGACTTGGATCGATCCAAGTGGTTGAAAAATGAAGCTCAGTATTCTGTTGGACATCGATCGATCAATGTGACCTGGATGTAGAGTTGGTGTACATTGTCCAACATAAATTGATCATGGATCGATCGACGTGACTTCAATCATTACATAGATCGATCGAAATAGCTTGGTTGAAAAACTGGAGCACACTGTGAGACATAGATCACAACATAGATGGATCGACGTGGCTTGGATGAAAAGTTGGAGCTTACTGTGAGACATCGATCGATGTGCTCAGCAGATATGACTCTTCATCTAAAGTTGCAACTTATGCACCAAGGGACATATCCAATCACTTCTCAACGGCTAGAAACGTCTGATATGATGTTCAAGAGCCTATAGAAAGGCTATTGCAACACATTTCAAGATAATCTAAGCCTCAAGTTCAATCTTAGAATTGAAGTTCTTCTTCCGACATTATACATTCTTATTTTGAATTCATTTGATTTCTTCCCTTATTGCTGAGGTTAGAAATCAGGTTAGTTGTTGTATCAAATGAGAAAATTTGTCTAAAACCCTGCACCAATTAGTGGAGTCAAATATTCTTTACGGAATATGTGGCTACACACCTCAAGTTATCAATTCTCTACTCATTCTACTTCACTTTTGGCTCCATCTTCTAACAAGTTTAACCATTAAACATCAACTAGGAAAAGATTCACAGAGACATAGGTTAACGGCTTAGGGAATTTTTAAAATAAGTTTTAGTAATTTTTGATAAATAAAAGTAAGTCTACTCAACGATCTCTTATGACTGTCAGAAACTGTGTTCTACACTGGTCAGTTTGTGTAAAGCTTGATTAATTGAACGAGAAAACACATTTTTACATAGTCAAATACAGTTGAGGGTTGTGTCTACTAAGTTTTCAAGTTGAGTCCCGAGTAAGCTAGACTTTTCCATATTAGACAATCAATCAATCAATCGAACGCAGTATTTTCCAACGACAGCAAAAGCTATCGCTAGAGTTTGGGGAGGGTAAATGGCAGGCAAACAATACTTTTATCCCAAGGGATAGAGAGTTTGCTTCCAGTGAAACCTCCGGCTCTATATGTACCTGCATAAACGGCACAATAATACGGATATGATGTGCTAGTGTGTGGTGAGGTAATTCAGGAAATACAAAAATGAGGCTGCCGATATTAAAATATTCCTAACGTGTATATGTACATATCATATAAAACAACGGCAGAACATAAACAAACAAGTGCAAAGTCAACTTAAACGTATACAAAAGTCTTCCGCTATTAAAATAGTCATAATAGTACGCATGCACAAATAATTGAAAGAAAAAGACCAAAAAAAATATGCAAAGTCAAACTAAAGTGCAAATACTATCTAATCCTCTAAGTATGCTCTAAGATGTCATATATCCTGTCTGCCCCTCCTTAACCCTAATCATCTGCCTCAATGAACTCATATCCTAGACCATGTCCTCAGAGAGGTGCAACTCTAGTAAGTCATGCCTAATCTGCTCATCCCACGTCAGTTTGGACATGCCTTTACTCCTTTTTCCTTCTACAGTGAGGTTTTCAATTGCTCTGATAGACGCTGTTGTCTGTCTCCTCTTGACATGTAAAAGACATCTCAGTCTTCCCTCTCTTATCTTATCTGTTACACTAGTCACCCGTAACGTTTCTTTGTATACCTCATTTCTTATCTTGTCTAGCCTTGTATGCCAACGCATCCACCTCAGCATCTTCATCTCTGCCACTTCCATCTTCTGTGACTGTGTCCTCTTGATGGCCCACCAGTCTGTTCCATATAAAATTGCCGGCCGCACTGCCATCCTATAAATTATTCCCTTTAATTTAATTAGAAAATTCTTGTCACACACCCCTGAGCCGCCCTCCACCTACAACAGTCTGTCTGAACTCGGTGTGCTACGTCACTCTCTATGTCCCCATCATTCTGTACAAATGATCATAGGTACTTGAACTTACTTACCTTTGGGACCACTTGACCCTCGATGGTGAGTTGACTATTCTCATCGTCAGCTGCGTTACTGAAGTCATAGTGCAGATATTCAGTCTTGGAACGACTAATCCTTAGGCCTTTTCTCTCTAAAGCACCTCGCCACTCCTCTAGTCTCATACTCAGGTTATGCCTGCTTTCCGCGACTAATACAGTATCGTCATCAAAAAGCATATACCATGAAACTGTCTCTTGGATCGACTTTGACAACTCATCAGGACAACTGCAAAAAAGAAATGGGCTCAAAGCGGACCCTTGATGGAGGCATACCTTCACTTGAAAGAAGTCCGTATTCCCTACAAGCGTGTGAACGGTTGTTTTTGTCCTAACATACATATCCCTAATTATGTCTATATACTTCATAGGAACCCTTCTTGCATCCAGACTATCCCATATCAGTTCGCATGGCACACTATCATACGCTTTTTCAAGTTCGATGAAAACCATATGTAGATCGCGCTTCTTCTTCCTATACTTCTCCATCAATCTACTTAAAACGTGTATTGCTTCCGTAGTTGACCGTCCTGGCATAAACCCAAACTGGTTTACCGTAACTTGAGTTTCTCCCCTAATTCTTGTGTCGATTACTCTCTCCCTTAACTTCATAGTATGACTTAGCAATTTAATTCCCCTATAATTCCATATTAGACAATGAAAACATAAAATTTTTTCATTAAGTGAGAAGTAGAATTTTCGCAAGGCCTTTTAATGACTGTAGACAACCTTAAGAAGTATAGTTTGGAAATTTAAATAAGAAAATAAACGGGAACTCGTTTCAGAAAAGCAGTATTGAGGTGATTTGAGATGCTTTAGAACCTATGTTCTGATATATACAACTTTTATTTTGTCTTATCCAAGTCTGATTAGACACTCTAGCGGGTATAAATGATGAACCAAGATATATATGTTGTGACTTGAGTGTGTTACGTGTTGGAAAAGTATGCTAAAGTACTTCTTCTTAGTGCTCCAAACTTATATAAAGACTATATGAGGTTGTTTAAGAGTTTGAAGTATTCTGGAAGACTTGGATCGATCAACGTTGGAGACATCGATCGATCGATGTGTACTTCGATCGATTGATGTGGTACGTAGCAAGCCTGGAAGAATTCTGTCCAACATAGATCGATCACATCGATCGATCTATGTGACATCGATCGATCGATGTGATCGATCGATGTAGGACAGAATGGAAAGTGAAGTCTCTGTCCGACTTCGATCGATCACATCGATCGATCGAAGTGACATCGATCGATCGATGTGATCCATCGATGTGCCAACGGACAACATTTTTCACTAGGAGTTGCAGCTTTTGATCCAAGATTCATATCTCTTCGCCTATGAACGGTAATCAACGGCTCTTGGAGGTTGAAATGAGACTGAGACTTGTTTAAAAAAGGGTTTTAAACATACCCCAAGATCTATAAATAGGAGATCTTGGTATTTCCACAACATACAATTTAACTTTTGCAAAACTAAGAAAATCTCAGCAATTCTCTTCATCTTCTTCTTCTCTTTCATTACCTTCAACTATCAAGTTCAGTCTTTCTCCTCTAGAGCAAAGGGAAGAAAGGCAGTTGTTATATCCTGGGAAGCATTTGCTTGAAGACTACCTTGCTCTTTGGTAGGAGCAAAATTGCTTTAAGGACAGTGACTAGTTTGTCACGTCTCGGCTTTGTGTTTTTGTGATTTCCATATTCTCATCCTATATTTCCAACAATCTTAAAGCAATTTTGTGTTTGAGAATATGGCAACAAGACAAGCACCAGTTCTTGACATGTCAAAGATGGAGCCATTCGATGGCAAATTCTTCAAGCGTTGGGCAGTAAAGGTGTTGTTTTTCTTGGAGATGATTTCTGTTTTGTATGTGCTAACCAAAGACAAACCATCAGATGAAACAGAAGGCAAAAAGTATGATACTGACAATACAACATGTAGAGGACACATTCTGCACTTCCTCTCTAACTCTTTATTTGACATTTATGTCAAATTTCAGTCAGCAAAGGATATTTGGACAGCATTTCAGAACAAATATGGTTCTGAAGATGTTGGCAAAAGAAAGTATGTGGTCAGTGAGTTTTTGAAATTCCAAATGGTGGACCACATACCAATCAATGATCAAATCCACCAATATCAACAATTGGTGGATAACATGGAGAAAGAAGGAATCAAGGTTGATGAGACCTTTCAAACAGCCTCCTTGCTGGAAAAACTCCCATCTTCTTGGAGCAAGTACAAGAAGAGAGGGAAACATGACGATGCAAAGTTAACCATAGATGGAGTTATCAAGCATATTCGTATTGAAGAAAATAATAGGCTGGATGACAAGCAAAACGATGAAAGGAACTCTCAAGCCAATGTGGTGGAGCACAAACCCAAGAGGCAAAAGACTCAGCACAATGGCAAATGTAAGACGTTTGTGCAGGGACAAGGACAGAAGAAGATGAAAGGCGCATGCCGGGTGTGCGGAAAGCTGGGACATAGAGCAGTTAAGTGCAACCAACGGAAAGGCTAACTTAGTAATCAAGCACATCTAGTGGAGTCCTCAAAAACAAACGACGAAGTCATTGCTGTGGTCGTCTTATCCGAGGTAAACCTTGTCGGTGGTGCTTCGGAATGGGTGGTAGACACTGGGGCTACCAAGCACATTGCCACCAGTAAGGATCTATTTTTTGAGTATCAAGAAATAGATGATGGCGAGCAAGTCTTCTTGGGAGATGCACATGGTATCAAGGTTCTTGGTAAAGGAAAGGTGCTCCTCAAGTTGACTTCTGGCAAGAGACTGGAGTTAAACAATGTGCTGCATGTTCCTGCAATGCGTAGGAACTTGATTTCCGGAGTACTACTGAACAAGGCTAATATTAAACTTTTCTTCAGTCTGATAAGCTTATACTTTCTAGAAACGGGGAGTTTGTCGGGAAAGGATATTGCTCCGGGGGATTACTTGTATTAGATGCAGTTTGTGTTATAAATAATAAGAATGCATCTAGTTCTACTTACGTTGTTGATTCTTTTGATATTTGGCATGCAAGATTAGGACATGTTAACAAAGATGCATTAAAAAGATTAAAGTTCACCAACTTAATTTCCTATGCATGTGAAGATGACTTTGGAAAGTGTGAATTTTGTGTAGAAGCAAAACATCACAAGAAGTCATTTAAGTCTATTGAAAGAACAACAGATAAGTTAGAGCTCATACATAGTGATCTTGGTGATTTTAGAGGTTATACAAGTAAAGGCGGTAAAAAGTATTACATAACTTTTATTGATGACTTCACTAGATATACTAGAGTTTACTTGTTAGCAAATGAAGACGAATCTGAAAGCATGTTCATCAGGTATAAAAATGAAGTTGAAAATCAACTAGATAGAAAGATTAAGAGGTTGAGGTCAGATAGAGGAGGTGAGTATAGTGTGTTATCTTTACAAAGGTTTTGTGAAGATAATGGAATTATACATGAGTTCACACCGCCTTACACTCCTCAATCTAACGGAGTCGCTGAAAGGAAACACAGAACACTTAAGGATATAATGAATGCCATGCTTATACGTTCAGACTTGCTTAACAATATGTGGAGAGAAGCAATCCTTTCGGCATGTCATATCTTAAATAGAATCCCACATAAGAAGACCAATAAAACTCCTTATGAACTTTAGAGAGGTTATGCACCTAACTTGAATTACTTCAAAGTGTGGGGGTGCTTAGCCAAGGTTGGTATACCAGAGTTCAAAAGAAGTAAAATTGGTCCTAAGACTAATGATTGTGTTTTCATAGGATATGCTCGAAATAGTGCTGCATATAGATTCATGTTGTTGGATAGTGGTTCTATCATTGAATCTAAGAATATTGAGTTTTTTGAGTATATGTTTCCTATGAAGAAAGAATCATTAGTTAGTTCGGGTCATGAAATAGGTGAGTCTAGCAAATTGTCTAATAATGATACTTCACCTAGAAGAAGTAAGAGGAAAAGAGTAGAAAAGTCCTTTGGAAATGACTTTGTCATTGTATTTATTTTAGAGAATGACCCTACTATGTATCAAGAAGCGGTAATGTTTATAGACTCTAAGTTTTGGAAAGAAGCTATCAATAGCGAACTTGAGTCTATACTTAGCAACAATACTTGGGAACTCGTAGACTTGCCTAGAGGTTGTAAACCTATCAGTTGCAAGTGGGTCTTTAGAAAGAAACTAAAGGTGGACGGAACAATTGATAAGTTTAAGGCTAGGCTAGTGGCTAAAGGGTTTACCCAACAGGAAGGAATAGATTTCTTTGATACCTATTCACTTGTTGTTAGGATTACGTCCATCAGAGTGTTAATAACATTAGCTTCCATTTATAAGTTAGTTGTACATCAAATGGATGTTAAAACTGCATTTCTAAATGGAGATTTAGAAGAAAAAATTTACATGAAGAAACCCGAAGGGATGATAGCTAAAGGACAAGAACATAAGGTTTGTAGGTTGAAGAAGTCTTTATATGGTTTAAAACAAGCGCCTAAGCAGTGGCATGAGAAGTTTGATAATGCCATGTTGTCTAATGGGTATATTGTAAATGAAAGTGATAGATGCATTTACAGTAAGTTTGAAAATCTTGACGGTGTTATTGTTTGTTTATATGTTGATGATTTGTTAATCTTTGGTACGAGCCTTGATGTTGTAAATGATACTAAAGTGTTTTTATCCTCAGTTTTTGAAATGAAAGACATGGGAAAAGCGGATTTAATTTTTGGTCTTAGATTGATAGAAAAATGTGGGGGTTATATGCTTTCTCAATCTCATTACGTTGAAAAGATTTTGAGAAAGTTTAATCATTTCGATGTCAAACCCGTTAGTACTCCATATGATGCATCCATAAGGTTAGAAAAGAATAAACATGATGGTGTGTCTCAGGGCGAGTATGCAAAGATCATTGGTAGTGTCATGTACCTCATGAATTGCACTAGGCCAGATATTGCATATTCGGTAAATCGGTTGGCTAGATATACTCATAGTCCAAGTAAAGAGCATTGGGATGCTTTGAAACGACTATTGAGATATCTAAGGGGAACTATGGACTTAGGACTTACGTTTACCGGAAGTCCTGCAGTCATAGAAGGTTATTGTGACGCTAATTGGGTCATAGATAACGATGAAATAAACTCTACCAGTGGGCATGTATTTACTTTGGGTGGTGGTGTTATTTCATAGAAATCCTCTAAACAAACGTGTAAAGTTAAATCAACAATGGAATCTGAGTTTGTTGCTTTAGAACTCGCTTGTTCAGAGGCGAAATGGTTAAGGAATTTACTTGTTGGTATTCCTTTGTGAACTAAGCCTATGCCTTCTGTGTTTGTTCATTGTGACTCTCAGGCAGCTATTGCTCGAGCGAGGAACAAAATATATAATGGAAAGAGCCGGCACATCCGCTTGAGGCACAATATTGTGCGTGACTTGATTAGTTCTGGGGTGGTTAACTTGGAATACATAAAAACCGAGTTGAACCTGACTGATCCCTTAACTAAAGGTTTGAACCGAAAAATGGTTCTTAAGACGTCGAGAGGAATGGGACTTGTTCCGTTGGATGTGAATTCTCTATGACAGGAACCCAACTCGCTATTAGTAGAGATCCTACAAACGGAGTTCAATGTGGTAAGAACACGTCATAGAAGAATTCTATAAAGTACTATTGTTTTTGTCCTTCCTATGTTGATGTATATGTGGATAGTACTTACTGCATATTTGAGGGTGAGATTTAAGTCTCTTAATGAATGATTCATAGTCATTATAAATGGTGGTGTGTTGCAGTACACACTTGATGAATATCACCTATATAAGTGTGGAAGTGTGGCCTCTTCCTATGAGAGCCTGGAAAACTCTCTAGAGCGCTTATGAATTCTGGGATTGGGTGCAGGGCCGTTAATGCACCACACCGCGAACTTGTATGAAGTTAGATGTTGACATGTCATTTGTATGATCATATAAACAGTAGTGAAATATGTGGTTCAAGACGATTGTCACCCTATTTCCGTTTATATATCTTCAAATGTACTACCGGATAGTTCAAGACGTTTGTCACTACTCCGTTATGTGTCATCATCTTATTTTGATAGAGAAGAATTCCGTTGACTATCATATGGAAGGCTCGTATATAAGTTTGGATCATATGGGGGATTGTTGGAAAAGTATGTTAAAGTATTTCTTCTTAGTGCTCCAAACTTATATAAAGAGTATATGAGGTTGTTTAAGAGTTTGAAGTATTGTGGAGGACTTGAATCGATCAACGTTGGAGACATCGATCAATCGATGTGTACTTCGATCGATCGATGTGGTACGTAGCAAGCCTGGAAGCATTCTGTCCAACATAGATCGATCACATCGATCGATCTATGTGACATCGATCGATCGATATGATCGATCGATGTAGGACAGAATGGAAAGTGAAGTCTCTGTCCGACTTCGATCGATCACATCGATTGATCGAAGTGACATCGATCGATCGATGTGATCGATCGATGTGCCAACGGACAGAATTTTTCATTAGGAGTTGCAGTTTTTGATCCAAGATTCATATCTCTTCGCCTATGAACGGTAATCAACGGCTCTTGGAGGTTGAAATGAGGCTGAGACTTGTTTAAAAAAGGGTTTTAAACATACCCCAAGATCTATCAATAGGAGATCTTGGTATTTCCACACCATACAATTTCACTTTTGCAAAACTAAAAAAATCTCGGCAATTCTCTGCATCTTCTTCTTCTCTTTCATTACCTTCAACTATCAAGTTCAGTCTTTCCCCTCTAGAGCAAAGGGAAGAAAGGTAGCCGTTATATCTTGGGAAGTATTTGCTTGAAGACTACCTTGCTCTTTGGTAGGAGCAAAATTGCTTTAAGGACAGTGACTAGTTTGTCACGTCTCGGCTTTGTGTTTTTGTGATTTCCATATTTTCATCCTATATTTCCAACATTACGTTAGCTAAGATAGATTTAGATATATGTAGAGCTACAAGACTCCATTTAAACTAATTTAAAGTTGGTTAGAAACCTCCTGAGATGGGATCTATAACTTTCAATTTGATAGTAAGTCTGAAATCATTTGAGATCGTGGATTAAATTCTGAAGCAAGAGATAGTATGATAGATACTTATGATCTTCTTATACTTGGTTTATTTGATGCTACGTCATGATTAGTTACTTTCATGTTCACAACATGACATGACTTGTGAAGATGATACATAATATACAATTTTATAATTTACGATTTGTGATCCCTATGGTTTTTGATATTATGAATAAGCATACCATGTGATCGATTATGAAACATAAAACCATGATATACGACACTGTGATGCACAATATATGATCCTTATGATGCACGGTATACTAGGAAGCTAACAATTGAAGTACATCCACGACTTGCAGCAAGTCATATAATGATGAATAAATTATTTAAAGTGAACTAATGATATGATCTTATGATACCATTAAGAATAAAATGAGAGGATAGAATTGCATGGTAAGAGAGGATATAGTCTCTAAGATGTTTATGATAATGGTCTAAGGATGTGATTGTGTGACACTTCTTAGAAACTTTTATATTTTGTGTTTGTTCATATTATTGAGCAGGATGAGACTAAGCATGGATGATTGTTCAGACAGGATAGAATTGCATGTTAAGAGAGGATATAGTCTATAAGATGTTTATGATAATGGTCTAAGGATGTGATTGTGTGACACTTCTAAGAACCTTTTATATTTTGTGGTTGTTTAGATTATTGAGCAGGATGAGACTAAGGATGGATGATTGTTCAGATTATTGAGCAGGATGAGACTAAGCATGGATGGAGAGTTATTGCCTTTTTTATTATGCATATCCTTGGTTATTGATGATGTTATGCTTAGTTTAGTTACATTTACGTTAGGATGTATCTGATTCAGGGATTATAGACTTCCGTGAGAGATGCTTTTGATTCATTTATGAGGTTGGTTTTTTTATTTATTTAAAGATGGTTTTTGATCGTCAGTGTTTTATTCACATGATATGATAGTTTCATGGCACTTATGTTATAAGATAAGTGTTATGACCTGTCATACCTTTGTCTTGGCACATGGATCATGACATTTCTGGTATTAGAGCCTAATTTGGTTGTTGGGCAAACGTCGGATCGTTATAACTTATTATTGGCCTCAATAGTGAGATGTTCCAATGCTGATTTTTTTAAGCTTCAATTTCCTTATGTTATAATATGTTCAGGCATTTTAGAATGTCAAGATGACTTGCGTCAGCAATGATGTTGTTATGTAATAATCCAGCATGTGTTAATTTGAATTATTTTTAGTAGTATTTTCTACTGCTAAATTGTTTTTGATTGTGGTTAGAATTTTGTTGAGGGACTATTATCATTTGTGTGATATTACTTGTCTAATGGTATCATGGATTATGCTTTCAAGTGTATTTAAGTATTTCTGCCAGAAAGAACTTCTGGACATTGAAGTATATGCCGATGCCGATAGGGCAAAAAACCTAAATGATAAGATAGTCCAGGAAACTTTGTCTTGGTGGGAGGAAACCTAGTGACGTAGAAAAGTATGAAGAAAAAAGTGGTAGAGTTGTGTGAAGGTGGAGTTTAGCGAGATTGCTTGTAGCGCCCCGGTCTGATTAGCAGACCCGAACCGGTGCACCCGTCATAGCCTACTAAGAGGACTAGCAGACGTCACTACTCTCACATACACGTCATCGCTGGCATCGGAGAAGTAGATGCAGAGACACATATAAATTAAAATCTGAATTAATTGAATCTATACTCCCAAAAGCATAAGAAAATAAAACTGTTTGTAGACGCAGCCATCTAATCCTCAACTGAATGAAATAAAGTTAAGTTAATAATAAACAGTCTATAACAGTCCCAGAATAGGCTCTAAGCACCCCACTCAGCCCACTCGCCATCGTCCTCAATGAAAATCATGTCATACTCGGGCTCATCTACAAAAACAACGGGGTAGAACCCTTAGCGAAAAACGCTAGCAAGTAACCCGTTTATAAGACATATGGGATCATCACATGGCAAGACATGAGTGTATATTAACATCAAAGGGAAATAGGGGCATAGTCCTGAGTTGTTCAAAAGTTCCGATCTCTTCACATAATAAAAGAAAAGAAACAAGTAATGCACAAGTAAACACCGAGTCACATACATAGCAATTACATAGCAATCATACCGGAACGGAACATATGATGCATGCCATTTCAAATCATGCTCTACCCTACACAGTCACAAATGCTCGTGCAACCCTTTCAAAACAGTGCAATGCATGTCACAATGTCCGGTCATATCACTTTATACCCTGTAATGAGCCACAGTTTGCCTTTATACCCTATGCACATCACAGCTTAACGTTATACCCTGTGATGGCTACAGCTTCCCTTTATACCATGTAGCACATCACAACTCATTTCACAAAGACTTTATGCCCTGTGCCTAAGCACAGCTCTTATCGAAACATAATGCAAATGCGAATGCCATGATGCAAAGGTGCACATTCAACATGTCATTCAATCACTTGAGGCTCATCTCATTCACACATTCAAGCATACCTCTACATGCTCACGCCTACCTCAACATTAACATTCATATTAGAAACACAAAGGACTAATTAGACAACCTCGCACGCTCCATTTGAACCTTATCAAAGCCTTAAGCATTCATCCTTAGCCCCTTAGACCATCCACACTGAAGTCTAGTTCAAATACCTCTCGAAATCTTCACCGTTGATTCACCATCTTAAGACGCGTTCCCAAAACTAAAACTGACCTTAATCACGTCCTAAGAAGCCTCTAATGTTCTCTCAATTGGTCCTTTAACCTCCCTTTCTTTCTTCCAATTTTCCAAGAAAATTGTTGACATCATACCCTGACATAGATCGATCGATGTGACTTCATACCCTGACATCGATCGATCGAAGTCAGTCAGAAACTTTCTGTCTCACATCAGTCGATCCAACAACCTACATCTATCGATCGAAGTGACTTCATACCCTTACGTCGATCAATCAAAGTCTGTTAGAAATTTTCTGCCTTACATCAGTCGCTCAGTCTGCTTACATTGATCGATCGATGTACATCATTCGATGACATCGATTGATCGATGTCCTCGATTTCCAGAAAAACTTTGCGATTTCTGCATAAAATCTGCAGAACCAAACACTCAACCGACCCCAAACTTCAGCCCAATCATTCTAGGCATAATCCCTGCTATCATATCGTTCTTAAACTACCAACTGAACACATCGCTTATACATGCCAAGGATTCAAGCCTAAAACTCAAGAATTTCCATTCCTATGACCCAAAGATCACATCTTTCTCCCTCAAACCCTATCTCAACAGAAAATTTACAGCAAAGGGGAATTCAAGGGTTAAAGATCGGCAGGAAATGCATATATCCACAACATCAAACCAGATTTTGAATATACAATGGCCAAACATCAAATTTAATACACAGAAATTCTACAGAATTCACGTATAGATAGACATGGGTATAATACTGCATGGTGATCCAATTTTGATACAAAAATAGGGCCTTTTCCTTCACAGATCATAAGAACTTATAAGAAAGTTACTTGTCTTTGATTACTGACAATCGGATTGAGAAGCAGACGGGATTGAATTGATTCCTGAAGGCTGTCTTCCTCACCTAGGGCTTGTGGAAGTCGACTATGGATTGGGGAAGGAGGAGTTGAAATTTTTCTGAGAGGAATGGGGAAACTGATGCTCTTTTTCAATTTTATAATGGGGAAGGGCAGAACTGGAATTTCTAAATTATATTTTACTTAAATCCTTTTTTTAATTCTTAAATTCTAATATTTAATCCAAAATTAATTGATTATTAATTTCTTAAAATTTCTTCCCTCATTTAATTAAGTTTCGGAGGGTGCGGGGCATAACATTCGACCCCTTTACAAAAAGTTTCGTCCTCGAAACTGACATACCTTATTGGAAGAGGTATGAATACAACTCCTTCATCTGCTCCTCAAGTTCCCATGTGGCTTCACGCTCCGTATGTTCATTCTACTGAATATTGACATACGGAATCACACGTTTGCATAGAAATTGACCCTTCTTGTCTACAATCTTCACCGGGTACTCTTCGTACGAGACATCATCCCTAATCTCCAATGGTTGAGCTTCAAGAACATGACTCGGATCAATCATGTACTTCCTTAGTTGAGAAACATGAAGCACATTGTGGACTTGCAGCAAAACTTGAGGCAATGCTAATCGATATGCTCTTTCTCCGACTCTGCCAAGCACCTCGTATTGGCCAATATACCTAGGGCTTAGCTTGCCTTTCATTCAAAATCTCGCAACTCCCTTAGTTGATGAAACTCGCAGATTAAACTTTTCACCTTCCACGAATTCCAAGGGCCTTCTTATAGCATCTGCCCAACTCTTACTGCGATCTTGTGCCACTTTGAGTCTATCTCTTATAATCTTCACTTTCCCAACAGTCTGCTCAATCAATTTTGGTGCAGTGATCGTCTTTTCCACAACTTCGTCCCAACAAACCGGGGACCTGCACTTTTGCCCATATAAGGCCTCGAACGGTGCCATATCAATCGCACAATGGTGACTATTATTGTATGAGAATTCCATCAGCTTCAACATATTATCCCAATTCCCTTTAAAATCCAATGCATATGCTCTCATCATATCCTCTAAAGTCTGAATAGTCCTCTCAGACTGTCCGTCCGTTTGAGGGTGATAAGCTGTGCTCATCCTCAGATTAGTGCCCATAGCTTTCTGAAAGGCCGTCCAAAACTTAGAAGTGAACCTGAGATCACGGTCTGACACAATACTGACGGGAACTCCATGCAAACTCACAATGTTATCCACGTATGTGTTTGCTAATTTCTCATAAGACGCACCATTTGGCATAGCCAGGAAATGCGTTGTCTTCGACAAGCGATCCACAATCACCCAAATCATCTCATTCCCATTTTGGGTTTTGGGCAACCCCATCACAAAGTCCATAGTCACATGTTCCCACTTCCATTCTGGAATCTCTAGTGGCATCATCAAACCGCCGGGTCGTTGATGCTCCGCTTTGACCTGCTGATACACCAGACATCTCTCAATATATTCCGCAATACTTCTCTTCAAACCTATCCACCACTAATTCTTTTTGAGGTCCTTATACATTTTTGTGCTCCCGGGGTGGATAGACAACCTTGAGCTATGAGCTTCACTCAACAATTCTCTTCGAAGCTCTTCATTGTCTGGTACGCATAGTCGGGTCTGAAACTATAAACTTTCATCTTCTCCCAACTAAAAATCTTTTACTGGTTCCGCTTTCAATTTGTTATGGATTTTCTTCAATGACACATCATCATACTGAGCTTCTTTAATTCTGTCTACCAAGCCTGGGGTTATAGACAGGGCTGTAAGGACATTTACCACTGAGTCCACAACCTCTAGACCAAACTCTTCAATCTCTCGCTCCTAAGGGGACTGTCTTGCATGGCTAGACTTTCTGCTCAATGCGTCTGCCACTCTGTTAGCTTTACCAGGGTGATAGTTGATGGTTAAGTCATAATCCTTAAGTAACTCCAACCATCTCTTCTGTCTCATATTCAGCTCTTTTTGCAAAAACAAGTATTTCAGGCTCTTGTGATCAGTGAACACGACACACTTTTCTCCATATAAGTAGTGTCTCCAAATCTTAAGGGCAAACACTACTGCTGCGAGCTCCAGGTCATGAGTCGGGTAATTCTGCTCATAAGGTTTTAGCTGTCTCGAAGCATAAGAAATAACTCGTCTATTTTGCATCAGGCCACAACCTACAAACAGAAAGTTAATTCACGTCCGGTATATACACAATACAACATTTGTAATCATATACGTACCTAGTCCTTTCTTGGACGCATCATTATAGATCACGAAGCCATCGGTGCCGGAGGGTTGTGCTAACACCGGGTCCGTGGTCAATCCCTTTTTGAGTTCAGAAAAGCTCTGCTGGCATTCCGCAGTCCACTCAAACTTAGTCTTCTTCTGGGTGAGTCGGCTCAATGGAACTGCAATCTTTGAAAATCCTTCGACAAATTTTCTGTAGTAGCCTGCCAGACCCAAGAAACTTATGACTTCTGTCAAGTTCGTAGGTCTCGGCCATTCAATGATTCTTTCCACTTTCTTAGGGTCCACTGAAATTCCATCCTCAGATATCACGTGACCAAGAAAGGCCACACTCCTTGGCCAAAATTTACACTTGCTGAACTTGGCATACAGCTTCTGCTGTCTCAGAATCTCCAACACCACTCTCAAATGCTCTACATGAGACTGCTCGTCCAGAGAGTAGACCAAAATGTCATCAATGAACACCACCACAAACCGATTTAGCTGCTTTCGGCATACGATGTTCATTAAATCCATAAAAGTTGTTGGGGGCATTGGTCAGTCCAAAAGGCATCACCAAAAACTCATAATTCCCATATCACGTACGGAAGGCTGTTTTAGAGACATTGCCTGCTTTCACAAGCAACTGATGGTATCCCTGACGAAGATCGATTTTTGAAAACCATCTGGCACCCTTCAACTCATCAAATAAATCCTCAATTCTTGGCATTGGATATTTATTCTTGATGGTTATCTTGTTCAGCTCTCTGTAGTCGATACATAATCTCAAACTGCTATCCTTCTTCTTGACAAATAAAACGGGGGCTCCCCAGGGTGATACGCTGGGACGGATCAGTTTCTTGTCCAACAACTCCTGCAGTTGTCCCTTCAACTCCTTAAGTTCGGCTAGGGCCATCCTGTAAGGTGCCTTAGATATAGGCTCAGCTCCTGGAATCAAGTTAATTTGGAATTCCACTTCTCTTGATGGCGGTACTCCAGACAAATCATCTGGAAATACGTCCTTATTCATTAACCACTGGAATCTGATCAATAGGGGAAATCTCTTGCTTAGAATTCATAGCATTCCATAAATCCCTCTGCTCCCTTCTGTAAAGCCTTACAAGCTTGAACTGCAGTCAAATAGATTTTCTTGGGGGTCTTTGTCAGTTTAACATTTCCTTGAACCGTCACCTCATTCATCTCAAGATCATTAACTGTTACTTGTTTAAGTCTGCAATCAATGTTGGCATGATACTTAGTCAACCAATACATGCCCAAAATCACATAAAAATCCTGCATCGCGATCGGAACCAAGGTGGCGGAAAACTCCTACTCATCCAACTTCAATTAACAGTCCTTGTACCGATGATATGAGACCAGCACTTGATCACCAGCTGCCTGTACTCTGAAGGGGGTCTCAATCCACTCGGACAGACAATCAAGTCCTTTGGTAATTTTCTTAGATATGAATGAGTGACTTGCACCACTATCGAATAACACATTCACATACACTTTATTTACTAGAATAGCTCCTAATCACAGAGAACATAGCACATAAGATTTCACGTAAAGCCAATTTTAGTTTTCAACTTATCCAATTGGAAATGTAACTCAAATCATACCTGTCACGATGTCATTGTTCTCCTGCACCTCGGCATCCGTCATGACATGAACTCTGACATTGGCTCTGGGCCTAGCTCTCTGTTGTTGTTGTGGCCCTGCATCTCTCTGCGGCCTCTGCTTCCACTCGGGGCAGTCCTTGATTCGGTGGTCAGTCTTGCCACACTTGAAACAAGCCCCAATCTTTTTCCAGCACTCCCCAACATGATTTTTCTAGCAATGCGGACACACACTTGCCGCTTGTCGATCAGGCTGACTCTGCTGCGGTGCCCTCTGGAACTGCCCGGTCTGGCCTCTTTTGGGAATTTTGACCCAACGTCCGGGTCTACCTCCACTCTGTTCATCTCTCGGCCTCTTACCCTTGTCATCACGAGCCTCTCTAAACTCAGACCTATGCAAGTCACACTCTACTCGATAACAGGCATCCAGCATGTCAGTAAAAGTCTTTAAACTGGATCCTGTTATAGCCGACCGGATGTGAGGGTTCAGACCTTGCTCGAACTTGAGCATCTTCATTCTGTTATTTTCCAATACTTAGGCGTGAATTTTCCCAAGGCATGGAACCTGTCGGCGTAATCAGAAACGAACATCCTATCTTGCTCCAACTTATCAAACTGTCTCATCTTCTCTAGTATAGCAATCTCATGCACGTAGTACTCCTTATAAGCCACAACAAATTATCTCCATAAGATAGGGGGAGTCATCTTCAGAAGGATACCATTCCACCAAGCATTTGCTCTGCTACTCAGCAAGGGCGTGGCCACATCCACTTTGTTTTCTTCAGGCACCTGCACTAGCCTGAAGCACTTTTCCACTTCCTCTAACCAAAACTCTGCCATCTCTGGTTCTGTGGTCCATTCAAAGGTGGGGGCATGCATCTTCCGCATTTTCCCAATGTAGCACCGAATACCGTGCTGAGGCGGTTGTGGAGGAGGAGGAGGCTGCTGCTGCTGAGCAACTCCCTGTGCAATCACAATCAAGGCATCCATCAAAGTCTAGGGCATTACCATTTGTGGTGGCTGAGGATTTTCATTCTCGTTTCCACTATTTCCAGGGTTTTCTCTTCTGGGAGGCATCTTTCTGCAAGGTCAGCACTTATTTGCATTCAGTAATTCAAAAGATAGTACTGAAGGCTCATATGCGTTGAACAGAAAGGAACTTACATACATTAAGAAGAAGAATCGTATGGTCATTAATTAAATTATATTGCACTCGCACACACCCAACCCAATCCATCTTATATCTAAGATCAAATACTTAGACCTATGGATCAACTTAAGGTCAAAATCATAGCTTAGGACTTTATATGACATAACCTAGGTCTCCGAGGTAGACCTGAAGCCTAGTCTCTGATACCACCTGTAGCGCCCCGGCCCGGCCAGCGGACCTAAACCGGTACATCCGTTGTAGCCTACTAAGAGGACAACCAGACGTCACTACTCTCACATACACGTCATCACTAGCGTCGGAGAAGTAGACGAAGAGACACATATAAATTAAAATCTGAATTAATTGAATCTATACTCCCAAAAGCATAAGAAAATAAAACTGTTTGTCGACGCAGCCATCTAATCCTCAACTAAATGAAATAAAGTTATAATAATAAACAACCTATAACAGTCCCAGAATAGGCTCTAAACACCCCACTTAGCCTACTCGCCATCGTCCTCAATGAAAATCATGTCATACTCGAGCTCATCTACAAAAACAACGGGGTAGAACCCTTAGCGAAATACGCTAGCAAGTAACCCGCTTATAAGACATACGGGATCATCACATGGCAAGACATGAGTGCATATTAATATCAAAGAAAAATAGGGGCATATGTCCTGAGTTGTTCAAAAGTTCTGATCTCTTCACATAATAAAAGAAAAGAAACAAGTGATGCATAAGTAAACACCGAGTCACTTACATAGCAATTACATAGCAATCATACCGGAACGGAACATATGATGCATGTCATTTCAAAACATGCTCTACCCTACACAGTCACAAATGCTCATGCAACCCTTTTCAAAACAGTGCAATGCATGTCACAATGTACGGTCATATCACTTTATACCCTGTAATGGGCCACAGCTTGCCTTTATACCCTATGACACATCACAGCTTCACTTTATACCCTGTGACGGCTACGGCTTGCCTTTATACCCTTTAGCACATCACAGCTCATTTCGCAAAGACTTTATACCCTGTGCCTAAACACAGCTCTTATCGGAATATAATGCAAATGCAAATTCTATGATGCAAAGATTCACATTCAACATGTCATTCAATCACTTGAGGCTCATCTCATTCACACATTCAAGCATACCTCTATATGCTCACGCCTACCTCAACATTAACATTCATATTAGAAACACAAAGGATTGATTAGACAACCTCACACGCTCTATTTAAACCTTATCAAAGTCTCAAGCATTCATCCTTAGCCCCTTAGACCATCCACACTGAAGTCTAGTTCAAATACCTCTCGAAATCTTCACCGTTGATACACCATCTTAAGGCGCGTTTCCAAGACTTAAACTGACCTCAATCACGTCTTAAGAAGCCTCTAATATATTGGTCCTCTAAACTCCCTTTATTTCTTCCAATTTCCCAAGAAAATTGTTGACATCATACCCTAACATCGATCGATCGATGTGACTCCATACCCTGACATTGATTGATCGAAGTCCATCAGAAACTTTCTATCTCACATCAGTTGATCCAACTGCCTACATCGATCGATCGAAGTGACTTCTTACCCTTACATTGATCGATCAAAGTCCATCAGAAACTTTCTGCTTTACATCAGTCGTTTTGTCTGCTTACATTGATCGACCGATGTACATCATTCGATGACATCAATTGATCGATGTCCTCGATTTCTAGAAACACTTTGCGATTTCTGCATAAAATCTGCAGAACCAAACATTCAACCGACCCCAAACTTCACCCCAATCATTCTAGGTATAATCCCTGTTATCATCTCGTTCTTAAACTACCAACTGAACACAACGCCTATACATGCCAAGGATTCAAGCCTAAAACTTAAGAATTTCCATTCCTATGACCCAAAGATCACATCTTTCTCCCTCAAACCCTATCTCAACATAAATTTTACAGCAAAGGGGAATTCAAGGGTTAAAGTTCGGCAGGAAATGCATATGTCCACAACATCAAACCAGATTTTGAATATACAATGGCCAAACATCAAATTTAATACACAGAAATTCCACAGAATTCACGTATAGATAGACATGGGTATAATACTGCATGGTGATCCAATTTTGATACAAAAATAGGGCCTTTTCCTTCACAAATTGTAAGAACTTATAAGAAAGTTACTTTCCTTTGATTACTGACAACCGGATTGAGATACAGACAGGATTTGGATTGAAAACTGAAGGCTGTCTTCCTCATCTAGGGCTTGTGGAAGTCGACTATGGCCTGGGGAAGGAGGAGTTGATGTTTTTCTGATAGGAATAGGGAAACTGACGCTCTTTTTCAATTTTATTATGGGGAAGGGCAAAAGTAGAATTTCTAAATTGTATTTTACTTAAATCCTTTTTCTTTAATTCTTAAATTCTAATATTTAATCCAAAATTAGTTGATTATTAATTTCTTAAAATTTCTTCCCTCATTTAATTAAGTTTCGGAGGGTGCGGGGCATAACATTGCTAATGTCATAACAAAGGTTCTTTAGTTGAAAAAAATTAATAACTTAAATTGGGTTTCCACTTCCACATCCGACTAAGTTAATGTGTGACAACAAAGCGGCAGTTGCTATCTCAGATTCCCCTTAAAAATGACAAGACAAAACACATGAAAGGATACCGACATTTTATAAAGAGAAAATCAAATAAGGAGCAGTTGAACTTCCGTTCGTGGAATCCAAATGTTGGAATGCAAGGATTGATGGGCAAAAATAAAACGGATGAAGACAGAGGGGAGGCCATGCTTCCAATGCTTTGAAGATTCTTTGGGACATTTCATTGAACACTTGATCAAAAGCATCGAATATGTTTCTTGTGATAATTCCAGTTTGTACATTGTATACTACTCATTTTTTATCATCACATGTTGATCATACAGTAGAGGAATCATCATTTTGATGATTGATTAGGCTAATTACCCGGTTAAATTTTTTGTTAGAAACTATCTGTTAGAACTAGTCTTGTCACGGGAGTTTTAGCTGTTGGCTCCCTGCACTTCTTCGTCTATATATGTGTGTATCCCTCATTGTGTGAAAAACAAGTGAATGGAATATCTTTTTTATCTCATTTCTGAAGTTTTTACACATTTGGACTGTATATGGTATCACAGCCGTTGTTTGCTCTTTGAAGAATTCTGAAAATTTTTTGAATTTCTTGACTGATCATCTTCTTCTTCTTACTTCTCTATTGTTTCTGAGAAATAGAATCCATTGGAAGTGAAGCTTCAGTTGTTCCTAATCCTGCTATTCCAGCAGTTCATCTGGAGCTACGTCATCTCGGCCTACCATTGATTCAACTCCTATCACAATCACCAATCATAAACTAAATGGAACTAATTATCTAGCATGGTCTCATGCAGAAAAGATATTTATTACAGGTAAAGGCAAAGAAGAATATCTCAAGCCCGGCGCTGATATTCCTAATGAAACTGATGCTCATTTCAAAATATGGAATGCTGAAACTCGATGATTATGTCATGGTTAATTGGATCAATGGTAACAGAGATGAGTGATAATTTCATTCTGTATGATTTCGCTTCTGGAAGGGAGCTCAAGAGATGTACTCAAAATTGTACGTATCCATGAATTCTATGAAATTGATGTCATACTCTATGATATCAAGCAGGGAGATTCACCCGTGAACATTTACTTTGGCCAAACCAAAAGAATTTGGTAACAAATTGATGTGTTTGATACTCACAAATAGCCAAACAAAGAGGCTGACAAGATGTACAAAACTGTCACTGAAACCAGGAGAATCTTCAGATTCTTAGCTGGTTTAAATAATGAATTTGACGTTGTTCGTGGAAGGATTCTAGGCACCAAGCCTTCATCTTCAATGAACAATGTCTTCTCTAAAATCTGACAGGAAGAAAACATAATTAAGTTAATGATGAGTTCAACATCATCTTAAAAGTGTTGTAATGGTGACTTATAGTTTAAAGACTGAGCAAATTTATCCTATTTCTGGTGACCTTGCCTTAAGGAGATATGCACCCTCAACTCCAAACTACAACAGAAGACCAGTTGATACCAGGTACTTCTACAATTTCTATAAGAAATATATGCTCATTCTGAGGATAGGCGTTTCCATAAGCATGTGAAGCCACCTTCCAGGCCTAATGGACCAAGGAGACGCTCATATAATCCTTCATAGAGACCCTAGTATTCTAATACTGGGAGCTCTCGCAGCTAGAGAGGATCAAGCCCAAACATGAAGCATTACTCAAGCAATTATGCTCAGGATCCTTTTGAGATTCAACTCCAGAATCAGTTGGATGTTATATTCAAGTTCATGAAATCACAATGTCAAACTGCTAAGCCTCTTAATATTAATCAAGAGGCTATTCAGGCAACCATGACTAACTATGGTAACTATTTTAAACTTCTATTTACTTGGATTATGATTCAGGTGCCACTCATTATATAACATCGAATAAAGAGAAATTAACTGAGTATGCCTCATTTAACAACCCAACTCAGTAAAGATTGCTAATGGTATTGAAACAAAAATTGTTGGAACTGGACATATTCAACTTACAGATACACTTAAACTAAAAAATGTCATGTTCATTACTAGACTAAGCTTCAATCTGATCTCTGTTGGCAAGATTGCTGAAGACAGTAATTGTGATGTCAAATTCTCACCCTCTGTTTGTTATTTTCAGGAGAGATTCTCCAACAACATGATTGGCAATGCTAGCAAAGTTAATGGACTATACTTATTGCAAGCTAATGATTCATCACCTCTCAGTAGTTAAACTAGGATCGGAGTCTGTACTACATATAATAGGAGTATTAAGAGCATTTTGCTTTGGCATAAGAGATTATGATATCCTAACTTCATGTATCTCAAGAGGCTTATGCCAATTCTGCTTTTGAATATTAATTTAATGGAATTATTCTGTGAATCTTGCCAATATGCTAAAAGTTGTAAATCATCTTATCTTAGAAAATTACAGTGGTACTCAGCCATTTAGTCTCATCCAATCTGATATGTGGGGCCCTTCCAAGGTGGCCAACATCAATGGTGCACTGTGGTTTATAACCTTTCTGGATGGTCGTACTAGGATGACTTAGATATATTTGATGAAACATAAAACTGAAGTTGGAGATATAATTAAACTGTTCATTCCTACGGTTAAAAATCAGTTTGAATGCTCTATCAAAACGTTTAGGACTGATAATGGCCTTAAATATCTAAAAAAACAACTGAAGGGTTATCTTGCTGAGAGGGGTATTCATCATTAAATATCTTGTACTTATACTCCTCAGTAAAATGGGGTTGCTGAAAGAAAAAAATAAACATCTCCTTGAAGTGATAAGGTCACTTATGATGTCTATGAATGTTCCAAAGAACTTCTGGGGTGAAGGTGTCCTAACTACAACTCATCTCATGTTTATCTTATGTCTAACATGCTATCTGATCTTTCTCTTAAGGTGTTTGGCTGTACTGTATGTAAACACATCCCTGCATATTCTAGAGAAAAATTGGACAGTAGGTCTAAAAAATGCATATCCTTTGGTTATTCTCACACTCAAAAAAGATATAAATGTTTTCCCTAGTGACAAAAAAAATGTATGTTTCTCTTGATGTTGTGTTTGATGAATTTAGACCTTATTATATGCATAATTCATCTGAGAAATACTCTGATGGAGATAATAACTTCTGGATTGAGATTGATCTGTCATCCCCCTTAAAAATGCAAACTATATGCATCAGCCTCAGGGGGAGAATGCTGATCCACTAGTTAGTGAGCAAAATCATAATGACATTGTTATTGATCAAATCGATGAGTCTGATGGATCTTCTTCAATCAGAGAAGTTGTTTCTCATGATGACATGCCTATTGCTCTCAGAAAGGGAGTAAGGACATGTGTAAAGAAACTATATCCTGTAAATAAATATATTAGCTATAATTGTTTGGGTAAGAAGTGCAGAGCATTAGTTTCCACTTTGGACAATACTCAGGTACCCAGGGATATTCATGAAGCATTGCAGCATCCAAAATGGAATCAAACCCGTTGGCGGTAAGTAGATTTTCTCTATCAAATTCAATTTTGATTGTTCTGTTAACATGTTTAAAGCTAGACTTATTACAAGGGGCTTTACCCAAACTCTGGAGATAGACTATGAGGAAACATTTGCACTAGTGGCCAATCTTAATACTGTAAGAATTCTGTTTACCATTGCTGCTAATCTTGATTAGGCCTTTTTCAACTTGATGTAAAAGATACTTTTTTAATTGGAGACTTGGAGGAAGAGGTGTACATGCATATTCTCCCTTTCTTTGTCACTGATTCTAACAAGAATATGCTATGTAAACTCAAGAAATCCTTATATGGGCTTAAACAATCCCTAGATCATGGTTCAGACGCTTTAATTCTGTCATAACCAGTCTTGGTTTTTCCCAGTCTCACAGTGATCACGCACTCTTTGTTAAATCCTTTGACAATAATTGTAGCACTATTGTATTAGCTTATGTTGATGATATAATTTTAACTAGTAATAAATAACCTAATATACTTAACCCAAAGAAACAACTTGCCTTACCTTTTGAAATCAAGGATCTTGGCTAGCTTAGATATTTATTGGGCATAGAAGTCACCAGAAACTCCAATGGGATATGTATATCCCAAAGGAAATATATTCTTGACCTACTGCAGGAAACAAGTATGTCTAACTCAAAGCCTACAAGGACACCTGTGAACCAAGACACAAACCGGTCAAGGAATGGGACTCTTCATACACAGATAAGTTGAGATATCATAGGCTTATAGGTAAACTGCTATATCTATCCCACACTAGACCTGACATATGTTATGTGGTGAGCTTTATAGGTCAATTTATACACAACCCTACTGTTGTACACTATAATATGCTTTGAGAATATTGAGGTACCTAAAGTCTTCTCCTGGTCAGGGTTTATATTTCAAAACATGATGATAGAGAGATCAAAGTATTCACTGATGTTGATTGGGCTGATTCTAAATCAGACATGAGGTCTATTTGCGGTTATGCATCATATTTATGGGAAATTTGATCACTTGGAGGAGTAAGAAGCGACATGTTGTCTCAATAAGTAGTGCTAAAGCTGAGTTAAGAGCTCTATCCCTAGGTGTCTGTGAAGGGATCTGGATCACACGGGTAATGACTGCTCTCCATATTGAGGTAACCTTGCTTGTTAAAGTCTATTGTGACAACATTTCAGCCATCAACATGACAGAGAATCAAACTCACCTCGACAAGTCCAAGATTATTGAGATTGATAGGGATTTTCTGAGGGAAAAGATTGAGAACAACATTCTAAAGCTTCATCATGTTCAATCAAAAAATCAAGTTGCAAACATTTTGATCAAGCCTGTCAGTACTCAGGTGTTCAAGACCTTGCTTGACAAGAGCTGTATCAGTATACAGTCCTAACTTGAGGGAAAGTGTTGGAATGCAAGGATTGATGGGCGGAAATGAAACGGATAAAGACAGAGGGGAGGACATGCTTCCAATCTTTGAACATTCTTTGGGGCATTTCATCGAACACCTGATCAAAAGCGTCGAACATGTTTTCTAGTGATAATTCCAGCTTGTATATTGTATATATTTATGTCTACTCATTTTTTTATCATCGTATGTTGATCATACAGTAGTGGAATCATCATTTTGATAATTTTTCAGGCTAATTATCCAGTTAAATTTTTTTCTTAGAAACTAGCCATTAGGACTAGTCTTGTCACGGGAGTTCTAGCCGTTGGCTCCCTGCACTTCCTCGTTTGTATATATGTGTGTATCCCTCTTTGTATAAAAAACAAGTGAATGGGATATCATTTTTATCTCATTTATGAATTTTTTACACATTTGAATTCCATACCGAAGACCAACTGGCGGACATCCTCACAAAGTCACTAACCAAAGGTGTTGAATATTATATTGAGCAAGTTGGGCATTTGTAGTCCATAATTCAACTTGAGAGAGTGTGTTAACAAATTTAGAAGATTCCAATCAAATCATGTCAAGGATGAAGTAGAATACTTGTATATTTATTGTATTTTATCAAATTTCATAGATAAAGATAGTGATAGCATTATAAGTAGCTTTGGTGTGCGTTTTTAGAATCCAAAAAAATCATTCACAAATTTAGCACATACTAGAAGTGAGGAGAACGCCTTATCACCTTTAGAAGGTGGAAAAAAGGAGTTATGGTGACTTTATCATTGTATAATCGTGATCGTGCTGGGGTAACATTTTTATTTTCCACCACTAGCTTCATGCTTTTCGTTTTCCTCGATCACGTCAACAAAGAGTGAGCAAAACAATTTGTAACGTGCGAAAGAAACGCTTTCTATTTTTCTTGAACGCCTAAAAATGCATGAGTCAAATAAATCATGGCATACTGAAATAATACTTTTTATTATCCTCAAACTTATTGAAAAACACATGAGCCAAAAGAATTGAAACGTACAAACTCTAAAAAGAATTCATGACCCAAAATTCATGCGCGGAACAAACTATAACATGCAAGGGTCTTGCTTTCCATTTCCCTTCAACATATCAATAAACTCCTGAGCAAAAAAAAATCGTAACATACAAGAGTAAAATTTTCAATTGTCTTGAACAACCTCATAAAATGTTGAAGATACTGAGCTGCCAGCACAGAAGAAAGGAAAACAAGCCCTGCCACAGCCTGGCATAAGTAAACAGAGGTGTGATCTGCTCTCAAATTTCTTTGCTCTTCACTTTGTGTTCTTGGAGCCATTTTCATATTCAAATTTTCTGCTACAATTCAGTTGGATTAGCATTGTGATCCCGTTTGTATGTTGTTTAAATCAAGTTTCTAAAGCATTTTTGACATGGTATCAGAGCTCTGGTGATTCACCATCGATTCTCCATCTGTCTCATCTTGATTGTGTTTCGCGCTTTTTATTTGATACAAGTGTTTCATCACGATTGAAGTTCCATTTATGGCAACCATGAGTGCAACATCCTCTGGTTCTCGTAATAACCACACGATCAATAATAATGCAGCCAGTCATCTGTATTATTTGTATCCAAATGATAGTCCAGTAATTGTGCTGGTAAAACCACCACTTACTCCACATAATTTTAATTCATGGAGTAGAACTTTTCAAATGGCGTTGCTTGTGAAGAGTAAAACATGTTTCATTGAATGATCTATGCCTAAACCAACAATAAACGGTCTTCACTTCCAAGTTTGGAGATAGGTAAACTCCATGATCCATTCTTAGATCATGAACTGCGTCTCTCCTTCTATTGCACAAAGTATAATGTGGTATGATAGTGCCTTGGATGTGTGTAATGACTTAACTATGAGATTTAGGTTATCTGATTTGCTGTCTGAATTTTATGTTGTAAAGCAAAAAAAAGCTCAGTGTTAATGATTAATTTACCAAACTAAAAGTTTTATGGGAAGAATTGATGGATTTAAGTTCCATCCCGAAGTGTGATTGTCTTAGATGTGTTTGTGACATCACTAAGAAGGTAATTGAGTTCCTTGAAAATGATTATGTTATTAAATTTGTCAAATGATTGAATGAAGAATTTGATCCTGTTAGATCACATGTGTTTGTGATGACACCACTGCCAAATATTAAAACTGTGTTTGCAATGCCTTTGATGTTTGAGAGAAATTTTATGAATAATAGTGCACCTGCCAATTTAACTAATGCTCCTACAGCATTAATGAGTAATTATGATGAACAAGAAGGTTTTGTGGCTAATAAATACACAAACAGAAGACAAAGCCCAGTCTATAGGAGAAGAAATAGGAGATTCTATCAAGAGGGAAGTACACATTTGCAGTGCACTCATTGTGGTATGATAGGCTACACAACTGATAGATGTTATAGCAAGCATAGATTCCCTCCTGGATTCAAATTCAGGAACCAGGTAACTGCAGCCGAGGTAATGGAGGAAAAACCTCAACACACTAACAAAGGTCAGGGGTTTCAGATTTCTGCTACATTGCCTCCACAGCCAACCCCTTGTCTTACACCAAAACAGTATACTTATCTTTTAAAGTTGTTGGATGTTGATGATGTTTTTTCAGGAACATGTGTAAACAAGGCTTCTCAGGGTGCGGTGATGACTACATATATTGATGTGTTATCAGGTAAATGTTCTGCAAATCTTAATTATGTATTGATTCTGGACTCAGGTGCCACTAATCATATTTCTTGTTCCTTCACCTTTTTTCACTCTTATTGCCCTATTAATCGTGTCACTGTTAAGCTTCCAAATAACATTATTGTTGATGCAACTCATAAACGGATAGTTAAGCTACACAGTAGGCTTGTCATGTAGAATGTATCACATGTGCCTTCTTTTTCTTTTAACCTTGTCTCTCTTAGCAAGCTTACTGGTTCTTCTCATTTGCTTATCTCATTCCATCATTCTTGCTGCTTTATTCAGGATCCGTTATCTAAGATGATGATTGGTTCAGCTAAGAAACATCATGGTCCCTACTACCTGTATGATTCCAACCTACCCACACAAACTAAAGCCTCAACTTCCTTTGTACTGCCTTCTGTCCTTTCTTCAGCAAGTTTAGACTCCAATTCATACCTATGGCATGCCAGGTTTGGACATGCTTCATCAGCCAAAATTCAAGAGATACATAAACTGCATTCAGATGTACAATCATACAGACCAGGAAATAATTGTACAGTGTGTCCTTTGGCGAAATTGAAAAGAAATCCTTTCCCTGTGTCTGTTACAGATTCTAAGCATCCTTTTCATGTCATAGATATAGACATATGAGGTCTTTACAGACATCCCATTATATACAATCAAAAATGCTTTCTGATGATAGTGGATGAATGTTCTAGATACACTTGGATATATCTTTTTAAAAATAAATCTGAAGCTAGACAAATTCTACAAAGTTTCTTTCATTATGCTTCTACTAAGATTAATGTCCATATCAAAGTTGTTATAAGTGATAATGGACTTGAGTTTAAGATGTCTGAATTTTATATGCAACATGGTGTTGTTCACCAAACTACTTGTAATTATACTCCCTAACAGAATGGGGTAGTGGAAGAAAGCATCAGCATCTTCTTGTTGCGGGTAGAGCCCTCAGATTTCATGCCTCTTTAACTATTACTTACCGCGGGTTTTGCCTCCAACATGCCACATATCTGATAAACTTGATTCCTTCACCTGTTCTTTAGCACAAAACTCCTTATGAAATATTACATCATGCACAACCTATTTATAGTCATCTTTAAGTGTTTGGGTGCTTGGCATTTACTTGTGACAATTTTCCACACAAAGCAAAATTTGCACCTAGGTCCGTACCTTGTGTTTTCCTTGGAATTCTTATGAATATAAAAAGATGCATTCTTCAACGACTAGATGATCAGTCTGTTATCATACCCAGATATGTGCAATTTCATGAACATTCTTTTCCTTTTTTCTGATGCTACTCCTTTGCCAGCACCATCAATGTCAGTAGCTCCTAGCATAACAGATGGTCCATCTTGTGCTCAGAAACTCCTCCACAACTACAACCCTTATATTTCCACTCCTGATCTTACACATTCTGAGACAACTGATTCCTCTTCTCCATCTATAGACTCTGCATCTTCACTTCCCTTGTCATCTGATGATTCTTTTTCTTCTTCTCCTAGCCAGATACCTATTACTCAACTACATGTTGATTGACCCCCTTTCCATCTTCTAATTCACCATTATCAGAACCTGCTGATCATAGATCTACTAGATCAAGACATACTCCTTCTTACTTACAAGACTACTATTGTAATCTTACTCATTCACTTCCTTCTTTCTGTCAGCTGTCTCCTTCAGATTCTTTGCCCTACCCCATCCAATTCTTTGACTCTTTTAATACTTTGGCCCCTAAATACATGTCTTACATTCTTAACATGAGCATTGAGCAGGAACCTATGACATATCAACAGGCAGCTTCTTCAGCAGCCTGGCAACAAGCCATGCAACTAGAGCTAGCTGCGTTAATGGCCGCTAATACTTGGACTATTGTCCTCATGGTCTACAAGATCATAAGAAAGGCTAATGGTTCAATAGATAGACATAAGACTAGATTGGTGGCCAAAAGATACATCCAACAACCAGGTATAGATTATGATGATACTTTTTCCCCTGTGGCAAAGATGACTTCAGTACGTCTTCTTCTTGCTTTAGCTTCTGTAAATCACTAGCATGTGCATCAGTTGGATATCAATAATGCCTTTCTTCATAGGGATTTTTTTCAAGAAATCTTTATGGATTTACCACCAGGTTTTCAGTCATCCATTCCTAATGCAGTCTGTAAACTTCAAAGATCTCTTTATGGCCTTAAACAAGCAAGCAGGAAGTGGAATGAAAAGCTTACTCTTTATCTGTTGTTTTAGGGTTTTCAGCAATCTAAAAATGATTACACTATGTTCATTAAGGAAACCTCAGCTTCTTTCTTAGTTTTGCTCATTTATGTTAATGATATCATAGTTGCCAGTGATTCTTTGTCTCAGATGCAACAGCTTAAGGATCATGTGCATTCTTCATTTCAGATAAAAGACTTAGGAGTCTTAAGGTACTTCCTAGGGCTTGAGGTGGCAAGGTCTCAAGAGGGGATTATGATATTTCAAAGGAAGTACACAATGGAATCATTAGAGGAAATAGGCTTTCTGGCTGCTAAGCCAGCATTAAACCCCATGGAACAAAATTTGAATTTAAAACACAATGATTCAGCATTGATAGCAGATGTGACTTGTTACAGAAGGATGATTAGAAAACTGTTGTACCTCACTGTTACTAGACCTGAGATATCATATAGTGTTCAACAGTTGAGTCAATTTCTAGACACTCCTACAGAATTGCATATGAAAGCTGTTCACAGATTATTGAGATACTTGAAGGGTACCATGGTTAAGGCTTATTATTTCCTAGTATAGGGTCAAAAATACTCAAAGCTTATGCACACTCAGACTGGGGTGGGTATTTAGAGACCAGGAGGTCTGTTACAGACTACTGTATGTTCTTTGAAAATGCTTTAGAAAGCTAAGAAGCTAACTACTGTATCTAGGTCCTCCTCAGAAGCAGAGTACAGATCACTTGCTGCAGCAACTTGTGAAATACAATGGCTACTTTATTTGTTTAAAGATGAGGGAGTAGAACATAGTCAGCATGTGGAATTGTTTTGTGACAACAAGAGTGTTATTTACATAGTGTAAAATCCTATATTTCATAAAAGGATCAAGCACGTAGAAGTGGACTTTCATGTGATCAGGTATAAGTTTCAAGAAGGAGTAATCAAACCAATGCCTGTTAAGACTGAGTACCAAGTGACAGGTTTGTTCACCAAAGCATTAGGTTCACAAAGGATGCAATTCTTGACTTCAGCCTAAGGACTGTGCAACATTTATAAGAAGTCGGAATTGCGGGGGGTGTTGAAGATATTGAGCTATCAGCAAAGAAGAAAGGAAAACAAACCCTGTCTCAGCCCGACATAAGTGAACACAGGTGTGATCTGCTATGATCACACCTTCAACAGCTGAACTGAAGCGTAGAAGTTATCAGGTGTGACAAGTACGAGTCTAATTGTTATATGGAGGATTAATTGTTGCTCAATTGTAGATGTCACGTTGGATTAAAAACAGTTGGTCGAGCTGGCACGCAAAGACACAGCAGTTGGCACGTTGGTAACCAAGATACTCAGTAGCGTACAGCAGTTGGAGCGAGCAAAAGCATTATTCCACGTGCTAATTAGCTTCTAGTTGTTTCCATAGCTGTTATAAATACTTAACCATGTTGTACATACAAGGACTGATTTGAATGAGATCAATATAGCTCTCAAATTTCTTTGCTCTTTACTTTGTGTTCTTGGCGCCATGTTCATATTCAAATTTTCTGCTCAAATTCAGTTGAATTATTATTGTGATCCCGTTAGTGTGTTGTTTAAATCAAGTTTCTGAAGCATTTTTGACATAAAACATGTGACTCCAACAAATCATAACATACAGAAGCTATACTATTCATTGTGCTCATTATTCTGGAAAAATGCATGAGCAAAAGATGTTATAACATACAAATATTGTTACGGTTTCTGAAGGGACGAGAAAACAACCTTGACTATTCTGCTTTAATTGTTCACTAAGTTTAATTGATAGATCATCTACAAAATATAGCATTCAAAACCTAACTAAAAAACATGATTGTTGTATAAGAAGAAAGTTATGAGAAAATGTAACGTAAAAAAGATAACTAGCGATACCTATCAAAAATTAAAAAAATGTGACTATTGGATAAGATGGAATTTCCGAAGAATCTTAGCATACGAAAGGTGACAAGCAATGCCCCAATAAAAAAGTGAATGATTCATATGATCATAAAAGTTGTGAGAAAAAACATAACGCCTCATTTCCCTCAAACTCCTCAAAAACAATGTGTGATCCGAACAAATTGTCACGTACGAGTGGTTAGAAAGTATGTCTAAAGTACATAGAAATGTGCTCCAAACGTATATAAAAAGCATGTAAGATGTTTCTTGGGAGATTAAAGATGTTTAGAACACTTTGAACTTGTGAAAAAACACTTGGATCGATACATGTGCTAGGTGGATCGAACCAAGTGAAAGTGGAATTGAAGTTGAGTGTTCTGTTAGACAAAGATCGATCACTTCAATCGATCGATGTGACATAGATCGCTACATCGATCGATCGATGTGGTGTGAATAAAAAGTTGGAGCTCACTGTCCAACATAGATCGCTCAAATGGATCGGTCAATCGATGTGGACAGGTTGCAAAGTTGGAGCTCTCTGTCCAACATCGATCAATGACTTCGATGGATAGATGTAGGCAGGGTGCATAGCAGGAGCTCTCTATCAAACATCAATCGATGACTTTGATCGATCGATGTGCCAAAAGACAGAACTCTTCATTTTGAATTGCAAATTTTGATCCAAGAAACATCTCACTTCATACATGAACGTTATGCAACTGACTTGGAGGTTAATTAATCTGTTGAAATAGGTTTTTAAAATGGTTTTGTACACAACCTAAGGCCTATAAATAGTAGGCCTTGCTACCTTAGAAATACTTAACATCTTTTGCCAAAATCCTGAAAATTTCAGCAATTGTATTCCTCCAACACTCTCTTCTTCTTCCTCTACTATCAAAAACTTCTATTTGCAAATTCATTTTTCTCTCGTAGAGTGAACGAAAGGAAGAAACCGTTATATCCTGGGAGGCTTGTGTTGTATAGTTCATCTCCTCGTGATGGAGGCATTTAGCTTTAGGGACAGCAACAAACGTTGTGTCTCGGCTTTCTATACTAACTGTTTTCGTTTGGTATCCATACTCTTCTATATTTTCCATCAATCTTAAAGATAAAATGTCATTGTTATGGCTTCCAAACACCATGCAGTTCCTGATATGTCTAAGTTGGAACCTTTTGATGGGAAATTCTTCAGAAGGTGGTTGGCTAAGGTGTTGTTCTTCCTTGAGATGATGTGTGTCTCCAATGTACTCACCATGGAGAAACCAATTGATGAAGGAAAAACGCTCAAGTATGGAGCCGGCAACACAATCTGCATAGGTCATATCCTGCATTTCTTGTCAAACTTCCTATTTGACATTTATGTCAAATTTTCATCTTCAAGGGAGATTTGGGAAGCACTTCAGAACAAGTATAGTTCTGAAGATGTTGGAAAAAGGAAGTATGTGGTCAGTGAATTCCTCAAATTTCAAATGGTTGATCACATACCTATAAATGATCAAATCCATCAGTTTCAACAATTGGTGGACAATCTTGAACAAGAAGACATCAAGATAGCTGAGATATTCCAGAATAACCTTCTGGTTAGAAAAGTTACCTTCTTCTTGGAGCAAATACAAGAAGAGAGGTAAACATGATGATGCCAAGCTTACCATGGATGGCGTCATCAACCACATTCGCATTGAAGAAAACAACCGGCTGGAGGATGCCGATGGTGCTGAGAATGAGTCTCAGGCCAATATTCTTGAGCACAATCCAAAAGTAAAGAAACAGAAAGTCCAGAATGTCAAAGCTCACAAAAATAAAGGTAAAACTTTTGTGCCTGGAAAGAAGAAGCCTAAAGGGCTTTGTTGGGTTTGCGGAAAGGCTGGACACAAAGCTTTCTTCTGCAACAAAAGGAAAGGACAAGCAAGTGGCCATGCCAACCTGACGGAGCACGATGGACGAGACAGAATCAAAGATGAGGAGATCATAGCTACTGTCGTCGTGGGCTAGGTAAACCTTGTTAGAGGTGATACAGAATGGGTGGTTGATACCGGAGCCACCAGACACATTGCTACCAGTAGAGATCTATTTTTTGATTTTCAAGAAATAGATAGTGGAGACCAAGTTTTTCTTGGGGATGCACGAGGAACCCGTATTATCGGGAAAAGGAAAGTGCTCCTTAAGTTAACTTCTGAAAAAAGGCTGGAATTGAGTAATGTGCTCTACGTCCCTACTATACGTAAGAATTTTATTTCGAGAGCACTTCTGAACAATGCCAATCTTAAACTTGGTTTTGATTCTGATAAGTTAGTGCTTACTAGAAATGGGAAATTCATCAGGAAGGGTTTTTGCAATGATGGATTATTTGTACTTGATGCTAGATATATTACCGATAAGAATATGCCTTTTTCTACATATTTGATTGATTCTTATGATCTTTGGCATGTTAGACTAGGTCATGTTAATTCTGATGTTTTAAAAAGGTTAAAAAGCATGAATGTTATATCAATAGCAAATGAAGATAAATTTGAAAGATGTGAATATTGTGTTGAAGCCAAGTATCATAAGAAACCATTTAAAAGTATGGAAAGAGTTTTAGGTAAACTAGACCTCGTTCATAGTGACTTAGGTGACTTCAAGAATCATGTTAGTAAAGTAGGTAAAAGGTATTATATAACCTTCATTGATGATTATTCGAGGTTCACTAGAGTATACTTACTAAGTCATAAAGATGAGGCTGAAGAGATGTTCAAGAAATTTAAGAATGAAGTAGAGAATCAATTAGAAAGGAAAATTAAACGATTAAGATCCGATAGAGGAGGTGAATATATGACTACTTTATTGCGGAAATTTTATGAAGAACCTGGAATAATTCATGAAGTAACACCACCTTACACTCCACAATTTAATTGTGTAGCTGAGAGAAAGAATAGAACACTTAAGAACAAGATGAATGCTATGCTCATTAGTTTCAGTTTACCGGATAATCTATGAGGTGAAGCTATTCTTTGTGCTTGTCATATATTGAATAGAATACCACATAAAAAGACTAATAAAATCCCTTATGAACTTTGGAAAGGTTATCATCCAAATTTAGAATACTTGAAAGTGTGGGGGTGTTTAGCAAAGGTCTGTGTTCCAGAATTTCAAAGGAACAAGATATGATTAAAAACCAAAGATTGTGTGTTTATAGGATATGCCCAAAACTGTGCGGTATATAGGTTTATGATTATTGAGAATTTTGCAATTATAGAGTCTAAAAATGAAGAATTCTTTGAGACTATCTTACCTATGACACGACAAAAGGATTCGAGTCATTCTATTTATGAAAAAGGTGAATCTAGCAAAACTGTAGTTAATACAGAACCGGATTATCTAAGAAGAAGTAAAAGGAAAAGGATTGAGAAAACCTTTGGTAATGATTTTGCTAAAGTGTTTGTCCTTGAAGAAGATACGAAAACTTACCAAGTTGCTGTGAAATCCATAGATGCAATATTTTAGAAAGAAGCTATGAATAGTGAATTAGATTCAATTATGAGTAACCACACTTGGGAAGTGGTAGATTTACCTAGAGGTTGCAAGCTTATAGGTTGTAAATGGATGTTTAGAAAGAAATTGAAAGCAGATGGCACTATAGATAAATTTAAAGCTAGATTAGTAGCTAAACTCAACAAGGAGTAGATTTCTTTGACACCTATACACTGATTGCTAGAATAACAACTATTAGGGTGCTAGTTGCGTTAACTTCTATTTACAAACTTGTGACACATAATACGGATGTTAAAACAGAATTTTTAAATGGAGACTTAGATGAAGAAATCTACATGAAACAACCTTAAATGATTATTGTTAAAGAGCAAGAACATAAAGTATGTAGATTAAAGAAATCTTTGTATGAGTTAAAACAGGCCCCTAAGCAATGGCATGAATAATGCCTTGATAGCAAATGGATATGTAGTAAACGAAAGTGATAGATGTGTTTATAGAATTTGAGAATCTTGACGGTGTGATTATTTACCTCTATGTTGATGACATGTTGATATTTGGTACGAATTTGGATGTTGTTAATAAGACCAAATCATTTTTGTCATCAGTTTTCGATATAAAAGATATGGGTAACGCAAATTTTATTCTTGGCCTTGAGTTAATTGAGAAATGTGGGGATCATATGCTTTGTCAAAGTCATTATGTTGACAAAATGTTAAAGAAGTTTAATCACTTTGATTGCAAAACTATAAGTACACCTTTTTGAGCCTAACGGTATATTAGAAAAGAATAAAGGTTATAGTGTTTCACAATATGAGTATGCAAGAATAATTGGCAGTGTAATGTATCTAATGAATTGCCCTAGACCAGATATTGTATATGCCGTAAACGGACTTGCTAGATATACGCACAATCCAAGTAATGCACATTGGTTTGCTCTAAGAAGACTTTTGAAATATCTTAGAGGGATCATGGATCTTGGTTTATTCTTTAGTGGAAATCCTTGTTTGTTAGAAGGATTTTGTGATGCTGATTGGGTAACGGATAATGATGAAGTTAACTCAACCAATAGCTATGTGTTTACTTAGGGTGGTAGTGCCATTTCATGGAAATCATCTAAGCAAACATATAAAGCGAAATCAATAATGGAATCTGAATTTGTTGCCTTAGAACTTGCATGTACAGAAGCCGAATGGTTAAGGAATTCGCTTGTAGATATTCCTTTGTGGACTAAACCTATGCCTTCTATTTCTATACATTGTGATTCACAGACTACGATTGCTCGAGCAAAGAACAATGTTTATAATGGAAAGAGTCGACACATACAATTGAGGCATAATATTGTGCGAGATTAAATAAGTTCGGGGGTGGTTAACTTGGAGTTTGTAAGATTCGAGTTTAACTTGGCTGACCCTTTGACAAAAGGACTATACAAAAAGTTGGTCTGTGAAACATCGAGGGGGATGGAACTTGTTCCATTCAAAGTGGATTCTATGTGACGGCAATCCAACCCACTATTAGCATAGAATGCTTTCCTCGTCTAATGAAAGAGTGCATGGACTGAGATCCTACAAACGAGGTTCTATGTGGTAATAACAAGTCACATAAGAATCCTACTCAGCACTATAAATGTGTCCCTCCCTATGGTGTTGTTGAAGATAGTGCTCGCTGAAAGTAAATGAGGGTGAGATTTTTTTAGAATCTCTTAATGAAATTTATAGCCATATTGTATAGTGGTGGTGCTGCTTCCTATAAGAGTTTGGAACAATTCATTAGAGCGCTTATGAAATCCTAGGACTGGGTGCATGGCCAATATCGCACCATACTGTGAACTTGCCTGAAGCTAGTCAATAACATATCAGTTGTAAGTTTATATGAACAATAGAGAGGTAAGATTCAATACGTCAATATCATCTTATTTCCATTTACATACTTCATCTTGTGCTAAGTGGCAATTCAAGATGCGAGTCATTGTCCATTGTGTGTCATTGTCTTCGTTTGATAGTCGAGAGGTTGGTTAATTAGCGTTCGGAAATGTTTATATATAAGTTTGGATCATGTGGGGGATGTTGCAAAGTACGTCTAAAGTACTTAGAAATGTGCTCCAAACTTATATAAAAATGACTTACTAAATTTGTTGCGCTTCTTATATTATGAAGTAGCAGTTGATCGACACAGCTTGATGCTAATTACGGGTCATCAGAAAACAACCTCTATGTGTTTCTAATATATGGGTGTGGTTGCGTACATCCGACCCCTATGGCGGGAGCCTCTAAGGCAATAGGGTAATGTTGTTGTTGTTGTTGTTGTTGTTGCATGTAAGGTGTTTCTTGAGATTAAAAGATGTTTTAAACGCTTTGGATTTATTAGAAATCACTTGGATCGATCCATGTACTAGTTGGATCGAACCAAGTGAAAGTGGAATTGAAGTTGAGTTTTCTGTTAGACATAGATCGATCACTTCGATCGATCGATGTGACATGGATCGCTACATCGATCGATCAATGTGGTGTGGATAAAAGTTGAAGCTCACTGTCCAACATAAATCGCTCACATGGATCGATCGATGTGGATAAGTTGCAAAGTTAGAGCTCTCTGTCCAACATCGATCGATGACTTCGATCGATTGATGTAGGCTAGGTGCAAAGAAGGAGCTCTTTGTCCAACATTGATCGATGTGACATCGATCGATCGATGTGACATCGATCGATCGATGTGCCAAAAGATAGAACTCTTCATTTTGAATTGTAATTTTTGATTCAAGAAACATCTTCCTTCATACATGAACGTTATGCACCTTACTTGGAGGTTAATTAATCAGCCGAAATGGGTTTTTGAAATGGTTTTGTATACAACCTAAGGCCTGTAAATAGTAGGCCTTGCTACCTTAAAAATACTTAACATCTTTTGCCAAAATCCTGAAAATTTCAGCAATTGTATTCCTCCAACACTCTCTTCTTCTTCCTCTACTATCAAACACTTCTATTTGCAAGTTCATCTTCCTCTCGTAGAGTGAACGAAAGGAAGAAGCTGTTATATCCTGGGAGGCTTGTGCCGTGTAGTTCACCTCGCTCGTGGTGGAGGTATTTTAGCTTTAAAAACAGCAACAAACGTTGTGTCTTGGCTTTCTATACTCACTGTTTTCTTTTGGTAGCCATGCTCTTCCATATTTTCCATCACAAGTTTCATGTTTGTGTCTCCCTCATAAAATGCGCGAGTCAAAACAAATCGTAACGTATAAGAGTCACATACAAGTTTCACACTTTGTATCTGCCTTGAAAATAAAATGCGTGAGCCAAAACAAATTGTAACGTATAAATGTCTCATCCAAGTTTCACGCTTTGTATCTGCCTTGAAAAATGTGTGAGTCAAAGAAAATCAAAAAGAATAAGAGTCACGCTTTTTGTATCCCTCGACCACCTCAAAAAAGCATGAGCAAAACAAACCGTTCTGTACGCCAGTCATGCTTTTGGTTGGGATTTCTTCACCTCCACTTTCCTCATCCCCTTTGTGACCGTGCGACACGTGGCATCAAGGGAGGGTGGTGAGGCTAGATGAGGGTGACCCGCATCTAGTCTCACCACCCCTCTTGCTGCCACGTGTCGCGCGGTCACGCGTCACCGCACCCCCTTGCGGTGAGGGATCCTATCCCATGCTTTTCGTTTCTTTGATGAACACCTCAATAAAACCGTCAGTCAAAAGAAACATAAATGTACACGAGTAACGCATTTTGTTTCCCTTGAACAGCTAAAAAACGTATAAGCCAATAAATGATAACGTACAAACTCATAGAAAAATGCGCAACACCAACAAAGCATAAAGATAAGACAGCTATATAATGGTGCGCTCAATAGGAAAGGAAACATCCATCGCAATTCCGTTCATATCTTTGTCTTTATAATAAGGATGCAATATACATATCAAGAAACACATACCTCCCAAAATAATTTTGCCAAGCATCATCTACTTTTTGGGGTACATGTGAAGAGCTTGTTCTCTAGTGATTCCATGAAGAAGCTTTTCTGGGCAGATCAAGTCATTCTTCATGGAAAATGCTCCCGAGGAGTGAGTGAGACATAGGCCGGAATCCGGATGCAGAAGTTTTTGCCATGAATTTTACATTCTTGATGCTCTGGTTGCTCTGGTCTTAACAGGGCTATATGAGGATCCAGATCCAATCTCGTTTGCACTTCCAATGGATCCAAGGGAGATTGCTGGATCCCCCAGAGCCAACATGATGTACAACCTAATCTCATTTCTTTCGGGATTCCTTTAGGTAACAACAACTTTCATGATAGCATGGGTCTTATTGGTGATTGTTTCCTAACCCAAAATGAGACAACTGACACATTTGGTTCAGCTAGTAGGAATACATCAAGTGCTGTGGATTCAGCCACTGATCCGTTTGGTGCTTTCTCTCAAACACAATCTTCAGCATTAATGACGTGTTCTCTAGCGGCCTCCATACACCAGCAAATGGGTAAGTTCAATTGAATATTTGGTCATTTTCAGTTGTTAATATGCAGAAACTGTAACGTATAGATAAAGGAAAAGCACTCACAGGGGAAACATATTATACTACACCTCTTTCCTTTATCGATATGGGGATGGTAAAATTATGCAAGCCAATTTGCATACAAATTAAAAAGAAATAATTTAAAGCTCTGAACTTTAATTTTTTCTTGTATTATCATGCATCAGGTTTACTGCAAACAACTTAGCAGTACCCAGTGCCCAACCTTTTCTGGATGCATTGAGGCCTATTGATCGAGTGGACAATGAATCTCACTGCAGAAGGACAAGAAACCGCAACGTACCGAACTCAAGGATGGAGAACTTGCTGGATCAATCAGAATCAGATCCTGCTAGTAAAAGGGCTAAAATAGAAGATCAAGAGGGTCTGAGAAATGTTGTCCGAGAAGTAATGTGGTTAGAGAAATGAGGTTATGATTGAAGGGTGTTTGGAGACTGATATGCTTATCAAATACAACTTTTGTTTTTTAACTTGCAAATTTGATGGCGACATCTCTCCACACAAATTGCTTCACTTTTGCAAATGGTATTGAGAGATTATGCTATGCTGGGAGGAGAATTTCGAGGATTTTATGTGTTTATATTTACTGCCCTTTTTGATAATTAGATGATACGAAAGTATCGCCAATGTCAAGTTATAATTTAACTTTGCAAATTTCAACTAATTGATTGTGTATCTGCATATGTTGTAATTCATGACCAGTAAAACCTTTTTATAGTGTCGTCGTTAAAATTGCTTTAAGAAACTGAATCTAAACATCATAACAGTGCAATCACAAGAATAACGAATGAAAACTGCAAAACAAACTTTTGAATATTAAGAAAATGGCGCCAAGTGTGCAAGTCGAAGAACAAGAACAAAATGGAAGATATTTTCTGTTTCTTCTATCTCAAACTGATATTTACAATATCATTAGGTATTTATACTAGCTATAAAAACAAATAGAAGCTAATTGGCACGTGGTAATTCATCTCTGCTTGATGCAGCAGTTGCGCGCCAACTTCACTTCAGTCACTAGCGTGCCAACCCTCTCGTGGCACCCTTAGTTAGACATCAATCACTCTTCTACATGACCGCTGAGCTACACACTCTTTGCATCAGATTGCCTCTATACTTTGATCACATCGTTGAAGGTGTGATCATAGTAGATCACACCTCTGACCTCCATGCTATTACCTACGCCAAAATTGATGCACCCTTTCTTTTCTTTGTTTTGAGTTGTCAGCCCAACATCTTCAACACCCTCCCCCCCCCCTCCAATTTTAACTTCTTATAAATGTTGCACACTCCATTGCTGATATCAGAAATTGCAATCTCTGTGAATCTAACGCTTTAGTGAACAAATCTGCCACTTGGTATTCTGTTTTAATAGGCATTAGTTTAATCACTCCTTGTTGAAACCTATCCCTGACCACATGGCAATCCATTTCTATGTGCTTAGTACTCTCACGAAACACCGGATTTTCCACTATATAGATGGCACTTTTGTTGTCACAGAACAATTCCACATGCTAATTTTGTTCCACTCCCAGATCTTTTAACAAATAAAGTAGCCACTGTATTTCACAAGTTGCTCCAGCAAGTGATCTATATTCAGCTTCTGAAGAAGACCTAAATACAGTAGTCGACTTTTTAGCTTTCCAAGACACCAAAGCATTGCCAAATACAATATCCTGTGACAGACCTTCTGGTTTCTGTGCACCCACCCTAATCTGAGTCTGCATAAGCTTTGAGCAATTTTGACGCTATACTAGGAAACAGTAGACCCTGACAGGATTTCCTTTCAAATATCTCAGCAATCTATAAACCGCTTTCATATGTAATTCTGTAGGAGTGTCTTAAAATTGACTTAATTGTTGAACACTGTATGAAATGTTAGGCCTAGTGATAGTGAGATACGACAATTTTCCAATAATCCTTCTATACCAAGACACATCTGAAATCAATGGTGAGTCATTATGTTCTAATTTCAGATTTTGTTCAATAGGAGTCAATGCAGGTTTAGCAGCTTGGAATCATGTTTCTTCTAGTAGCTCCATTGTGTACTTCCTTTGACAAATGATAATCTCTCTCTGAGACCTTGCCACCTCAAGGCATAGAAAGTACCTGAGGATTCCTAAATCTTTTATCTGAAATGTGGACTGTAAATGCTGCTTAAGTTGATGTATCTGAGACAAAGAATCACTTGCCACAAGAATATCATCAACATAAATGAGTAAAACTATAAAAGAAACTGGGGACCTATTTGTAAACAAGGTGTAATCATTTTAGATTGTTGGAATTCTTGAGACAACGTATACAGGGTAAGCTTTTTATTCCACTATCTGCTTGCCTGTTTAAGGCCATAAAGGGATTTTTGAAGCTTACAGATAGCATTTGGAACAGATGACTGAACTCCTGGTGGTAAATCCATATAAATCTTCTGATATAAGTCACCATGAAGAAAGTCATTATTGATATCCAGTTGATGCACATGCCAATTACTCACAGAAGTTAAAGCAAGGAGGAGACGCACAGAGGTCATCTTTGCCACAGGAGAGAAAGTATAATCATAGTCTATACCTGGCTGTTGAGTATACTCTTTAGCCATAAGCCTTGCCTTATGTTTCCCTATTGAACCATCAGCCTTTCTTTTCACTTTATAGACTCATTTACAGCCAATGGGTCGTTTTCCAATTGGCAAGGGAACAATGGTCCAGGTGTTAGTGGCATGTAGTGCTGCTAACTCTACTTACATTGCCTGCAAGTAGGATGGAGCATGCCTTGGTCTGATAAGTCTATGATCAGTAGGCTCATTCGATGGCAAAGCAGAAGATGATACTGGAGGTAAATGGACATGTAACTGTGTAATAGGTATCTGACCAGGAGGGGAAGAATGAGAATCATCATGTGATGAAGAGGGTGAAGGTGAAGGCGAAGTTACTGGTGATACAGGAGATGACTCAATGCTATCTGAATATATAGGATGAGATGTAGAAGGTAGGATATGTAAATGATGTAACTGTGGAGGAGTTTGAGATGAGGTTGATGGATTATCAGTCATGCCAAGAGCTACTGGCACTGATGCTACTGGCAAGGAAGTACCATCAGAGAAAGGGAAAGAATTCTCATAAAACAACACATCTCTATATATAATAACAGATTTATCATCTATTTTCTGAATAGTATATCCCTTCGTGTTCATAGGTATTCCAAGAAAAATACAAGGTATAGATCTGGATGCAAACTTGGCCTTGTGTGGAGGGTTATCACAAGCAAAGGCCAAACATCCAAATACTTTGAGATGATTATAGGTGGGTTGTACCTGATGCAGAATTTCATAAGGAGTTTTATGCGGAAGAATAGGTGAAGGTATTAAATTTATCAAGTATGTGGCATGTTGGAGACAGAAATCCCAGTAAGTAATGGGTAATGAAGCATGAAATCTGAGTGCTCTAGCCACAACAAGAATATGTTGATGTTTTCTTTCTACTACCCCATTCTGTTGGGGAGTGTAATTACATGTAGTCTGATGAATAACACCATGTTAGATATAGAACTCAGGCATTTTAAACTCAAGCCCATTATCACTCCTGATAACCTTGACATGGGCACTAAAATGAGTAGAAGCATAATGAAAGAAACTTTGCAAAATTTGTCTAGCTTCAGAATTGTTTTTAAGAAGGTATATCCAAGTATATCTGGAACAATCATCCACTATAGTCATAAAATATTTTTGATTGTACATAGTAGAATGCCTATAAGGACCTCATACGTCTATATGTATGATATCAAAAGGAAGTTTGGAAGCTGTAACAGACACAGGAAAAGGGGTCCTTTTCAATTTTGCCAAAGGACAAACTGTACAATTATTGTCTGGGCTATATGATGGTATATTTGGATGTAATCTATGTAACTCTTGAATTCTGGTTGATGAAGCATGTCCAAGCCTGGCATGCCATAGATATAAATTGGAATCTAAGCTTGTTGAAGAAAGAACAGAAGGCAGTTCAGAAGGATTTGAGACTTCAGACTGTATAGGAAGGCTGGAATCATGCATGTAGTAGAGTCCACGATACTTCCTAGCTGAACCAATAATCCTCCTAGACAACTGATCCTCAATAAAGTAGCGAGAATCATGGAATGAAACAAGAAAATGGGGAGAGTCAGTAAGTTTACTCAAGGAAACAAGATTGAAAGAAAACGAAGGCACATGTAATACATCCTTTAGGACAAGCCCACTGTGTAGCTTAACCATGTAGGATCTGCAAGGCACCACTAGAAGGGGGGTTGAATAGTGGGTGCGGAAAATGTGGTTTTTAAAATTAGTTTGAACCAAAAACCCAACTTCTGAAAACAGTTTCTGTTTTCAGGACCAGTTTTAAAACGTTTTGAAAACTAGGTTTCAGGTCTTCAAAAATTCTGAAATTTGGAGAGAACTTTGACTCAGATGTTATGAGTATCTCCTAAAAATTTCAGATTAAAATTCAACCTCTAACCTCTTGAACAATCGTTGGAGGTCAGATTGCACAAATCCGCCAGAACCGATACACTGATTTGAAAAATTAATTCCAATTTGTACACAACTCCAAATGCTCTGAAAATTTAACCACTAACCCCTTATATGTTATATTTAAATGGGTTGAAACAGTTTTGAAAAATTCTTTTGGGAAGTTAGTCAAATACGATCAAAGTCTCAACCTTTGCAAGCCTGAAAATCAGACTGCACTAGTCTCAGAACTTTGGATGTTTGAAAGACTTATACTTGTCCAAAAGGGTTGAAACTTGCGCCAAAAGAACCCTAGAACGTGTGGTTATATTTTCTGAAAGTTTCGTGATTTTTGAAATTCGTTTACTATTTTTACGAACGTGATTAAAAACAGTAGACAGTGCTGAAACAGAAAATCAGTGCTGAAAGTAAATGACACCAAGAATTTTATAATGGTTCGGTTATCAACAACCTACTCCAGTCTTCAAGGAACACCTTTCTTGGTTCACACTAATCACATAACTCAAAAACACCTTACCACAGGGTTGATGGAGTTACACACCAACTCCAACCCTTTACAAACCTTGTATGTTCAATACAATTCGCACGAACACCACCACCTAGCAAGAATGAAGATTGATCACACCTTGATCAATCTTTTACAAAGATATATGAATGGTGGTTTATCTCAAGCCTATTCAAGATTGAAAGATATGAAAACAATAGGCTTTAAAAGAAAAGAGAAAGAAAGAAGATGTAGAAGAAGAAGAGCTTGGCTTTTTGATCTCTTTGAAATGCAATACTTGTGGTTGTTTTGTTTGCTCTCTTCTCTTCTCTTTTTAACATTGCAGCCGTCCTCTTAGGGTTGTCTCCTCCTCTTAAAAATTGTCTTTTAAGTCCTTGAGAGAGTGTAAAACATCATTGTGACAAGGCCTTGCTTACTTGGCATCTTCTTATTGGATGATCATTTAGTCTTCGCTTACTTGGCACCTACTTATTGGCTCAACATTGTCATCATGATGACATGGAAAAAATCTGAGATATAGACTTTAACATGTGCCAAAAATCAATCACAAAATCATTCCATAATTTAAGAAATACACCATAAATTGCAAGACAAAGAAAGTCTTCCAAATCCTATGAAAATTTCGGCCATTAAGTCACATTGCCATGCTGAATTTTCAGCATGTGCATCCTTCATTTTCTTTCAAAATAATACCAATTATTCTTTGATTTTTCATCATAAAAATGAATCAACAATTTATGGTAAGTATTGCTACCAATTAAGAGATGAACTTGGACACAAATAAGCACTAAAATTCGGCCACACCATGTACACATGCTGAAAAAATTTTCAGCATGTGTGATATGTGAAATATCACCATTTATTTGTTTAAACATTATTTAAAACCTTACCATACCTTCTTCTAATCAATCACCTAATAAAAGATGACAAAACATGTCCCATTTAAGGCCTAAAAATCGGCCAGCTCAAGTTTAGTATGCTGAAATTTTCAGCATGTGACATAAGAGAGATATATGTTGAATTCTTACCATTTGTAGCTTTTCTCTTCAATTCACCAACAATGTATGATTGATCCTTGACCAATCAATATGCCAACAAAGCTCCACATGTGCTCCAAATCAGCTGTATGTGACGTTATATGATGTGTATACATGTGCTGAAATTTATTTTTGTTAACTTTGTAAAATAGTGCACATTTAATAATACACACATGTAATATTCCAATCAGCCCTTAATTTAATTTTCTAGAACACTTTAAGATGTATATCATATGTAAAAAGTGTCTAGATACGTGTCACATGATGTACAAGAAAAACGTTCCATGTTATGTGCGTAGAAAACTGAATTTTCGATATTTATCGATTACCCGATTTTTCTCTAATTTAAATTCCAACTTTTGCACACGTTATATATATTATGTTATACATAATATATATAATATATACTTTAAATCTCAGCACTTGGCTGGTTTAAAGTGGTACCATTAACATGTGACAAAAATTAAACTTGGAATCTTCACATTTTGGCCTTAATGTGGAGTAATTTGTGTGTGCCAACATGGAAAGTATTTTTGGCTGATTATTATGTCATGTGCACGAAATTTACATCATATTTTGATGTATATGGGCTGGTCATTTATTTATGGCAAGTACGTGACAGTTGGCGAAGTTTCGGTATTCGCCCGATACGACAAATTTCGGTTTAGAACCTTTTATAGTGTCGTATTTGATTTGTCATCACCATATCTTATATCATATGATATAAGACCTGAATATACTCATAAATATGAGTTAAATATAGTGGTGTGACGTTAACGTACGTACATAAAATGTATAACGTGTCGGTAGTACGTTGGAATACATGTGTATGTGCCTTTTTTAAAAAATCTGAAAATATATATTTTTATATGTATATGTGGCGTGTATAATAAAGATGGGGAGGAGGAGAAAACTTTCCTTCCTTAGCCTTGTTGCCTTTGTGCCTTTTCCAAATGAAGCTTCCTTTAATGAACTACTTAGTTTATTAAACTAAGTACTTCACTTAATGAACTAGTTTAGTTCATTAATGGTGGCACCTGAAAATAGTATAAACACAACAAATGTTTGCCATATGATGTAAGCTTTAATGCTTCATGGCTCATTAGTACGGCGACATAATATATAAGCTAAATAAGGCAAGTAATGGCAAGTTATCATGCATACATGTACACATTTATGTATGTATACGTTTATACACATATATGCATTCAAATTGCTTATTTTGAAATCACTCAAACCCTCTTATTTCTACAATCTTTCCGTTTTGATGATTTTCAAAATAACTTGTGTACATGATTTAAATGCTATCTCTCCCCCTTGAACTATGCACAAATTTAAAATTTGAATTTCGAATTTCAAATCCGGCTCCCCATTGATTTGTGCAATTAAGATCAATTAGTGTCCTTTCTCCCCCTTAAATCATGTTTTTCTCTCCCCCTTTATTTCGAATTTCAAATCCGGCTCCCCCTTGATTTGTGCAATTAAGATCAATTAGTGTCCTTTCTCCCCCTTAAATCATGCTTATCTCTCCCCCTTTATTTTGGAAAGTAAATCAAAAGATTCCTGTAAAGATAAAGAAAAAAAATCATGCATTTCATATACGTGCGTTCGTAAGGGTTATTTATTCAACCCTTTGAAAATGTCCCTTTTGGTACCCACATTTGGGTGACCTTTCTAGGTCTTCCAAAAGGTGAGAAAGATGATGAGAACGCAACATAATATACTTTAGGTGCACCTTTATCTGGCCTTTGGCCAAGAATCCCATCATGCATATAGTATGGTTTCTGTTTTTGATATGCATTTCGGTTTGCATGCACGGGACGTGATTTTGACGCATTTGTATGATATGAATGTCGCACATGCATCAGTGGCTTTTTATATGGCACATGATTACTCTTTGTATGATACGAAGAATAAGAGGCACGATGAGATGAGATGAGTGGTGTACTAGTCTTCTTCTTATATTTATACGGCACATAATTATACTTCGCATGATATGAAGAAGATGTATGACGAGATGAGGGGAGAGGGGGTCTTTGCGTCACTTTAGGTGCTACGTATGCCGTTGATGTGTCTACTTTCTTAGACAGAACAAACTTGGATGGTTTAGATGATGCTTCGTTTGTCTCCATGTATCCTAATCCAGTTTTGTCACTATCATGCTTTTGTGATAAGATAATACGCTCTAGCATGTTAGATCCCGTATCAAATTGTTTCATCATTTTCTCTAAATCGGTATTCCTTGATTTCAAACTTGAAATCTCGGATTTCATTTCATTATTTTGCATGGTCAATGATGAAATATCTGTCTTTAATGCATTGATGATGCACGATGACTTTTCTTTAGAATCGTTTAATTGAGCGACAAGATTTTCGTTAGAAGATTCTAACATCTTCTCGTCTTTAATTAATCGCTTCTTTTGTTTTGCAAGAGTTCTAGCAAACTTATGTAATTCAAGATATTCAACATATAAATCATCATAAGACAGTTCAGAATCCGAGTCAGAATCAGAATTTACCTCATTTTCAAATAGTGGAGGCATTTGGCTTGACATACTTTCTTGCTCGGTTTTGTCACTAGTGGTTGCCATCTCACGTAGATCGTTGGATCCTTTTGTTGTGAGTGTCCCTGCACTCTGATACCAATTTTAGGATCTTCAAGGCACCACTAGAAGGGGGGGTTGAATAGTGGGTGCGGAAAATGTGGTTTTTAAAATTAGTTTGAACCAAAAACCCAACTTCTGAAAACAGTTTCTGTTTTCAGGACCAGTTTTAAAACGTTTTGAAAACTAGGTTTCAGGTCTTCAAAAATTCTGAAATTTGGAGAGAACTTTGACTCAGATGTTATGAGTATCTCCTAAAAATTTTAGATTAAAATTCAACCTCTAACCCCTTGAAAAATCGTTGGTGGTCAGATTGCGCAAATCCACCAGAACCGATACACTGATTTGAAAAATTAATTTCAATTTGTACACAACTCCAAATGCTCTGAAAATTTAACCACTAACCCCTTATATGTTATATTTAAATAGGTTGAAACAGTTTTGAAAAATTCTTTTGGGAAATTAGTCAAATACGATCAAAGTCTCAACCTTTGCAAGCCTGAAAATCAGACTGCACTAGTCTCAGAACTTTGGACGTTTGAAAGATTTATACTTGTCCAAAAGGGTTGAAACTTGCGCCAAAAGAACCCTAGAACGTGTGGTTATATTTTCTGAAAGTTTCGTGATTTTTGAAATTCGTTTACTATTTTTACGAACGTGATTAAAAACAGTAGACAGTGCTGAAACAGAAAATCAGTGCTGAAAGTAAATGACACCAAGAATTTTATACTGGTTCGGTTATCAACAACCTACTCCAGTCTTCAAGGAACACCTTCCTTGGTTCACACTAATCACACAACTCAAAAACACCTTACCACAGGGTTGATAGAGTTACACACCAACTCCAACCCTTTACAAACCTTGTATGTTCAATACAATTCGCACGAACACCACCACCTAGCAAGAATGAAGATTGATCACACCTTGATCAATCTTTTACAAAGATATATGAATGGTGGTTTATCTCAAGCCTATTCAAGATTGAAAGATATGAAAACAATAGGCTTTAAAAGAAAAGAGAAAGAAAGAAGATGTAGAAGAAGAAGAGCTTGGCTTTTTGATCTCTTTGAAATGCAATACTTGTGGTTGTTTTGTTTGCTCTCTTCTCTTCTCTTTTTAACATTGCAGCCGTCCTCTTGTCTCCTCCTCTTAAAAATTGTCTTTTAAGTCCTTGAGAGAGTGTAAAACATCATTGTGACAAGGCCTTGCTTACTTGGCATCTTCTTATTGGATGATCATTTAGTCTTCGCTTACTTGGCACCTACTTATTGGTTCAACATTGTCATCATGATGACATGGAAAAAATCTGAGATATAGACTTTAACATGTGCCAAAAATCAATCACAAAATCATTCCATAATTTAAGAAATACACCATAAATTGCAAGACAAAGAAAGTCTTCCAAATCCTATGAAAATTTCGGCCATTAAGTCACATTGCCATGCTGAATTTTCAGCATGTGCATCCTTCATTTTCTTTCAAAATAATACCAATTATTCTTTGATTTTTCATCATAAAAATGAATCAACAATTTATGGTAAGTATTTCTACCAATTAAGAGATGAACTTGGACACAAATAAGCACTAAAATTCGGCCACACCATGTACACATGCTGAAAAAATTTTCAGCATGTGTGATATGTGAAATATCACCATTTATTTGTTTAAACATTATTTAAAACCTTACCATACCTTCTTCTAATCAATCACCTAATAAAAGATGACAAAACATGTCCCATTTAAGACCTAAAAATCGGCCAGCTCAAGTTTAGTATGCTGAAATTTTCAGCATGTGACATAAGAGAGATATATGTTGAATTCTTACCATTTGTAGCTTTTCTCTTCAATTCACCAACAATGTATGATTGATCCTTGACCAATCAATATGCCAACAAAGCTCCACATGTGCTCCAAATCAGCTGTATGTGACGTTATATGATGTGTATACATGTGCTGAAATTTATTTTTGTTAACTTTGTAAAATAGTGCACATTTAATAATACACACATGTAATATTCCAATCAGCCCTTAATTTAATTTTCTAGAACACTTTAAGATGTATATCATATGTAAAAAGTGTCTAGATACGTGTCACATGATGTACAAGAAAAACGTTCCATGTTATGTGCGTAGAAAACCGAATTTTCGATATTTATCGATTACCCGATTTTTCTCTCATTTAAATTCCAACTTTTGCACATGTTATATATATTATGTTATACATAATATATATAATATATACTTTAAATCTCAGCACTTGGCTGGTTTAAAGTGGTACCATTAACATGTGACAAAAATTAAACTTGGAATCTTCACATTTTGGCCTTAATGTGGAGTAATTTGTGTGTGCCAACATGGAAAGTAATTTTGGCTGATTATTATGTCATGTGTACGAAATTTACATCATATTTTGATGTATATGGGCTGGCCATTTATTTATGGCAAGTACGTGACACGTTGACGAAGTTTCGGTATTCGTCCGATACGACAAATTTCGGTTTAGAACCTTTTATAGTGTCGTATTTGATTTGTCATCACCATATCTTATATCATATGATATAAGACCTGAATATACTCATAAATATGAGTTAAGTATAGTGGTGTGATGTTAACGTACGTACATAAAATGTATAACGTGTCGGTAGTACGTTGGAATACATGTGTATGTGCCTTTTTCAAAAAATCTGAAAATATATATTTTTATATGTATATGTGGCGTGTATAATAAAGATGGGGAGGAGGAGAAAACTTTCCTTCCTTAGCCTTGTTGCCTTTGTGCCTTTTCCAAATGAAGCTTCCTTTAATGAACTACTTAGTTTATTAAACTAAGTACTTCACTTAATGAACTAGTTTAGTTCATTAATGGTGGCACCTGAAAATAGTATAAACACAACAAATGTTTGCCATATGATGTAAGCTTTAATGCTTCATGGCTCGTTAGTACGGCAACATAATATATAAGCTAAATAAGGCAAGTAATGGCAAGTTATCATGCATACATGTACACATTTATGTATGTATACGTTTATACGCATATATATGCATTCAAATTGCTTATTTTGAAATCACTCAAACCCTCTTATTTCTACAAACCACTCCTTTATGAGTTGCATCAACTCAGATATTATTTGGAAGCTTAATGGTGATATGATCAATGGGATAATAGGAATGAAACAAGGTCAAAGAGCAAGAAATATGGTCAGTGGCACCTGAATCCAGAATTAATACACAATCAACACTTGTAGAACATTTACCTGCAGACACATCAACCTGCACAGTCATAATAGCAACCTGCGATTCCTTGCTCATACCTGTTCCTGAAACAACACCATCAACATCTAACAACTTTAAAAGTTTAATAAATTTCTTTGGTGTAAGACAAGGCGTAGACTGTGGAGGCAGGCAAGGAGAGGCCTGAAATGTCTGGTCACCATTACTGTTCTGAGGCTTCTCTTCTATTGCCTCAGCTGCATTTACTTGGTTTCTGAATTTAAATCCAGGAGGAAAATCCATGTATTGTCACTTGTATTCCCTCTCATACCCCAATGATTACATTGTAAACATTTGTTTCCTTCTTGATAGAATCTCGCATTTCCTCTCCTATAGACTGGGCCCTGTCTTTTGTTTGCATATGTATTGGCTACAAAACTTTCTTGCTCATCACAGTTACTCATTAGGGTCGTAGGAGCATTAGTAAAATTAGCTGGTGCATTGTTATTAGCAATCTTCCTTTCAAACTTCAGAGCCATTGCAAACACTGTTTTAATATCTGGCAATGGTGTCATCACAAACACTTGTGATCTAACTAGATCAAATTCTTTGTTTAATCCTTTGACAAATTTTATAACATAGTAATTTTCAATGAACTCACTCACTTTCTTGGTAACATCACAAACGCATTTAAGACAATCACACTTTGGTATGGACCTTAAGGACATCAACTCTTCCCACAGGACTTTCAATTTTGTAAAGTAGTCGTTTACACTGACACTCTCTTGTTTTACAGTATAGAATTCAGAGAGCAAATCAGACAATCTAAATGGATCACCACTACCGTATCTCATAGTCAAATCATTTCAGACATCCAAGGCACAATCATACCATATTATACTTTGTACGATAGAAGGAGAAACGCAATTCATGATCCAAGATTGGATCATAGTGTTTACCTGCCTCTAAGCTTGAAACTGAGGATCGTTTGGTGCAGGTTTAGGCATAGATCTATCAATAAAATAGGTCTTGTTCTTCACCAGCAACACCATCTGAAAGGTCCTGATCCATTAGTGAAAATTATGCGGAGTGAATGGTGGCTGCACTAGTACAATTGCTGGACTATTGTTTGGATGTAAGTAGCAGGGATTATTGGCTGGATCATCATTGAGGGTATGGTTGTTACGAGAACTAGAGAATGCTGCACGTGCGTTTGCCATAATCAAAACTTCAGCTGTGATCTAGTGTGTACGAGGAAGAATTTGTTCGAAACAAAATCAAATTGAGAAGAACATAAAATCGATGGTGAATCACCAGAGCTCTGATACCATGTTAAAATTGCTTTAGAAACTGTATCTAAGCATCATAACAGTGCAATCACAAAGCATAAGGAATGAAAACTGCAAAACAAACTTTTGAATATTGAAGAAAATGGAGCCAAGTGCGCAAGTCGAAGAACAAGAACAAAATAGAAGATATTTTCTGTTATTTCTATCTCAAACTGATATTTACGACATCATTAGGTATTTATACTAGCTATAGAAACAACTAGAAGCTAATTGGTACGTGGTAATTCATCTCCGCTTGATGCAGCAGTTGCGCGCCGACTTCACTTCAGTCACTAGCATGCCAACTCTCTCGTGCCTACAAACTATCTTGCTGAGAGTGTGTAGTTCAGCAGTCATGTAGAAGAGTGATTGATGTCTAACTAAGGGTGCCACGTTAGATTAAGAGTGATTTGCATCAGATTGTCTCTACACTTTGATCACATCGTTGAAGGTGTGATCACAGTAGATCACACCTCTGACCTCCATGCCATCACCTACGCCAAATTGATACACCTTTTCTTTTCTTTGTTTTGAGTAGTCAACCTAATATCTTCAACAGTCGTCTCAAGCAGTAAAGATGTGGTGATGTCCATGTTTTCATATAACATGTGTTGTTGCTTGCACAACTCTGAGGGCAGTGTTGAAATTGGCAAAAAACAATGTGAGGAAATAATACATTAAAGTCCCACAGCCAAGTTGGCAAGCAAAAAAATTTCGACCAGGATTACAGAATGTAGCCTTGAGATGCTGGCTACGAAAAATGGCTGTCAAGAACATTACTTTAAAGGATAATTACATTTACCTCCCCTCCTTTAATTTTGAAGGTAATCTCCCGTATACGACCTTTAAGGTTTAGCAATACATAATTATCTTCCTTAATTATTTGGGATATAAAGTAAAACTTATTTTATCCGTTAAAACTAACCGAACTTGAGGCACATTTCTTCATTATCAGATTCTGTATCAAGGACGACTACATGTACGTCTTTAGAAAGGACCTTGGTTAGTGATGGGACACTGCCTAACGGTGGCGAAGAGGAAGCCATACTTCAACCCTCTCTGAACACAAACTACCACTACACTAGTGGATAGTGGATGTTTGAGATACACGATGGAGAACTCCAAACTATTCACTAAATTAGAAGAAATAAAGAATGGAGGAAAGGTTATATTTGGTGACAACAACTATGGTATAGTTGTTGGTAAAGGAACCGTTGGGACCCAGACACATTTTAAATTAATAATGTGTTTCTCGTAAGTAACTTATGTTACAACTTTCAGTATTTCTCAACTAATTAATTGTGGCTATTATGTTTCTTTTCCTCCCACTTCTTGTGATATAACCAATAGTAAAAGAGACATTGTTTTAAACGAAAGTAGAGATGAAAATATTTGCACTATCTTTAAACAACATGTTAGATGCTAAAAGTAAATGCTTTATATTGCATGACTTAGATATAAACTTGTGGCATAGACGATTAGGCCATATAGATATTTTTACAATTGAAAATTTGCTTAGAACGGACCTTATAAGAAGTTTGTCTAAGCTTGATTGAATAATTTTCGACTATGTGAAACATGTATTAAAGGTAAATATAGTAGAGAAAAACCAAAACCAAAACATGAAGCCATCATTAGTACTATATTAGAACTAATATACATTGACTTATTTGGTCCAAGTAGGACAAAGAGTGCAGATGGACACTGCTATCTATGTGCTGTAGTTGATGACTTCTCCCGATATGCATGAACTTTGTTTCTAACAAACAAAGATGATACATCATTAGAAATTGAAAAACTTATTAAACAACTTGAAAATCAATATGAAGTTAATGTTAAAAGAATTAGAAGTGATAGGGGTGGAGAGTTTAAGAATAAAGATGTAATTAAATTATATGATTCTAGAGGCATAAAACATGAGTTTTCACCACCAAGAACACCACAATTAAATGGTGTTGTAGAACATAAAAATAGAACTATACAAGAAATAGCTAGAACCATATTATGTGAAATTCATGTTTCCAAAGTTTTATGGACCGAAGCAATAAATTCTGCAGGCTATATCATAAATAGACTATCGATAAGAAAGAAATTGAATAAAACACCATATGGACTATTAGATAATCGATTACCAAAAATAGATTATTTATGTGTTTTTGGTTACGAACATTTTGTACTAAACACTAAGGATAACTTAGACAAATTTGAATCAAAATCAATATAATGCGTTTTTGTTGGATATTCAACCAACTCAAAGGCATATAGATGTTATAATCCTAAATCAATGAAGAAAGGTTTTTATTGAAGATAATAGTGCATCCCCAAGCACCATCAGCTGGTAAGGTGCCGACACAATGTGCAGAGGTGGAGGTTTGCTGGCTTCCTTTTACAGCATACTATGGCTACAAATCTTCCACTTATGCAGAGATACGAGCATTACTTGACGTGTGTTGCAGTTGTGTCGAGATCTAGTCACTTTGCGTTCTCTGATGTAGGCAGATTCTACATCATTATTAGGGTTGATTTAGCGAATGCGAATGCAGTAGCGTCTCTGGCTCATGACCTTCAGAGTACTTAGGTTGCTGGCATGTAGGGATGTTTCACTTCATCATGTTTATCGCAAAGTAAATCAGGCGGCAGACTGGTTAACTGATCTTGCTTGTGTTACTCGACAGTCATCTCCCTTTGGTCCACCTACTCTTCCAGCTCCATATTAGCCTATACTTGCATAAGATGCTCACGAGGAAGTCTTTTTACGTAGGTAGGCTAGCCTTATCATTCCATAGGTTAAGCTATCTGATGTACTTAGTATTCGTATTTCTTTCTCACATAATAATATAAAATGTCATTTTCGATGCACTAGTTTCCTGCATTTGCACAGGGTCCGTAGAAGGGTCGGATCGCTTAGCAATCTGATATATGCAGCCTTATCCTACACTTTTTATGGCCCGAACCCGTGACTTCAAAGTCACGAAGCAGCAACCTTACCATTTGTTCCAAAACAAATAATATAATTACCGTAGTCTTCTGCCATATGTGAGACAAATTAGTGAACTCCAAAGGTACCATTCTCTTTCAATTAAACGAAAAGCGCATAGGACGCATTTGCACACATCTAAATCCTGAATTCTTTTTGTTGCAATTACCCTATTTCTTATCTCATTCTCTGGCCTTTTAAGATTTCAGTGACTTAACGAACTCATTATCGTTATGACTTCATTATCTAGTGACCATGCATATGTGGTGCAACATCCACAATTGTATACTGCTTTCCACGGACACTACTATACATATATATTATAGAGAAAAAGGAGTTTGAGTGATTACAAAATGCATGATTTAAATAACGTGTATTAAAGAAATGCATGACATATTTTATGACATGACACGTTTTCGCATAAAACTTGCCTTATATAATTCATATATAGTATGACACGATCCATGAAGCCTTAAAGCTTACATCAAATGGCAAGCATTTGTTGTGTTTGAACTATTTTCAGGTGCCATCATTAATGAACTAAATTAGTTCATTAAGTGAAGTACTTAGTTAAATAAACTAAGTAGTTCATTAAAGGAAGCCATATTTGGAAAAGGCACAAAAGCAACAAGTTGAAGAAAGAAAAGTCCTCCACTCCCTCCTACACGCCATTTTCAATATATTTATATATATATTCAGATTTTTTTTAAAAGGCACAAACACATATATTCCAACGTACTACCAACACGTTATATATTACGTACGTACGTTAACGTCACACCACTATACTTAACTCATATTTATGAGTATATTTAGGTCTTATATCATATGATATAAGTCATGGTGATGACAAAATTATTACGACACGTTAAAATGTTATAAACCAAAAATTGTCGTATCGGGTGAATACCGAAACTTCGCCAACGTGTCACATACTTGCCATATATAGATGGTCAGCCCCTACACTTCAAAAATGGCCACAAATTTCGTGGCTTACATGGTATGTACAGCCATAAAATCATTCCAAGTTGGCACACACAAATCACCCTCAATTAAGGCCAAATTGTGGAGATTACAAATTCAATTTTGTCACATGATTAGGCGCCACTTTAATTAGCCCTAAGTGCTGAATATTAAATTTTAATTTATGTATATTATGTGTAACATAATATATATAACATGTGCAAAAAGTTGGAATTTAATCGGAGAAAAATCGGGTAATCGACAAACGTCGAAAATTCGGTTTTCTACGAACACGACACATGGAACATTTTTGGCATGGCATATAACGTGTATCTAGACACTTTTTACATATTCTACACATTCTAAAGTGTTCTAGAAAAATCAATTAAGGGCTGATTGGAATATATCATATGTGTATAATTATATGTGCACTATTTTACAAAGTTTGCAAAAATAAAATTCAGCACATGTATATTCGTCATATACGCCTAGCTCAGCCATGTTGGAGCATATGTAGAGCTTTGTTGGCATCTTGATTTGTCAAGAATGAAGCATACAATGTTGGTGACATAAAGAAAGGAACTACACAAGATAACATTTCAAACTTTGTCACATTTGTGACACATGCTGAAAATTCAGCATGTGTAGTCTTAGAGCTGGCCAAAATTTACACTTAATGAGCCATATTTTACTATCTTGAATTATATGGATTGATTGAAAGATAATATGGCAATGTTTTAAACATATTATGAAAATAGTCAAGTGATATTTTCAAATATCACACATGCTGAAAATTTCAGCATGTGTGTAATGTACTTGGCTGAATTCATGGCCTTCTTGGTGACAAATTTTTATTCCAAAATTGGAAGAAATGTTATGTACTAAATGATGATTGATTTCTTCTTTATTTTCAAGGAATAAATCAAATGCAAACTTGGAAACATTTTGAATTAAGTGTGAAAATCACATGCTGAATTTTCAGCATGCATGTGGCCGATTTTCATAAGGAAAAATGAAGTTATTTGTCTTGCTAATTATGTGGAGTGATTATGTGATTTATGGCAACACTTTTATGGCTAATTGGCACCTGTTTTTAAGTTTTATTTCAGATTTATCTAGTCATCAAATGATGACAACTTCCATCCAATCAATGAGTGCCAAGTAAGCAAGAGCTTAATGATCATCCAATGATGAGTTGCCAAGTAAGCAAGAAAATGTCACAATGATGCAATACACTCTTCCAAGGACTTAGAAGATAATTTTCAAGAGAAGAATGAGGCTTCAAGGGGGCGGCCATATGGAGATAAAAAGAAAGAAGAGAGCAAACAAAATACAAGACAAGTCTTGCAAATTGAAGTGCTAAAAACGTTTTTGATCTTCTTCCTTCTACCTTTCTTTCTTTCTTCTCTCTTAAAGCCTATTGTATTCATATTCATACATCTTGAATAGGCTTCATCTATACCACCATACAATCTATATTGTTGTAAAAGATTGATCAAGGTATGATCAATCTTACATCCGTTAGGTGGTGGTGTTTGTGATCGTTGTATTCATTTACAAGGTTTGTAAAGGGTTGGAGTTGATGTGTAACTCCATCAACCATGTGTGGTAAGGTCTTATTTGTATTTTGTGATTAGTGCTAACCGAGGAAGGTGTCCTCGAAGACTGGAGTAGGTTGTTTTAACCGAACCAGTATAAAATTTCTTGTATTCTTTACTTTCAGCACTTACTTTCAGTTTCCAGCAGTGCATCGTTTTTATCACGTTCGTAAAAATAGTAAACGAATTTCAAAAATCACAAAACTTTCAGGAAACATAACCACACGTCTCAAGGTTCTTTTGGAGCAAGTATCAACCCTTTTGGACAAGTATAAATCATTCAAACGTCAAAAGTTCTGAGACTAGTGCAGTCTGATTTTCAGGCTTACAAAGGTTGAGACTTTGAACGTATTTGACTAACTTCCCAAAAGAATTTTTCAAAACTGTTTTAACCCAATTAAAAAAACATAATAAGGGGTTAGTCATTAAATTTTCAGAGCATTTGAAGTTACGGTTTAATTGGAATAAATTTTTCAAGTCAGACTACCGTTTCTGGCAGATTTGCGCAATCTAACCATCAACGATTTTTAAAGGGGTTAGAGGTTGAATTTTAATCTGAAAGTTTTAGGAGATACTCAGAACATCTAAGAATAAGATCTCTCCAAATTTCAGAATTTTTAAAGACCTGCAACCTAGTTTTCAAAACGTTTCAAAACAGGTCCTGAAAACAGAAACTGTTTTCAGAAATTGGGTTTTTGGTTTAAAACAATTTTAAAAACCACATTTTCCGCACCCACTATTCAGCCCCTCCCCCTTCTAGTGGTGCCTTGCAGATCCTACAAGTGGTATCAAAGCGTAGAAACATTCACAACTAAAGGATCCAACGATCTAAGTGACATGGCAACCATAAACTTCAAAACCGAGCAAGAAGGTATGTCCAATCAAAGGCCTCTTCTCTTTGACGGTGAGTCTTTCATTCAATGGAAGTTAAGAATGAAACTTTTCCTTATGGCAATTGATATTGATCTTTGGTCCATTATAGAAGATGGTACATTTGTTCCATCAAAATTATCCACTGTAGATGGAGTCACACTAGAGGTTGTTAAGCCTACACAAGAGTATGCTAGTGAGGATAAAAAGAGATTGAGCATGAATGCTAGGGCCATGCAATTACTTCTAAATGGACTAAGTAAAAGTGAATGTAGTTATGTTTCAAATTGTTTTAGTGCTCAAGAAATGTGGAGAATTCTTGAAATGAAACACGAAGGCACTAGTCAAGTAAAAGAGTCCAAAATCAACATGCTTATGTCCACACTCGAGTCATTTAAATTATTGCCAAATGAATCTATCGTTGATATGGATCTTCGCTTGACTAACATTTACAATTCTCTTGAGTCTCTTGGCAAAGCCTTCTCTATGCAGGAAAAGGTATAAAAGGTCTTGCGAAGCCTTCCATCCGAGTGGGACCCTAAAGTAACGGCCATAGAAGAAAGCAAAGAAACTAAATCAATTAAGATGGAAGAACTAATTGGATCACTTAAGGTATATGAGAACAAATTCACCATAAGAAAATCGGAATCTTCATCAAAACAAGGTAAGACCATTGCATTTAAATCAAATGAATACGTCTCTACTTCTTCCGATCACATAGATGATAGTGATTCTGAATCAGACATCGATGACTTAATTTTATTGGCTAAAGGCCTGAGAAAATTCATGAGAAAGTCATTTAAAAACAAACCTAAGGGTATTTCCACTAAAAGAAATAAGAACAAGACAAATGACAAGGATGTTAAATGTTACGAATGTGGTAAACTTGGACATCTATCATATGACTGCCCTAATAAGGACAAGCAAACAAACAAACACCCTGACAAGGATCGGACCAAGAATAGACTCATCTCAGAACCTAAGCAAAGGAAAAGAGCTCTCAAAGCCTCCACTTGGAGTGTTACATCTGATTCCGAGACTGATACAGAAGAGGAGACTGCACAAGTATGCTTTGTGTCCAAAGCATCAAACAAGGTATCTTCTGACTCCGATTCTGACTCTGAGCCTTCTTATGATGATCTTTTTAGTCAGTATTTAGAATTGCATAAATTTACTAAGACTCTCGCGAAAGAAAAGAAGCGATTAATTGAAGACAAGAAGTTGTTAGAATCTTCTAACGAGAATCTTGTCGCTCAATTAAACGATTCAAAAGAAGAGTCGTCATGCATCATTAATGCATTAAAGACAGAGATCTCATCATTGACTACGCACAATAATGAAATGAAATCCGTGATTTCAAATTTGAAATCAAGGAATACGGATTTGGAAAATATGATGAAACAATTTGACACGGGATCTAACATGCTAGATCGCATTATTTTATCACAAAAACACGATAGTGATAAAACCGGATTGGGATACATTGAGACATATGAAGTATTCATTAAACCAGCCAAGTTTGTCTTGTCCAAGAAAGTAGACACTCCAAAAGCGAATACGGCGTCTAAGATGACGCAAAGAACTCCTCTCCCCTCATCCCGTCATACTTCTTATTCATATCATGCGAAATATAATTATGTGCCATATAGATATGAGAGAAACAAGTGATGTATACACGACATTCATTTCATCCATCTAGATCACACAATATGCACACCAACACGAGGACATATCAAAAACGTGTGGAGAAAAAGGGGTTTGAGTGATTTTAAAATACATGATTTAAACGAAATGCATGACATATTTCATGACATGACATGTTGTTGCACATAACTTGCCTTATATAGTTCATATATAATGTTGTCGTACTAACGAGCCATAAAGCTTTAAAACTTACATCAAATGGAAAACATCTGTTGTGTTTGAACTATTTTCAGGTGCCACCATTGATGAAGTAAACTAGTTCATTAAGTGAAGTACTTAGTTAATTAAGCTAAGTAGTTCATTAATGGAAGCAATATTTGGAAAAGACACATAGGCAACAAGTTGAAGAAAGGAAAGTTCTCCCTCCCCTCTCCACATATATATTCCACGCCATCATATATATATATGTGTGTGTGTGTGTGTGTGTGTGTGTGTATATATATATATATGTGTGTGTGTGTGTGTATAATTTTAGATTTTTTGAAAAAGGCACATACACATTTATTCCAACGTACTACCGACACGTTATATATTTTACGTACGTACATTAACGTCACACCACTATACTTAACTCATATTTATGAGTATATTCAGATCTTATATCATATGATATAAGTCATGGTGATGACAAATTTAATATGACACGTTAAAAGGTTTTAAACCGAAAATTGTCGTATCATGCGAATACCAAAACTTCGCCAACGTGTCACGTACTTGCCATAAATAGATGGCCAGCCCCTACACTTCAAAAATAGCCACAAATTTCGTGGCTTACATGGTATGTGCAGCCATAAAATCATTCCATGTTGGCACACACAAATCACCCCACATTAGGGCCAAATTGTGGAGATTCCAATTTCAATTTTGTCGCATGGTTTAGGTGCCACTTTAAGATCAGCCTAAGTGCTGAATATTAAAGTTTAATTTATGTATATTATGTGTAACATAATATATATAACATGTGCAAAAAGTTAGAATTTAATTAGAGAAAAATCGGGTAATCGATAAACGTCGAAAATTCGGTTTTCTACGTACACGACACATGGAACGTTTTTGTCATATCATATAACATGTATCTAGAAACTTTTTACATATTTCATACATCTCAAAGTGTTCTAGAAAATTCAATTAAGTGCTGATTGGAATATACCATGTGTGTATAATTAAATGTGCACTATTTTACAAAGTTTGCAAAAATAAAATTCAGCACATGTATCTACACATTCACACGCCTAGCTCAGCTGAATTGGAGCATATGTGGAGTCTTTCTAGCAACTTGATTGGTCAAGAATGAAGCATACAATGTTGGTGACTTAAAGAGAGGAACTACAAAAGGTAACATTTCAAATCTTGTCACAATTGTGACACATGCTGAAAATTCAGCATGTGTACAAATGGCTGGCCGAATTTATCCCCTTTAATGAGCCATATTTTATTGCCTTGAAACATGTGGATAATTGGGAGATAATATGGAAGTGTTTTGAATATTCTATGGAAACAAATAAGGTGATATTTTCAAATATCACACATGCTGAAAATTTCAGCATGTGTGGATGAATGTTGGCCGATTTTTTGGCCTCATTGGTGTCTAATTTTTATTCCATAAATGATAAGAATATTGTGTACTAAATGGTGATTGAATTATTCTTTGATTTCTTGGATTAAATCAATGTAAAATTGGCAATATTTTGAATAAAAGGTTAATGTTACACATGCTGAAATTTCAGCATGTGCAAGAGACCTTATGGCCGATTTTTTCAAGGTAATTTGGAGAAAATTGTCTTGCTAATTTTGTGTGATGATCTTGGGAATTATGGTAACTATTTTATGATTATTTTGGCACATGTTTTAAGTGTTATTCTCAGATTTGTCTAGTCATCAAGTGATGACTACATCCAACCAATCAATGAGTGCCAAGTAAGCAAGAGCTTAATGATCATCCAATGAGGAGATGCCAAGTAAGCAAAGACATGTTACAATAATGCCATATACTCTTCCAAGAACTTAGAAGATAATTTTCAAGAGGGGAAGAGCAACAAGGGGGGCGGCCAACATGTTAAAAGGAAAGGAAGTGAGCAAAAACAAAAACAAGAACAAGCCTTGCAAATTTGAAAGATCAAAACGTGTTCTAGCCTTCTCTTCTACACTCTCTTTCTTTCTTCTCTCTAAAAGCCTATTGTACTTACATTCATATACTTGAATAGGCTTCGTATAGTCCACCACATATTCTTTATCATTGTAAAAGACTGATCAAGGTGTGATCAATCTTGCACTTGCAAGGTGGTGGTGTTCGTGACAATTGTATTCTCATACAAGATTTGTAAAGGGTTGGAGTTGGTGTGTAACTCCATCAACCCTGTGGTAAGGTGTTCTTTGTGTTGTGTGTTTAGTGCTAACCGAGGAAGGTGTCCTCGAAGACTGGAGTAGGTTGTTTATAACCGAACCAGTATAAAATTCTTGGTGTCATTTACTTTCAGCACTTACTTTCAGTTTTAGCACTGTTTATCGTTTTTTATCACGTTCGTAAAAATAGTAAACGAATTTCAAAAATTATGAAACTTTTCAGAATCATAGCCACATGTCTCAAGGTTCTTTTGGCACAAGTTTCAACCCTTTTGGAAAAGTCTAAGTCATCCAAATGTCCAAAGATCTGAGACTAGTGCAGTCTGATTTTTAGGCTTGCAAAGGTTGAGATTTTGATCGTATTTGACTAACTTTCCAAAAGAATTTTTCAAAAATGTTTCAATTCATTTAAATAAAACCAATATGGGGTTAGTCTTTAAATTTTCAGAGCATTTGGAGTTACGTACAAATAGGAATTAATTTTTCAAATCAGTCTACCGTTTCTGGCAGATTTGCGCAATCTGACCACCAACAAATTTTCAAGAGGTTAGAGGTTGAATTTAAATCTGAAATTTTTAGGAGATACTCAAGTTATCTGAGGCTAAGTTTTCTCTAAATTTCAGAATTTTTGAAGACCTGCAACCTAGTTTTCAAAATGTTTTAAAAATGGTCCTGAAAACAGAAACTGTTTTCAGAAGTTGAGTTCTTGGTTTAAAACTATTTTAAAAACCACATTTCCCGCACCAACTATTCAACCCCCCCCCCTCTTCTAGTGGTGTCTTGCAGATCCTACAAGTGATATCAGAGCGCAGGAACACTCACATCAAAAGGATCCGACGATCTAAGTGAGATGGCAACCACAAACTTCAAAACCGAACAAGAAGGTATGTCCAGTCAAAGGCCTCCTCTCTTTGACGGTGAGTCTTTCATTCAATGGAAGTTAAGAATGAAACTTTTTCTTATGGCAATTGATATTGATCTTTGGTCAATTATAGAAGATGGTCCATTTCTTCCATCAAAGTTATCCACTGTAGATGGAGTCACACTAGAGGTCGTTAAGCCTAGACAAGAGTATAATAGTGAGGATAAAAAGAGACTAAGCATGAACGCTAGGGCTATGCAGTTAATTTTAAATGGACTAAGTAAAAGTGAATGAAGCTATGTTTCAAATTGTTCTAATGCTCAAGAAATGTGGAGAATTCTTGAAAAAAAACACGAAGGCAAGATCAACATGTTTATGTCTACACTCGAGTCATTTAAATTATTGCCTAATGAATCTATCGTTGACATGGATCTTCGCTTGACTAACATTTACAATTCTCTTGAGTCTCTTGGCAAAGCCTTTACTATGCAGGAAAAGGTACAAAAGGTCTTGCGAAGCCTTCCATCCGAGTGGGATCCTAAAGTAACGGCAATAGAAGAAAGCAAAGAAACTAAGTCAATCAAGATGGAAGAATTAATTGGATCACTTAAGGTTTATGAGAACAAACTCACCATAAGGAAATCGGAATCATCAAAACAAGGTAAAGCTATTGCATTTAAATCAAATGAATACGTCGCTACTTCTTCCGATCACGTAGATGATAGTGATTCTGAATCTAACGATGACTTAATTTTATTGGCTAAAGGCTTAAGAAAATTCATGAGAAAGTCATTTAGAAACAAAACTAAGGCTACTTTGACTAAAAGAAATAAGAACAAGACAAACGACAAGGATGTTAAATGTTATGAATGCGGTAAACTTGGACATCTATTATGTGACTGCCCTAATAAGGACAAGCAAACAAATAAATACCCTGACAAGGAACGGAACAAGAATAGACTCGTCTCAGAACCTAAGCAAAGGAAACGAGCTCTCAAAGCCTCCACTTGGAGTGATACATCGGATTCCGAGACTGAAACAGAAGAGGAGACTGCACAAGTATGCTTTGTGTCCAAAGCATCCAAAGAGGTATCATCTGACTTTGATTCTGACTCTGAGCCTTCTTATGATGATCTTTTTAGTCATTACTTAGAATTGCATAAATTCACTAAGACTCTCGCGAAAGAAAAGAAGCGATTAATTGAAGACAAGAAATTGTTAGAATCTTCTAACGAGAATCTTGTCGCTCAATCAAACGATTCAAAAGAAGAGTCATCATGTATCATTACTGCATTAAAGACAGAGATCTCATCATTGACCACGCAAAATAATGAAATAAAATCCGAGATTTCAAGTTTGAAATTAAGGAATACAGACTTAGAGAAAATGATGAAACAGTTTGATACGGGATCTAACATGCTAGATCGTATTATCTTATCACAAAAGCATGATAGTGATAAAACAGGTTTATGATACATTGAAACAAATGAAGTATCCATTAAACCAACCAAGTTTGTAGTGTCTAACAAAGTAGACACCCCAAAACCAAATACGGCGTCTAAGATGACGCAAAGACCCCCTCTCCCCTCATCTCGTCATACTTCTTTCTCATATCATGCGAAATACAATTTTGTGCCATATAGATATAAGAAGAAACAAGTGATGCATACACGACATTCATTTCATCCATCTAGATCACGCACTACGCACACTAACACAAGGACATACCAAAAACGTCCTACATATAATGAGTATAAAGGAGTTCTTGGCCAAAGGCCTAAAGTGCACTCACCACATGTCTACTACATTGCACCTTCATCTACATTCTTGCCATTTGCTAGATCGAGAAGGATCATCCAAGTATGGGTACCGAAAGGTACTTTTACTAAGAGGTGAATAACTAACTCGTAAAGACCCAAAATTAAAAGGATACCTAAATCATTTTTGCACATTGCAGGGAACCCACATATCAAAAGATACATCAATCAAATGGTTCCTTGATAGTGGTGGCTCGAGGCACATGATGGGTGACTCGAGCCTATTCACGAAATTAAAGAAGGTCACAAAAGGCGGATCCGTGACTTTTGGAGACAACAACGAAGGCAAGATCATCGGAAAAGGTACAATTGGAAACCCAATCACTCTTCAAATGTCCAACGTCTTTTTGGTAAGCAACTTATCCTATAATCTTCTTAGCATTTCGCAATTCATTGACAATGGTTTTGATGTGTGTTTTACTCACCCATATTGCAATATAATAAATAAAAATAGAGAAACAATCTTAAAAGGAAATCGGGAAGGAAACATTTTTACGCTTTCTATGAATGATATGGTAGACGCTAAGGTTAAATGTTTCATGTCAAATGAACCTAACGTAAATTTATGGCATAGACGTTTAGGGCATATTGGCATTTCTACACTAGAAACACTCCAACGAAAAAACCTAATACGAGGATTGCCTACACTTGATTTAGACAACTTTCAGTTGTGTGAATCTTGTATAAAAGGCAAACAAACACGCGAGTCACTAAAACCTAAAAATGAAATAAGCACGACTAGAGTTTTAGAATTACTACACATTGATTTTTTTGGTCCTAATCGCACTACGAGTCTTGGTGGACGTCACTATGCTTGTGTAATTGTTGATAATTTTTCTCGTTATACTTGGACTTTATTTCTTGCACATAAGGATGATAGTGCCAATGAGATTGCAAAACTAATAAAACAACTTGAAAATCAATATGGTGTCAATGTGAAAAAGATAAGAAGCGATAGAGGCGGTGAATTTAAAAACAAGGACATGATTTCATTTTGCAAAGAAAAAGGAATTAAACACGAGTTTTCGCCACATAGAACTCCACAATTAAATGGAGTAGTAGAAAGAAAGAATAGGACATTACAAGAAATTGCTAGAACTATGTTGTGCATGCTACATAATAAATCGCGTGTCTATTAGAAAGAAAATAAATAAGATGCCTTATGAGATATTAAATGATCGCATGCCTAAAATTGACTATTTTCGTGTGTTTGGATGTAAATGTTTTGTTTTAAATACAAAAGACAATTTAGATAAATTTGAATCTAAATCAATTGAATGCATTTTTGTTGGATATTCTGTAAATTCAAAAGCATATAGATGTTATGATCCTCTCACTAGACAAATTATAGAATCTATTCATGTGAAGTTTAATGAATTTGGTGAGATTGATAAAGATAAAGAATATGATGATGATTTTGAATTGAAACCCGTGCTGAATGATGATGATGGCACGTTTGATATGCATGATATGCATGATACACTAGAAATGCATGATCACTTAGAAATGCATAAGAACATAGAAAATAATCAACCAAGATGGCATAGAGATCACCCACATGATCTCATTATAGGCGACATGTGACCACGTAGAAGAATAAATCCGGATGAAATAAATCAAGTTCATGCTATGATTTCCGAAATTGAACCTAAAAATGTGCATGATGCTTTGAGTGATTCTTCTTGGATTGATTCTATGCATGACGAACTCAATCAATTTATTAGAAATGACGTATGGGATTTAGTGTCACGACCACAAGATAAGACCATAATAGGCACAAAGTGGGTGTTTAGAAATAAAATAAATGAAGAAGGAAAAGTTGTTAGAAATAAAGCTAGACTTGTAGCACAAGGCTATAATCAAGAAGAAGGAATTGATTATGATGAAACATTTGCACTCGTATCACGTTTAGAAGCTATACGACTTTTACTTGCCATTGCTTGCATGAAAGATTTTAAACTTTATCAAATGGACGTGAAAAGTGCATTCTTAAATGGATTTATACAAGAAGAGGTATAGGTGAAACAACCACCCGGTTTTGAAGATTTGAAACATTCCGATCACGTGTACAAACTAAAGAAGGCACTATACAGACTAAAGCAAGCACCTAGAGCATGGTATGATCGTTTTGCTACTTTCCTTTTAGAAAATGATTTTAAAAGAGGCACTATAGATAGTACATTATTTTTAAAACAAGATAAATCGGATTTACTTATTATTCAAATTTACGTTGATGACATCATTTTCGGCTCTACTTCTCATAAACTTGTTGAAGATTTTGAAAATTGCATGAAATCCGAATTTGAAATGTCTATGGTTGGCGAATTGAACTACTTTCTTGGCTTGCAGATTAAACAAACGAGTAAAGATATTCATATAAGCCAAGATAAATATGTAAATGATATGATTAAAAAGTTCAATTTTGAGAATTTAAAACCATCCCCCACTCCTATGAGTGTTACTACAAAATTAGATAAAGATGAACATGGTGAGGATTTTGATAATGCCTTATATAGATCTATGATTGTCCTTTACTATATCTTACTGCTAGTAGGCCTGATATCATGTTCAGTATATGTATGTGTGAACGTTTTCAAATTCAACCTAAGGTGTCTCACTATAATGCGGTAAAAAGAATATTCCGATATATTAAGCACACACCCACATTAGGCATTTGGTATGATAAAGATTGTGACTTTAATTTGCATGCCTACACTGACGCTGATTATGGTGGATGTAAGATAGATAGGAAAAGCACGAGTGGCACTTGCCAATTTATAGGAAACTCACTTATTTCATGGTTTTCCAAAAAGCAAGCAAGCGTATCTTTATCCACTACTGAAGCTGAGTACATAGCACTTAGTCTTTGTTGCACACAATTATTATGGATAAAACAACAACTTTCGGACTTTGGAATTACCGTAAATAAAATTCCTATATATTGTGATAGTATGAGTGCAATCAACCTATCTAAGAACCTTGTACTACACTCTAAGGCCAAGCATATAGAAGTACGTTATCATTTTCTTCGTTATCACGTAAATAATGGTGACATTGTCATAGATCATGTACGCACAGAGGCACAAGTAGCGGATATCTTCACTAAAGCCTTAAATCAAGCCACGTACGAAAATCTTCATTCTAAATTAGGCATGATTTCTGCTGATTTGATTTGATTATATTTCCATATTTACATGCATTTTTGATTGACTTTCCAAAATAAAGGGGGAAAGAATGCATGTTTTAAGAGGGAGAGAGAAACTGATTGCATAAATCAAGGGGGAGCGGATTTGAAATTTGAAATTCAAAATTTGAATTTATGCATGATTAAAGGGGGAGCAATAAGATTTAAATCATGAATATAGGCTATTTTGAAAATCATCAAAAGGGGGAGATTGTGGAGAAAAAGGGGTTTGAGTGATTTCAAAATACGTGATTTAAACAAAATGCATGACATATTTCATGACATGACATGTTGTTGCACATAACTTGCCTTATATAGTTCATATATAATGTTGTCGTACTAACGAGCCATGAAGCTTTAAAGCTTACATCAAATGGCAACATTTGTTGTGTTTGAACAATTTTCAGGGACCACCATTAATGAACTAAACTAGTTCATTAAGTGAAGTACTTAGTTAATTAAGCTAAGTAGTTTATTAAAGGAAGCAATATTTGGAAAAGGCACAAAGGCAACAAATTAAAGAAAGGAAAGTTCTCCCTCTCCTCTCCACACATATATTACACGCCATCATATATATATATATATATATATTCAGATTTTTTTGAAAAAGGCACATACACATTTATTCCAACGTACTACCGACACGTTATATATTTTATGTACGTACACTAACGTCACACCACTATACTTAACTCATATTTATGAGTATATTCAGGTCTTATATCATACGATATAAGTCATGGTGATGACAAATTTAATACGACACGTTAAAAGGTTTTAAACCGAAAATTGTCGTATCGGGCGAATACCGAAACTTCGCCAACGTGTCACGTACTTGCCATAAATAGATGGCCAGCCCCTACACTTCAAAAATAGCCACAAATTTCGTGGCTTACATGGTATGTGCAGCCATAAAATCATTCCATGTTGGCACACACAAATCACCCCACATTAAGGCCAAATTGTGGAGATTCCAATTTCAATTTTGTCGCATGGTTTAGGCGCCACTCTAAGATCAGCCTAAGTGCTGAATATTAAAGTTTAATTTATGTATATTATGTGTAACATAATATATATATAATGTGCAAAAAGTTGGAATTTAATTAGAGAAAAATCGGGTAATCGATAAACGTCGAAAATTCGGTTTTCTACGTACACGACACATGGAACGTTTTTGGCATATCATATAACATGTATCTAGACACTTTTTACATATTTCATACATCTCAAAGTGTTCTAGAAAATTCAATTAAGGGCTGATTGGAATATACCATGTGTGTATAATTAAATATGCACTATTTTACAAAGTTTGTAAAAATAAAATTCAGCACATATATCTACACATTCACACGCCTAGCTCAGCTGAATTGGAGCATATGTGGAGTCTTGTTGGCAACTTGATTGGTCAAGAATGAGGCATACAATGTTGGTGACTTAAAGAAAGGAACTACAAAAGGTAACATTTCAAATCTTGTCACAATTGTGACACATGCTGAAAATTCAGCATGTGTACAAATGGCTGGCCGAATTTATCCCCTTTAATGAGCCATATTTTGTTGTCTTGAAACATGTGGATAATTGGGAGATAATATAGAAGTGTTTTGAATATTCTATGGAAACAAATAAGGTGATATTTTCAAATATCACATATGCTGAAAATTTCAGCATGTGTGGATGAATGTTGGCCGATTTTTTGGCCTCATTGTGTTGAGAAATATGTTTGGATAATTTTCAAAGTCATGATTTTAAGTGGTGAATACTTAACAATGTCACACATGGTGTTATATGTGTTTAAAAGTTGAAAAAGTTGAAAAAGTTGACATCGATCTCTCAGGTTGTTGCATATCGATTGATCTATGTACATAGATCTCTCACATCGATCGATCTATGTAAGGCAGAGAAGTTTGAGACCTTTCTGTGAGACATCGATCTCTAAACCTGAGACACATCGATCGATCGATGTACATCGAACTCTCACTTCGATCGATCGATGTAGGTCAGAGACAAAACCTGAACCTTTCTGTGAGACATCGATCTCTGAAGCTGAGGCACTTCGATTGATCGATGTCTAGGGTTTTTAGAAATAATTTTCTAAAATGTGTTAAAATGATTGTTTTCATTTGTATATAAATTATACATGTTCATTATGTGATTATTACGTGTTTTTGGTGATTATTATTGTCTTGTGACTAACATGCCTTGGAAGTTTCTATAACTTACCAAAAAGGGCAAAATTGGTATTTTGAGTTTTGTAGGAACATGATATGGTGGAAATATTTCAAGAGCATATTCTTCTACTATTTATCATGACAAAGGTGATATCATGAGTATTTATGACCATCCGGGTCATTTCTGGAGTTTTCGCACACCAGGGGTATTTTGGTAATTTTACCCCCAAGGGTATTTTTGGTATTTTCACTCAAGGAATCTCTTGAGCATATTATTATCTTCATTCTGGAGCTGTGTTATTATTATTTTGAAGATAATATGGTGACCTTATATCTTATTCTCTCAACCGATGATATCAATGACTATAGCTGGATATGTGACGATTTGAGATGTCACATTCTATTTTTTCTTGAAGACTCTCTTATATATGTTATAGTAGAATATTTATCATCATTATTCAGAGATATTAAAGGTGTCAAAGGTGTGGAAATGATCTCAACATATAAGAAGAAATATTGGGGAATTTCGGTGTTACACGTTGACATAATCTTGTCAATTGTTATCTATTTATTTCTTCTTCAAAAAATCTGAGTTGCTACACATATATATATGTTGAAAAAGTGTATACTCAGGTGTATATGATGGTGTATTTATTTTGTGAGTTGGAGACAAATAGACCAACCAAAAAGGAGCTAGTTGGCAAAATTGCCAACTTGGAAATTTCAAATATAGCCAACGGCTATATGATAATTCTTGGGTGTTTTTCAGCAGATTTTTGAAGTCAAATGAAGACTTCACATATCCTATTAAGGTGCTTGAAGTTGGGGATAATTTGGTGGTATTATCCTTCCTTATTTTAGTTAAGAAAAAGAAAAATATATTGGTTGGAAAATGCATGGTAGCCAACGGCTACTTTCAAATTTTGGAGCTGAAATTTGACTTTGAAATGGTAAATCCCACATGCCTATTTTCAAGACTAGAAGTTGAGGTATTCTTGTGGCATTATCCTTCTTATTATCTTCATTTTGCAAAGGATAAATATGACTTGCCAAGGTGGAAAATTTCGGCCAACAAGGTGATGCCAAGGTGGACCAATCATTTTGTCTTATTTTGCCAAGTGTACAAGGCTAACCAATGATGAGAAGACATTTGGAATTGATGATGAAGATGGTGACACATGTGCATTCTTATCTTCAAGGCTCAAATCACACTATAAATAGAGGCAATGGTGAAGAAGATGAAACACACTTGAAGCTCACAAGCATTTGTTGAATTGTCTAGCTTTCATCTTCATCTTCTTGTTGTTGTTGTTTTGTTCATTGTAGCAAAGGTGTTCTTGTTGTATTGTGGTGAGCTACAAGCCTCTTGAGCTTCATTTGTAAGATTGATTAGCCATCTTTAAAAGGCTACATCAATATGTGTTAGAGGAGTTGCAACTAAGTGTTGCTTAGAAGGTGATTATCCCAAGTCTTGATTAGGGTTGGTGTATAACCCAAGGATCAAGCTTGGCTCTTGTTGTAAGGTGCTCATTTCATAGTGAAATCCAAGGAAAGGTGTTCCTTGGGACAGGAGTAGGTCACATTGACCGAACCAGGATAAATCATCGGTGTTCTTCTCTTGTTTCTTTATTTCTGTTTTCTGTCTGGTTTTGACTGCAGTTTTCACCCAACTTCACACAATTTGAAAAAATAGCTAAACATTTTCAAAATTCGTGATTTTTGGTGGAGTTATACTTTAGACTGTTACCTTTCATTTGCAACAAGAATCACTTTATTTGAGCAAGGGAAAGTTAGTCTTTCAGTCTTTGCAAGATAACTGCTCCAATCTGGCTGCAATCTGACCAGTTTTGAGAAAACTTAAATTCTGTATTTTTCAAGAATTGTTTAAGGTCAGGGCCTTTTGGAAACTTCATCTAAACATCCTAAGGAGTGTTTTGATATAAAGATCAACCTTTTTGGTTGAATATTCAAAGAGAAACACGTTTTGCAAAATCAGCAACATTCTGTCCAATTATGTCCATATTGATCATCTGAATCTTTTTATTTGTTTGAATGGTCAAACGATCTTATTTTTGTCTGATTGTTGGACAGATTCTTGTTAACTCATTGAAGTTCAATTCTGGAAAGTTTCATAATTTTTGGAGTTGTGTACAATTATTTGTGAATTTTTTAAATACGGGTTCTGAATCTGAGGTGGTCTCAGATTCTGTTTTCAAATGGGACTTTAACAAAGGGTTGTAGTGTAATTTCCGCTAACCACTATTCACCCCCCTCTAGTGGTATTTATTGCAGGTGCACGGTCCAACACATTGGTGTCTAATTTTTATTCCATAAATGATAAGAATATAGTGTACTAAATAGTGATTGAATTATTCTTTGATTTCTTGGATTAAATCAATGTAAAATTGGCAATATTTTGAATAAAAGGTGAATGTTACACATGCTGAAATTTCAGCATGTGCAAGAGACTTTATGGCCGATTTTTTCAAGGTAATTTGGAGAAAATTGTCTTGCTAATTTTGTGTGATGATCTTGGGAATTATGGTAACTATTTTATGATTATTTTGGCACATGTTTTAAGTGTTATTCTCAGATTTGTCTAGTCATCAAGTGATGACTACATCCAACCAATCAATGAGTGCCAAGTAAGCAAGAGCTTAATGATCATCCAATGAGGAGATGCCAAGTAAGCAAAGACATGTCACAATAATGCCATATACTCTTCCAAGAACTTAGAAGATAATTTTCAAGAGGGGAAGAGCAACAAGGGGGGCGGCCAACATGTTAAAAGGAAAGGAAGTGAGCAAAAACAAAAACAAGAACAAGCCTTGCAAATTTGAAAGATCAAAACGTGTTCTAGCCTTCTCTTCTACACTCTCTTTCTTTCTTCTCTCTAAAAGCCTATTGTACTTACATTCATATACTTGAATAGGCTTCATATAGTCCACCACATATTCTTTATCATTGTAAAAGACTGATCAAGGTGTGATCAATCTTGCACTTGCAAGGTGGTGGTGTTCGTGACAATTGTATTCTCATACAAGATTTGTAAAGGGTTGGAGTTGGTGTGTAACTCCATCAACCCTGTGGTAAGGTGTTCTTTGTGTTGTGTGTTTAGTGCTAACCGAGGAAGGTGTCCTCGAAGACTGGAGTAGGTTGTTTATAACCGAACCAGTATAAAATTCTTGGTGTCATTTACTTTCAGCACTTACTTTCAGTTTTAGCACTGTTTATCGTTTTTTATCACGTTCGTAAAAATAGTAAACGAATTTCAAAAATTATGAAACTTTTCAGAATCATAGCCACATGTCTCAAGGTTCTTTTGGCACAAGTTTCAACCCTTTTGGAAAAGTCTAAGTCATCCAAATGTCCAAAGATCTGAGACTAGTGCAGTCTGATTTTTAGGCTTGCAAAGGTTGAGATTTTGATCGTATTTGACTAACTTTCCAAAAGAATTTTTCAAAAATGTTTCAATTCATTTAAATAAAACCAATATGGGGTTATTCTTTAAATTTTCAGAGCATTTGGAGTTACGTACAAATAGGAATTAATTTTTCAAATCAGTCTACCGTTTCTGGCAGATTTGCGCAATCTGACCACCAACAAATTTTCAAGAGGTTAGAGGTTGAATTTAAATCTGAAATTTTTAGGAGATACTCAAGTTATCTGAGGCTAAGTTTTCTCTAAATTTCAGAATTTTTGAAGACCTGCAACCTAGTTTTCAAAATGTTTTAAAAATGGTCCTGAAAACAGAAACTGTTTTCAGAAGTTGAGTTCTTGGTTTAAAACTATTTTAAAAACCACATTTCCCGCACCAACTATTCAACCATCTCTTCTAGTGGTGCCTTGCAGATCCTACAAAACGGAGTCAAATATGACGCATATAAAGGAGTTCTCGGCCAAAGGTCCAAAGTCCACTCACCACATGTCTACTACATTGCACCTTCATCTACATTCTTCCCATTTGCTAGACCAGGAAGGATCACCCAAGTATGGGTACCGAAAGGTACTTTTACTAAGAGGTGAATAACTATCTCGTAAGGACCCAAAATTAAAAGGGTACCAAAATCACTTTTGTACATTGCAGAGAACCCACACATCAAAAGATACATCTATCAAGTGGTTACTTGACAGTGGTTGCTCGAGGCACATGACGGGTGACCCGAGCTTGTTCACTAAATTAAAGAAGGTCACAAAAGACGGATCCGTGACCTTTGGAGACAACAATGAAGGCAAGATCATCAGAAAAGATACAATTGAAAACCCAAGCACCCTTCAAATCTCCAATGTCTTTTTGGTAAGCAACTTATCCTATAATCTTCTTAGCATTTCACAATTTATTGACAATGGTTTTGATGTGTGTTTTACTCATCCATATTGCAATATAATAAATAAAAATAGAGAAACAGTTTTAAAAGGAAAACAGGAAGGAAACATCTTTACACTTTCTTTGGATGATATGTTAGAAGCTAAGGTTAAGTGTTTCATGTCAAATGAACCTAAGGTAAATTTGTGGCATAGACGTTTAGGACATATTGGCATTTCTACACTTGAAAAACTCCAATAAAAGAACCTAATACGAGGATTGCCTACACTTGATTTAGACAACTTTCAGTTGTGTGAATCTTGTATAAAAGGCAAACAAACACGCGAGTCACTTAAACCTAAAAATGAAATAAGCACGACTAGAGTTTTAGAATTATTACACATTGATTTGTTTGGTCCTAGTCGCACTACGAGTCTCGGTGGACGTCACTATGCTTGTGTGATTGTTGATGATTTTTCTCGTTATACTTGGACTTTGTTTCTTGCACATAAGGATGATAGTGCCATTGAGATTGCGAAACTAATAAAACAACTTGAAAATCAATATGGTGTCAATGTGAAAAGGATAAGAAGCGATAGAGGCGGTGAATTTAAAGAGAAGGACATGATCTCATTTTGTGAAGAAAAATGAATTAAACACGAGTTTTCGCCACCTAGAACTCCACAATTAAATGGAGTAGTACAAAGAAAGAATAGGACATTACAAGAAATTGCTAGAACCATGTTGTGTGAGAATAAATTGCCTAGATTTTTGTGGGCGGAAGCCGTAAATTGTACATGCTACATAGTTAATTGTTTGTCCATTAGAAAGAAAATTAATAAGACACCTTATGAGATATTAAATGATCGCATGCCTAAAATTGATTACTTTCGTGTGTTTGGTTGTAAATGCTTTGTGTTAAATACGAAAGATAATTTGGATAAGTTTGAATCTAAATCAATTGAATGCATCTTTGTTGGGTATTCTGTGAATTCAAAAGCATATAGATGTCATGATCCTCTCACTAGACAAATTCTAGAATCCATTCATGTAAAGTTTAATGAATTTGGTGAGATTGATAAAGATAAAGAATTTGATGATGATTTTGAATTGAAACCCGTGTTGAATGATGATGATGGCACGCATGATATGCATGATACACTAGAAATGCATGATCATTTAGAAATGCATGCGAACGTAGAAAATAATCAACCAAGATGGCATAGAGATCACCCACACGATCTCATTATAGGCGATATCACTCATGGTGTGTGACCACGTAGAAGAATAAATCCGGATGAAATAAATCAATTTCATACCATGATTTCCGAAATTGAACCTAAAAACGTGCATGATGCTTTGAGTGATTCTTCTTGGATTGATGCTATACATGATGAACTTAATCAACTTGTTAGAAATGACGTATAGGATTTGGTGCCACGACCACAAGATAAGACTATAATAGGCACCAAGTGGGTGTTTAGAAATAAAATGAATGAAGAAGGAAAAGTTGTTAGAAATAAAGCTAGACTTGTAGCACAAGGATATAATCAAGAAGAATGAATTGATTATGATGAGACATTTGCACCCGCAGCACGCTTAGAAGCCATACGACTGTTACTTGCTATTACTTGCATGAAAGATTTTAAACTTTATCAAATGGAAGTGAAAAGTGCATTCTTAAATGGCTTTATACAAGAACAGGTATACGTGAAACAACCACCCGGTTTTGAAGATTTGAAACATCCCGATCACGTGTACAAACTAAAGAAGGCATTATACGGTCTAAAGCAAGCACCGAGAGCATGGTATGATCGTTTTCCTACTTTCCTTTTAGAAAATGGTTTTAAAAGAGGGACTATAGATAGTACTTTATTTTTAAAACAAGATAAATCGGATTTACTCATTATTCAAATTTATGTTGATGACATCGTTTTCGGCTCCACTTCACATAAACTTGTTGAAGATTTCGAAATTTGCATGAAATCGGAATTTGAAATGTCTATGGTTGGTGAATTAAATTACTTTCTTGGCTTGCAAATTAAACAAACGAGTAAAGGTATACATATTAGCCAAGTTAAGTATATAAATGATATGATTAAAAAGTTCAATTTTGAGAATTTAAAACCATCCCCCACCCCTATGAGTGTCACTACTAAATTAGATAAAGATGAACATGGTAAGGATTTTGATAATGCCTTATATCGATCTATGATTGGCTCTTTGCTATATCTTACTGCTAGTAGGCCTGATATCATGTTCAGTGTATGTATGTGTGCACCTTTTCAAAGTCAAACCAAAGGTGTCTCACTATAATGCCGTGAAAAGAATATTCCGATATATTAAGCACACACCACCTTAGGCATTTGGTATGATAAAGATTGTGAATTTAACTTACATGCCTATACTGATGCAGATTATGGTGACTGTAAAATAGATAGGAAAAGCACGAGTGGCACTTGCCAATTTATAGAAAATTTACTTATTTCATGGTTTTCCAAAAAGCAAGCAAGCGTAGCTTTATCCACTACTGAAGCTGAGTACATGGCACTTAGTCTATGTTGCACATAACTACTATGGCTAAAACAACAACTTTCTGACTTTGTAATTACGGTAAATAAGATTCCTATATATTGTGATAGTATGAGCGCCATCAACCTATCTAAGAACCCCGTGCTACATTCATAGGCCAAGCATATAGAAGTACGCTATCACTTCCTTCGTGATCACGTAAATAATGGTGATATTGTCATAGATCACGTACGCACTGAGGCACAAGTAGCTGACATCTTCACTAAAGCATTAAATCAAGCCACGTATGAAAATCTTCGTTCTAAATTAGGCATGATTTCTGCTGATTTGATTTGATTGTCTTTCCATATTTACATGCATTTTTGATTGACTTTCCAAAATAAAGGGGGAGAGAATGCATGATTTAAGGGGGAGAGAGAAATTGATTGCACAAATCAAGGGGGAGAAAATTCGAAATTTGAAATTTAAAATTCAAAATTTGAATTTGTGCATGATTGGAGGGGGCGATATAATTTAAATCATTGAACGTAGGTTATTTTGTAAATCATCAAAAGGGGGAGATTGTAGAGAAAAAGGGGTTTGAGTGATTATAAAATGCATGATTTAAATAACGTGTATTAAAGAAATGCATGACATATTTTATGACATGACACGTTTTTGCATAAAACTTGTCTTATATAGTTCATATATATTGTTGTCATACTAACGAGCCATGAAGCCTTAAAGCTTACATCAAATGGCAAGCATTTGTTGTGTTTAAACTATTTCCAGGTGCCATCATTAATGAACTAAACTAGTTCATTAAGTGAAGTACTTAGTTAAATAAACTAAGTAGTTCATTAAAGGAAGCCATATTTGGAAAAGTCACAAAGGCAACAAGTTGAAGAAAGGAAAGTCCTCCACTCCCTCCTACACGCCATTTTCAATATATTTATATATAAATTCTGATTTTTTTAAAAAAGACACATACACATATATTCCAACGTACTACCGACACGTTATATATTACGTACGTACGTTAACGTCACACCACTATATTTAACTCATATTTATAAGTATATTCAGGTCTTATATCATATGATATAAGTCATGGTGATGACAAAATTATTACGACATGTTAAAAGGTTATAAACCAAAAATTGTCGTATCGGGTGAATACCGAAACTTCGACAACGTGTCACGTACTTATCATATATAGATGGCCAGCCCCTACACTTCAAAAATGGCTACAAATGTCGTGGCTTACATGGTATGTACAGCCATAAAATCATTCCATGTTGGCACACACACAAATCACCCTTAATAAGGCCAAATTGTGGAGATTCCAAATTCAATTTTGTCACATGATTAGGCGCCACTTTAATCCGCCCTAAGTGCTGAATATTAAAGTTTAATTTGTGTATATTATATGTAACATAATATATATAACATATGCAAAAATTTGGAATTTAATCGGAGAAAAATCGGGTAATCGACAAACGTCGAAAATTCAGTTTCCTACGAACATGACACATGGAACATTTTTGGCATGGCATATAACATGTATCTAGATACTTTTTACATATTCTATACATTCTAAATTGTTCTATAAAAATCAATTAAGGGCTGATTGGAATATACCATATGTGTATAATTATATGTGCACTATTTTACAAAGTTTACAAAAATAAAATTCAACACATGTATATTCGACATACACGCCTAGCTCAGCCATGTTGGAGCATATATGGAGCTTTGTTGGCATCTTGATTGGCCAAGAATGAAGTATACAATGTTGGTGACATAAAGAAAGGAACTACGCAAGGTAACATTTCAAACTTTGTCACATTTGTGACACATGCTTAAAATTCAGCATGTGTAGTCTTAGAGCTGGCCGAAATTTACACTTAATGAGCCATTTTTTACTATCTTGAATTATATGGATTGATTGAAAGATAATATGGCAATGTTTTAAACATATTATGGAAATAGTCAAGTGATATTTTCAAATATCACACATGCTAAAAATTTCAGCATGTGTGTAATGTACTTGGCCGAATTCATGGCCTTCCTGGTGACAAATTTTTATTCCAAAATTGGAAGAAATGTTATGTACTAAATGATGATTGATTTCTTATTTATTTTCAAGGAATAAATCAAATGCAAACTTAGCAACATTTTGAATTAAGTGTGAAAATCACATGCTGAATTTTCAGCATGCATGTGGCCGATTTTCATAAGGAAAAATGAAGTTATTTGTCTTGCTAATTATGTGGAATGATTATGTGATTTATGGCAACACTTTTATGGCTAATTGGCATATGTTTTTAAGGTTTATTTTCAGATTTATCTAGTCATCAAATGATGACAACTTCCATCCAATCAATGAGTGTCAAGTAAGCAAGAGCTTAATGATCATCCAATGAGGAGTTGCCAAGTAAGCAAGAAAATGTCACAATGATGCAATACACTCTTCCAAGGACTTAGAAGATAATTTTCAAGAGAAGAATGAGGCTTCAAGGGGGCGACCATATGGAGATAAAAAGAAAGAAGAGATCAAACAAAATACAAGACAAGTCTTGCAAATTGAAGTGCTAAAAACGTTTTTGATCTTCTTCCTTCTACCTTTCTTTCTTTCTTCTCTCTTAAAGCCTAGGCTTTATCTATACCACTATATAATCTATATTGTTGTAAAAGATTGATCAAGGTGTGATCAATCTTGCATCCACTAGGTGGTGATGTTCGTGATCGTTGTATTCATTTACAAGGTTTGTAAAGGGTTGGAGTTGGTGTGTAACTCTATCAACCCTGCGTGGTAAGGTGTTATTTATGTTTTGTGATTAGTGCTAACCGAGGAAGGTGTCCTCAAAGACTGGAGTAGGTTGTTTTAACCGAACCAGTATAAAATTCCTTGTGTTCTTTACTTTCAGCACTTACTTTCAGTTTCCAGCACAGTGCATCGTTTTTATCGCGTTCGTAAAAATAGTAAACAAATTTCAAAAATTACGAAACTTTCAGGTAACATATCCACACGTGTTAAGGTTCTTTTGGCGCACGTTTCAACCCTTTTGGACAAGTATAAATCATTCAAACGTCAAAAGTTCTGAGACTAGTGCAGTCTGATTTTCAGGCTTGCAAAGGTTGAGACTTTGAACGTATTTGACTAACTTCCCAAAAGAAATTTTCAAAACTGTTTGAACCCAATTAAATAAACCTAATAAGGTGTTAGTCATTAAATTTTCAGAGCATTTGGAGTTACAGTTTAATTGGAATAAATTTTTCAAGTCAAACTACCGTTTCTGGCAGATTTGCGCAATCTGACCATCAACGATTTTTAAAGGGGTTAGAGGTTGAATTTTAATCTGCAATTTTTAGGAGATACTCAGAACATCTGAGACTAAGATTTCTCCAAATTTCAGAATTTTTGAAGACCTGCAACCTATTTTTCAAAACGTTTCAAAACAGGTCCTGAAAACAGAACTGTTTTCAGAAGTTGGGTTTTTAGTTTAAAACAATTTTAAAAACCATTTTTTCCGCACCCACTATTCAACCCCCCTCTCCCCCTTCTAGTGGTGCCTTGTAGATCCTACATATATGTATGTGAAGTTAGATATGTAATACATCAGGAAATCTTAAGATGTCGGATACATTCATTTTGGACTTGAAATTCGTCTTCACGACTTTGCCTCTCTTACAGTTGTCACGTGATAACTGTCATACCCATGTTCCCGAGCCTAGTGTTAAATAATTAAAATAGATCAAAAACAAAGATATATTTAACAAATATATATGTTTATAAGGCTTAGTTAAATGTAATTTAGGTAGAAAAATAATTAAAAAGATAAAATTAAGGAAATTGGGCCAAAATACCAAAATTGCCCCCTTAATTAATTTTTGGGGGGAGTTACACAATTAGCATAACTCCCCCTGTTGACCGATGGTTATAAGGGGAAAAGGGAGGGGGAGAAGTCGTCTGAGAGGAGAAAAAGAGGAAGAGATGAAGAGAGAAAAGGAGAAAGAAAAGAGGAAGAAGGAAGAAGAAACCGCAGCTGAATCTAGGTGCAATCCGTCCCAAAGTACAATCCAATCACCGTAAGAACCTCTAAACTTGAAGGCAAGTAACTTTTCTATACGCTTTACGTAATTTTGATTCTTATGCCCTATTTTTCTACAAAGAGAAAAGTGGATCACATATTGGTAATTTCATTCAGTTTATGCTAATTGCTCTACTATGTGCTTCTATACGTGTTGATTGATTAAAGCTGGAATCTTTTGGGCTAATTTCCGGGAATTATTGTTATATGCTTGATTTACGATGAATATGCCCTAAAGATGACATTTTTCTTATGATGAACTTCTTGATGATTAGTTTATATGCTTGTGGTCTGCGCGGTAGATGGAATGGTTGGATTGAAGGAGGTTTGATGGGTGTAATGTAGTTGGCGGCCGGATTAGGGATTGATTAGAAGGTTTTGTGGACTTGTTCGAATGAGTGGAGTGAGGGAAGCCTAGGATCTATATCAGTGGATGTAATTTAGGTTCAATACAATGTCATGAGAGTCTACGTAGGTTGGAATCATGTTTTAGGATTGAATATAAGTGTTTCATAGGCTAGAAATGAAGAAGGATGATGGTTAGGTCGAAATTGCAGCAAAAAGGGGTGAAAAGTTGTAGAAACAGGGACTTGTATCGATCCTGGAGGGACATTAGTCGATCCAAGTGACCCTGGGAGAGTTTCCAAAGTTTTTGGAGGACATCAGTCGATGGACTGGGGGACATCAATCGATCAATATCCAGGAAACTGAACATTGATCGATCAGATGAATCACATCGATTGATGGAAGTCCAGAGGGTGCGGAACTGAAAGTTTTTGGAGGACATCGATCGCTCAGGAATAGAGACATCGATCGATCGAAGTCCACGGGCTGGACATTGATCGATCAATGAGGGGCACATCGACCAATCGATGTGGCCAGTTTGCAGAATTTAAGCTGAACCTTTAAACCTGTTAGGGAATGAATGATATCAAGAGGTATTATAGAAGTATGCTCGATGTACTATGAGATGGGTGACCTTAAGTGTAAAAGAGAAAAAAGTAAGTGTGAACTCGAGATGACTTTGTGTTACGAGAGGGTGTACAGAGGTACCAATGGGTTAATCTTAGATACGTTTGAGGTTTGTGACCGGTAACCAATGCGTAAAGTGTGAGTGAACATGGTTAGGAGTTGGCTATGACATGAACGTTTGTTATACATGACATGAGTATTTGGCATCACGACATGAACATTTTGCATCTGTCACGAGCTATGTTTTGCGATAAGACACGTGTTTGTAAAAGAAAGACCAAAGTTTTACACGCTAAGTTTGGGCTACTAGTTGATGCAGGGTATAAAAGTCACGTCTGCAACTGCATGGTATAAAAGCGTGACATGTGAACAACAACAGGGTATAAAATTCTGTTATGGGACCGTGGACCTTTCAGCACGGGGTATAAAGTTCCGTTTGCTATGGGTTGATCACCCACAGGGTATAAAGTCTCTGCTACGTGAAGAATAAGATAAGAATAAGTATGAATAATTTGTGGAACGACACGCATGACATGTTTGTAAAAGAATGCATATGCATGGGTCTTCGGTTAGCCTAGTATATGTTTTTGAAGGAATGCATGCATCATGAGTCACGAAGCATAAGTCTTATACCCGTGTGGGGAAAAAAAGAATAGTTAAGAAAACACCATGATGAAACAATGAATGTATTTTAAACTATAGATTGTGATTATTACAAACGAGTCTTGTTGATACATAGCGTTTTTTAACCACGAGGTATGGCATAGTAGTTGCTCATTTTGTCCCTTAATTATGTGGTCAGGAGTTTGTTGCAGCACGGTTGTTTACAAAGAATATCACGAAATCAGAAGTGTTAGAATCAAGAAAATCATAGAAAATGTCATAAAAAATCTCAGAAAAGTCATAGAAAATCTCAGAATCGTAGAACCGTTCCTAAAGCATCTTTGTGAAATACGCATGTACCATTCGCATATTTTATCTTGATGTTGATTCAGTAGATTCGGTTAAAAAAATGCGCGTGGTACATGCGTATTTGGACCCCTTCATCCTCGTTGGTCCTTTGTTTGTGTATATGTCTCTTTTGATTCATAATGACAAATAAGATCGCCCATTACCTTGAGTGAGTCGTTCACAGTACATAAAAAATTCAGGCAGAACCTGTATAAGGAGCAAGATATTGTAAGGTAAAAGAATAATCCTCCGTTTCGTTTCTTCATATTATTTGAGTACCTAGCATTTTGTGAAATACGCTTGTACTATGCGTATTTAATGATTTTCTTGATTCTAAAACATCTAATTTCTTGATATTATTTAAATATCTAACACTTTGTGAAATACACATGTGCTATCTGCATCAAGAAAGAGATTAGTTACTAGTGTCGGTAGAAGATACCCTTATTATAACAAGGAAAAAAAAAACAGCCTTTCTTGACATCATTATGGATAACTTATAGTCGAATTTTCTACTGATCACTTTTTGAGGTTTATAGTTTTGCTTGAATGTTAAAACGTGGAAAGAGATACTAAAGAAGACCTAGAGAGAGACAAGAAGAAAAGATGTAACTTATGTGACAATGGGAGCACATGGTTAATAATATAACACACTAGAGACAGTTGATTCATTTAGTCCATGTCATGGTATAAGATTAAAGTTAGAATTTTAGGTAATCAGGATGAATCACAGTTGAGATGATGTGATAATTTAAAAGACGCGTATTCTAAAGACGCACATTATGATTTAAATATTATAAGACACACAAAGAGGGTAGAATATATGATACGATTCGTCAACAAAAACAAAAAAAATAAAAATAAATAAATAAATAAAACGAAAAAAAAAATCTATATAACCAACCTAGACTTGAGTTATAATCTTGTTTGGATGAATTTTATGATGATGGGAACTGATGATTAACCACGCCATGGACATTATGGGTGGAAAAAGGTATTGATTCTGAAACCATGTGAGGAACCAAAAAAGAGCAGAAAATAATAACAGTAAGAGGCACATTCATCGTTACAAGGCTCACATTTTCACCCTCTCATGTCCATGTATATCATCATCATCATCATCCGTACCCAGTATATCCCAACGACAGCAAAAGCTATCGTTAGGGTCTGGGAAGGGTAAGTGGTAGGCAGACAATACCTCTGTCCCAATGGATAGAGAGTCTGATTCCAATGAGACCCCCGGCTCTATATGTACCTGCATAAATGACATAATAATAGAGATATGATGTGCTAGTGTGTTAGTGAGGAAATTCAAGAAATACAAAGAAGAAGCTTTCGATATTAAAATACACATAATACATGTAATGCAAAACAACTGTAAAACATAAGCAAACACGTGCAAAGTCCATGTATATGTGACAGTTAAATGAAATGCATTCATATATGTGACAATTCATACATAAAGTAAGAGGGGAGGACGAAAGAAAGAGTACCATATTATTGCAAGACAAAACACTCGTAGTTGCACCACAAGAACTTGCGAGTAACTATACCCGCTATTGGTATGTAGTAGTTTCATCATTTGTACCAAGTTGTCAATCAAGTACCTTCATAGAATAGAATCATGGTCTAAACACAGTAACCTTCCAGAGCTATAGGAGAATTCTTCAAAGCACACTTTCTGTTGTCATCAAGGCTTTGCTGACATGAGTCCCACACCTTCCATTCATCAACTTGGGCCCGTTCAAACTCTACTCAGTTACTGTGTCTTCTTGCCGAAAAGCAAACCCAAAGAGTATGTATTTCCCTTCTGTGCGGCAGCTTCTACCCTTTTTCCTCCAACCTACAGCCATTTACACCATAAAAGGATGAAACTTGGATGTGAATGATGAAACAAACTCATATATTGGAAAACAAGTTTATATTTATTTTATTCTTTTTCCTCAAAATTCATCCAAAAAAAATAACATAAAATAAAAGAAGGTAAAAATTCGTTTATGGAGCAAAGGGAACTACTACTGAAGAGTTAATCCTCTCTAAAATTTAAGGAAAAAAGGAACATTAATGGACTCAATTCCATTCTTTTGAGTCGGGGTGAAAGTTCCAAAATAAATGCCGCGCCAGGTATTATCATGCTTATAAGGGAAAAGGAAAAAAAAAAGGAAAACTATCTAAATTCTCACGATATATAGAGATAAATATATATATATGAAAGATTACGCTGCTTAAAGGAATTTCATAAAGATATATCTCTATAGAAGATCCATCCTGGGTGACTCTTTAAATTCACTTCTTTAACAAATATTTCTTATGGAACACATTTGGAGTCTAGAAAGAAGCTTTAACAGATTTTGCATTCTCTCTATAAAAGATCCATCCTGATGACTCTTTAGATTCACTTCTTTAACAAATATTTGTATGTTGTTATAGTAAACATTTGGAGTCTATAAAGAAGCTTCAACAGATTTTGCATCTAAAACATTTGCAAAGGAATGACATCCCTTCTTTATAAAAGTCAGCTATATCTTCAAAGTAAATGCGCTAAGCATACACAAAAATATTGCTAAAAAGATCCCTAAATTATCAGTAAATAGAATCGATCATCGTAATCAAGTCAAACCCTGATTTGACTAAACAGTTTCTGATTAGAGACATTAGCTTGTTGCATATTTGTGTATTAAAGTAGTCAAAATATGCAGATGCTTCATAAAATTGGAAGTTAAAAGTACCTTGTCCATAAGCCAAAATCCCACACTGGGGACATACTGCACCAAATACATCACAGCAAGCACCGGCTGCAAGAGAAACACAAAGTTGGTATCCGACTTCACTTTTTTACCCGGAAAATGTTCACATTCCTAGAGACAAGATATTTAGAAGAACAATTGAACCATGGCTTGGTCATTAGAGAACTGTAAGGCACCCAATAGTCTCCAATGACGACAAAACATCTGAACTAAATTGCTTGACCTGCAACGCACTTACAGTATATATAATCAAATCGCTGCACACAGAGATGCATAGTGTATTTAACAGTACTTGTTAAGGTCCTCTTAGCGGGTTTGCTGCACCAGGAGATGCGTAGTTTATTTAACTGTACTTCTTAAGCTGCTCCTAGGGGATCTGATAGATGGTGATGGAAAACGTGCACACTAAAAGGTTTACGATCTTCATCCATAATTCAGAGCCCCTACAACAAGACTGCAGCAGTTTGTGTGAGATGTAACCTTCAGTTCTTGATAAATGGAATGATAAGATGCAAAAGATGACGGACCAAGCTAGAAAGCAGTTGCGAAGAAGGAAAAGGCAAGGTGGAGATTTCGCACCTTCTTTTCCTCTTCATAGAGAAAGGAGTTCAGCTCGTAAGACATTCTATGATGACGCCACTTTTGAGCTTTTCATTTAGTTCTCTCAGAGCTGTGCACCTTAATTTCCAGTTTAAAATATGGAATTACAGTGGAAGGTATGAATCACTCATTTGATATCATGATCACTTTTGGTTTAGTTCATTCGGTCACGATGAGAACCCAACAAAGTTGCTTTCAGTTCATTCTATGCCAAAGTTGATGCTTAACTCCAAAACTTCACTAAGGAAAGAAATAATGTAAGATACGCTCTCTTGCTACAGTTAACTACAGGAGATATCCTCTCAAGGCCATTAACTCCTCGGAAGGTTACATACGTAAAGCCACTGCCACCATGCATAAAGGTATGTGCAGCATGTATGGTTTTCTAAATCATCGAGTATAGCAGGTAAAGACTCCTGGGAGAATATTTCTGCATTGCTAGAGTGGGGAAAATAAATTATGAACATTCATCTTAGAACAAATATTCTTCGAACAATATTCAAATGGTAATTATTCAAAGCATATAGTTCCCAATCAATCAGGTGAAAACAGTGACGAATATTGTCCTGTCTCCAAAAATCTCCTTTCTTTTACGTCAAACTTTCATACAAAGCCTAGAATGGCAAATTTATAATAGATGTTTATAACAAGCAACTTCTAGCTTAGCCTGTTCAAAATATAGTTGGCTTACAGTGGTCCTTTCAAATCTAATATCAACCTTTACAAGAAGTTGTCATAGAGAGACAACATTAGCTAAGCCTATCAAAAATAAAATATAATGGCTACTGTCAACCTGTACAAAAGGTTGTCTAATGCAACAACAAAATAGGTAGTTTATATCAAGGTAACTGAGATTCAATATGAGCCATCGTTCCACATCCAAACCATCTAATATGAAGGCAACTAGTAAACAAAGAGAACACAAAAAAAAATTCGAAAACGGGAGCTCAGGCTATACAGAGAGTCCCCAAGATGCAAAAGGAGTAACTCAACATATCGGTTTGGGACACAAAAAACTTCCCAACAGACCATCAGCGTGTTGCCATTCCATTCAGTATTCGAAACCATCACCCAAAACAAGCTGTGGCTTCCATAACAAAGATTTTCTCAAAGATCTTCCCAGCAGACATTTAATAGCTTCATTATCCAGATATTAACCAAGAACATCACCCAGAACAGGAGGTGACTCCCAGAAGATTCAACGCCTTTTTTCGCTTTGTTTGAAACAGTAAAAGCCCAATTCCAGCACCTCATAACAGACACCCAATCATTTCCCAGTATGAACCCCCAAACAGAGATGTTAAGTGTACGAAAATGTGCAGGAGAAGACCCAGAGACTCCTGGTTAACCTTGACATGTAAAGATCTTCATAGGGAGACTGAAATTAAGTGTCAGTTCCCAATTTTTCTTTGTTCTTTTTACCCCTTGTTAGGAAACTGCATTGTATCTAATATTCTAAAGAGCTTCATTAACAGTGCTTTGCTGATCTTTTGCTATCTTTCCGTGGAATCTCTGGTTTCTCTCCCTCCATTCTCTTTTATTATCATTGCCTATTATCCTTCTGAATTGGTCCGTGAATTGGTCCGTAACTGTAGCGCCCCGTCCCGAACCCTAGGGTCAGAACCGGTACGCCCGCCGTATTT
>AP025069.1:20852289-20875338 GCA_036186865.1 Eustoma russellianum | reverse complement strand
ATTTTGGTGTACACCCACTGTATTAGGGTACTCTGTGCTTATTCCTCCTGGAAACTTTACGCTTGTCATTGCATTCTTATACATGTCTTTAACAATTTAAATATATGCCACTATAACACCTTTTTTCAAGAACTCTCCAGAGGATCACTCGTGGAACTTTATCATGTCTTTTTCAAGTCAATGAAAAGCATATGCAAATTGATTTTCAACTACACTAGTCTCTTCGAGAAGTCTTTTCTCAATTACTCGCTCCCAGAGTTTCATCGTGTGGCTCATTAACTTAATTCCTCTATGGTTTGCACACTCTTGTATGTCTCCTTTATTTTTATCAAAGGTATTAAAGTGTTTTTTCTCACATGGTCATGCATGTTACCAGTGTTCACTATCTTGTCAAAAAGATCTGAGTCACATAATACCTTCTTTCTCTAGTCACTTTCAAGCCTCAATTGAAATACCGTTGGGTCCAATTACTTTACCATTTTTTATTATTTCCAAAGCATCTTTTACATCTGGCAATTGGATTCTCCTACTAACTGTTAAGTTTCTTCTATCATCTCAGAGTTATAAAAATCGCTCAATACGAGTTCATATCTCGCTAATTCATTAAAAAGTTTCTCTAAGTATATTTTCCATCTATCTTTTAGAGCCCTTTCCTCTACTAAGATCTTGATACATTTGTCTTTAATGCATTAATTTGAGCCAAATCTCCAGTCTTCTTTTCTCTCTCTCTAGCAATTTCATACATATCCCTTTCACTTTCTTTCGTGTCCAACCACTTATAAAAATCTTCAAATGCCTTGATTTGGCTTCACTTACGGCATGCTTAGCTTTTTTCTTAGGCAGCCTATTTTTTTCAATTTACTTGATTCCTGTAACATTGAATTGTCTTATAACTAGTTCTATTGTCTTTTACTTTGTCTTGCACTTCTTTCCACCACCAAGATTCTTTATTTGCAGGTGCTCGATCTTTTGACTTGTCAAGTAAATTTGTTACTATTTTCTTTATATTTACCGCTACATCCTTCTACACTTTATTTGCATCATCACTTGAACTTCTTAACCCTTTCTGCCATAATACTTCTTTTCTAAACTCAGCTTGCTTAACTTTTTTCAAGTGTCATCATTTCATCTTGGGTTCTATAAGCTTTTTTTCAATCGTCTATGTTGAATAGGGACATCCAACACTACAAGACGGTATTGCATAGTTAAATTTCTCCTGAGATCACTTTACACTCCTGACAAGCTCTTCTGTCTCTCATTCGAGTCATCGAATAGTCTATTTATACCTTATTTAATAAACTTCTGAATGTAATCAAGTGTTCATCTCTTTTTTGAAAAAAAATGTATTAGTCAATCTATCATACGCTATTGTGAAATCCTAAATTAATCGTCCTTCATCGTTCCTGTTTCCAAAACCAAATCCACCATATACCTCATTTTAATCCTTATTCTCTTTACCTACATTTCCATTTCAATCTCTTCCTATGAAAATCTTTTCACAATTGAAATTTCACACACTATGTCATCTAAATCTTCCCAAAATTGGATTTTTATAGCCTCCTCTAAACCCACTTGAAGAGCGTAATATTGATTGTTTCTTTTCTAAGTGCCAACTTAAAGGCTATAGTTCTATCTCTTTTCCTAACAACACGTATTACTTCGTCTATTAAAGAGGCATCTATAATAACTCAATTCCATTTATTTTCTTATTGTTTCATGTGTAACAGATTTAAAACCTAAATTATCTAATATTCAATCTCTCTCACCTATTCACTTTGTCTCTTGCAAACATAAATTATTTTCTAATGCATGTTTGACGACACAAAAAGTTCAATCTTTCCTTGTCCTAACAAAATCCTCTATAAAACGCCGTGTTCGATTGACAAGAATGGTTTACACCACCTTTGGCCGTGTGCTTCCTGATTTGGATCGGGCAAGATCCTCCAACCTTAACCGGAACATGACTCCATTGGGTTATGCACCTTGTTTTTTTGTAAATTGGTCCTCTGTTTGTAAACCAAAATCAGTAGGGGGCCTTGGCATTCCAGACTTAGTTAGCATTAACAATGGATATCTAATTAAATATGTCTAGAATATTTGTGATAACAAAGAGAAATGGGTAAAATGGGTTCAAATAAACGTCCTGAAAGGGAATTCTCTCTGGGAAATGCAACCCAAGACCCTAGACCCCTGGATGTGGAAGCGCCTTCTTTGGATAAGGGATCAATGCACCCAATTCATTTAGAAAATCATTGGGAATAGTACTTCTACATCATTCTGGCATGACCCTTAGCATCCATGGGGAGTGTTTGCCAATACAACTCTTGAATGGAAAAGGAAGCTAGGCATAAGACCAGATGTCAGGGTTTCAGAGGTCATCAGAAATGGCCAATGGTATTTGCCCTTTGGAAGGAGATGGGATAGCCAGGTTCAGAACTTTAATCAGAGCTGCAAGGCCATACAAATTTCCACATCTCCTGATACCTGGCAGTGGCTCCCCAGCCCCTGCTTCTTTCTCAAGAGTGCCACGCAAGCTAAAATGCCCACCCTGACACAAGTCAGTTGAACAAATATTGTTTGGAGTAGGCGTCATCTTCCTAAATATGCAGTTATCCTTTGGACTGTATGCTGGAAGAGGATGCCTACTCTAGACTCCCTTCTTCTTTGGGGCCTTACGGATACTAACTCTTGTTTGCCTTGTGATAGGTTTCCAGAGGATCAAGCTCACATGCTCTTCCACTGCAACTACTCCTGTCGAGTTTGGGAAACAGTTTTATAGAAGCTAAACTGCAACTGCATCTCCAAAAGCTGGGACCCAACTCCCCACTAGAGCTCAACCTTGCAAAAAGACCTCATCATGTTCGCCTTCTCAACTACCGTCTACGGAATATGGAAAAAACAGAACCAACATCTACACCATCAAAACGCAAGAGATTCCCACCACACCACCAAGGAAATCTTACAAAACACCAAAACTTTTGCTTCATCATGGACAGGTTACAAGAAGAAAAAAGAGATGGGAATTAGCTATCAGTTTGGGTCTACCAATGAAGATCTTCAAACAACACTCTGCTGCCCCCTACATAGTTTTGCCCAGATTGTTGATGGCTATCATGAGCATCTACTGTAGTATTGGCTCTAGCACCCATTCTCTGTTTTTTTTTTTCGTGCTTATGTTTATAGTTTTGGTATCCCACGGCAACGTCCAATTTAGACTGTTTTGGAGCTTAATGAAATGGACTTGTCTTTTTGTATTTTGAGCAATGCTTGCTTCCTAGCTAGCTTGCAAACACACGAATTGTGTGAGCCTGCTGTAAATTGACCATTTTGGTCCCATTCATGAAAATAATAAAATGAAAACGAAAACGAAAAAAAAAATTTGCCTCACGTTAATTTTATATTAAGGCACATCAAATTATATTAGATATCTGCACATAGAAACATTAGGTGCATAACCCAATGGAGTTTACAGTTGGTATATATTGAGGCACCTCCCAAAAAATACATGGTGAGTTAGGATCTAGCGTGCCTCCACACATTCTTATTTAAGGAACTACTAAGAACAACAAAATTTTAATCCTCCAAAATGCGTCATGTATAGCTACCTTTGAGAAGGGTGTGAACAATTATTAAGGGTTTGAACGATTATGAAAATATGTGAAAGTATATTACATAAAAAGAGACGTGAACATCACATGCAGAAATGTCAATGTGTCAAAACTATTACTTAGTGAACTGTAGCCTAAGGAAATTGAACCAAGTATAATAAAATATACTATTCTATAAATAAAAGGCAACATGGATTGAAACCTGCTCCAGGTGTCCTCGCTCTTCACATGTCACATGCAAAACACGGGCCACACGTAATAAAAGAGCCGAAATAACTTCTTAATCCACAAAACTTCAGCTGTTAGTGGAATCCAAGAAAGCTCAGTACTTCTGCATCTAATTTATGCAATCTGAAGTTATCTTCTCTCTATGCACATATTATATATTTCAGGCAAAATATGTGATGGAATTCAAAAACCAATTACTTGAATTTTCTTTTGTTTTTCTCTTTTTTGATTGTGGTAGATGGATGGGATGGGGGTGGAAATTTTTTTTATTTGAATATGAATATCGATGTCTCAGCGCTCATGAGATGCTGCTTAAATTATAGCTCCTGGCTTCTAACATTACATAGCGTTTCTACACCTGCTTTCGCTTGCTTTGATGAGTAATTACCTATGGTAATTCAATTCATGATAAATAAATAACAATCTAATACTTAAGAGTGTTAGATGCCGCAATACCGCAGAAAAAATAGAATCAAACACGTTTGAGATTTTTTTGTTTACATCAATATTAATAAAGTTTCAAGTTGAGAAAACGTTTAAGCATGTCTTATCAAGCAAGAACACAATAAAATGTAAAAGGCTTATGCTTTAACAAGAAAGTTGTACCTCTGACCGCAAGGTATGGAAATATCCATTAAGAGCAAATTTGGACCCCGAGTATACCGCCTGACCGGGTGCAGGTGTTTTTCCAGCAGCACTGCTCATCTGAATGCCAAAAGAAAATACTAAATCAAGTCAAACCTACAACGCTGACATTCAAATTTCTGCATAAAGGACCCTAAACTCATTAAAAATAAATAATCTTATAAGGTTATCTCAAACTACTAGTTAATAGACACAAACCCCTGCTTCCCAGTCTTGTAGAGGAGAACCAATCAGCCTTTGTCAAAGGACGTACCATACAAAACATCCTTCTCATTCATGAGCTAGTAAAGAACTATAAGATGAAGGGCGGTCCAAAGAATTGCCCCATAAAGTTGATATAATGAAAACTTTTGACACAGTAAACTGGCATACTTGATTATGTTATTAAGAAACATGAACTTTCCGAAAACTTACATCCAGTGGATATGGTTATGTATACCCACTTCCTCCTTCTCTCTCAACCTTAATGGCTCACTCATTGGCCACTTCAAAGCCTTTAGAGGATGAGACAGAGTGACCCTCTCCCCCCCGCCTCTTTATCTTGGTTACGGAAGGATTTAACCAATCTTAAAAGAAAAAATGACGCTCTTCCTTTAGCTTTCACCCTAGATGCGAAAAAAATCAACCTTTCCTCCCTAGCTTTGTAGACGACCTATTCATCCTCTCTAAGGTTGACATTCATTCTGCCAAGGTCATAAAAGTTCTGATGGAATTTCTCACGATTTCTGGTCTTCAACCAAATTTACAGAAATGTGATATTTTTACTTCTGGTACCAGCTCCCACAAAAGAAAATGCATTGTTGATACCCTAGGAATGAACCTAGGTGTCCTACCTATCAAATACCTAGGTGTGCCTTTAGTGACTAGTAAGTTGACTTATACTGATTGTGGTATATTACTCCAAAAGAAGGAAAAGAGGGTTCATGGTTGGGCTGCCTCAAAGCTATCTTACGGAGGTAGCTACAGTTGATAAATTCAGTGTTAATAGCTATCTGCAGATATTGGACAGTCTCATACCTACTACCCAGAAGAGTGATAAGAGAATTGAACATATGCTAAAAACATTCCTGTGGAGATCCTCTAGGAAATTCAAGGTGAAATGGTCAACATGATGCCAACCAAAAGAAAAAGGAGGGTTGGGAGTGCCTGACTTAACTCAGTTGAACTATGCCTATATGATGAACTTATGGAATATATGTGAAGGCAAAAAAAGTCTATAGGTTAAATGGGTACATAGTGTCATCCTGAAAGGCAAATGATACAGCCAAGTAAGAGTAAAAGAGGAAGAGTTTGATTCAATTCCAAGTCCAATCAAGATAAGATTGCAGTCAACTTTTTGAAGATTGAGACAATATTAAAGTTGATCTCCAAAGTATATCAAAGAAGGAAAAATCGGTTGCCTTAGAGAAAAAGAGAATATTCCATTTTCAAGATAGAATTTTTAGGAAGATTACCATTTATCTCTTTTAACTTTTTGGTAGGTTGTAAGATAGAGATTACCTTTCCTTTTTGATTGTTTTTGGCTGAAATTTTCAGCCTTTATTAGCACATCAAGGCCGCCGGCCTACACCAACTTTTGATCAATAAAAATTGTGTTTTCTTCTCCAAGTGAGTGAAACTTTACTTGTTTTCTTGATTTTGCACTAAAAAATCAAGGCTAATATCTCTCAATCTTGAGCAAATTGAGGATGATTGCCAAGGGTTGAAGTGACCGTCTAGGAGAGCCTTGAAGGTTTGCCTACAAACGAACACTTGAATCTAAGGTATTTGCTTAAGCCGGCAATTTCTACACAACGGAAGCAAGGAGAAGTTTACTTCTTTGTGTCTAAACCCTTGCGGAAAGGTCGTTGGAGGTGGAAGAGTGGATCCTACCCTTGTCAGCTTGCATCAGCAAATCTATTTAGGAAGCTAAGTCAAAACCTCCATATTCATGGATTTGGAAGAAAACACTCTTGACACGACACAAATTTGGTGATTCCATTGAAAAGGAGATTGGGAATGGTAAGACTATCACATTTTGTATGACCCCTGACATCCTTGAGCATTTTACGCCGAAAATGCCCCGAGTTAAGAAGAAAGATAAATATTAGTAATGATGCTATAGTATCTATGGTGATCAAAGATAATGAGTGGTATATCCCATATGGTAGAGGTTGGGACAACCAAGTGGTTCAATTTAATCACGCTTGTAGAATATTTCCATCAGAGTGAAGATTTTTGGAAATACAAACAAAAAAATTTGGAAATGGAAACATAATTCTGGCTTCACCCTAAAGAATGCTACCAAAGCCCTCCAGCCGCTTCTGCCAGATGCCCATTGGGGTAAAATCGTCTGATGTAAACACTCTCTTCCACGTTATGCAATCATTTTATAGATGCATGTTGGAAGAGAATGAATGCACTAGATAAATTATTAAAGGGTTAATTGCATCTGGTATCCATACTTTTCAACAAAGTTTTAAGTGGCATCCATACTTTCATCCAATTCGCTCAGCAGCCATACTTATTGGTGAAATGTACACCTAGCATCCGGCAACCGGGAATTGACCTGCTGTAGGCGGTTTTTATCAAAATTCCTTTTATTTTTCACTTTTCCCCCACTTGGCGCCCAAATTTTCCCAACTATGGTTAATTCCTCCTTCCCTCCATTATCCCAACTGATTCCTCCCTCCAAAATAGACCTAAACACAATTTGTTATTCCCCAATTCTTCTACACTTTTTCTCTGCAATTGAAGAAGAAGAGAAGGGGAATGTTATTCTTCTACACGTATTATGACCACAAATTCATCTGCCAGAGAAGCATTTGAGGTGGGAGGAACATACCATTCTTTAATGGAAACTGAGGTCCTTGCTCTTTCTTGATATCCTTGACCTCTTTCTTCTTTGATCTGTTTTTCCTTTCCTGAATTGAGGAGGGTTTGAGAGCTCGTGAATTGGGGGATACTGCTGCTATCCATGGGGCCTTTATACCATAGAGAATGAAGGTAAATAACTTCCTCCCTCAGTCTTTGCTCATCATAGAGATCCATCAAAAATCAAATGTAAAGATGGATTTTAAATGACATCATTATTCATAGGCTAGGGATCGGCCCATCTTACAAACTTGTGCAACAACAGAAGAGAAAAATGGCTCCATAGAGGCAACAAGTCGTCTCTACAGATGTTGACAAGCCTATGGAGTCCAAAAATATTATAGCTCAGCAAAGAAGCGGAGCAACAGCAGAGCATTCAATCAAGGAACTTGATTGAAACAGCAGAAGATGGAAGACTTCTCAGATGGAGAGAGAAGAGAGCGTTTCTGCCCTAACACATTTTGTTATAACCCATTTTTTTTAAAGGGGCAAAAGTGGTATTTAGGCTAATTAATTATTAAACCTAATTTGATTAGGAAAAATTTTCCCTAAACCCTAATCAAATTTCTATTTAAACCACGCTTAGACTCTCCTCCTCCCCTCACTAAACGTGCGCCGCATGGATAAGAGAAGCAGCGACGCTTCTTGCTTCCAATCAAGGCCGCCTCTTTTAGGGAGAAATATCACCACTCGATCACGCTCTTCAACGCGTATCAAATACCAGGTAGGTGCCCCCTTAACATCCGTTGAATGTAAAAACGATAATCTTTAATTTTCCTATGAAACGAGATCGTGCATTAGTATTTGTGATTGTATAGATGTTTGATTATTAGATTATATGTATATGTGATGAATTTTATGTCCGTATATATGATCGTATATGTATATATATGTATGATGCTATTTTTGTATGAAAACTCGAAAAAGATTTGATTTTTGATGTGCGTGTGAATACCGGAATCGTAGGAAGAAGTATCTGTGCCGGCGGCGCGTGGCTGGTGGTGGTGGGCTATGACCACGTGCTGCTGGATGGAGGAACAAGGGTGTGGGGGCAGCTGAGAGGGGTGTTGGGGGGGTGGTGCGGTTGGGGCTAGGGTTAGGGCTGGGGCTGAGGGTAGGGTGGCTGAAGGGGGGTGCGAGGTGAGGGAGGGGGTATCGCTGGAGAGGGGGCTGAGGGAGGAGGGGTGCGTTTGGGATAGGGGGGCCTGAGGGAGGGTCGATGTCTGGGGTCGATGTTAAGGGGAACAGAAAGTGGGGGTATCGAAAAGGAAGGGAAAATCAAAAGGCATAGGAATTTCAGGGGGTACCTGTTGTCGATGGTCATCTAAGGGCAGGAAATTTGAGGGAAAGGAGTGGAGTCGCAGGAAGCTGAGAACGAAGGTAAGGAGGAAAAAAAAAGAAAAAGAAAAAGAAAAGGAAAAAGAAAAAGGAAAAGGAGAAAGGAAGCAAATGAAGGATTCCGTGTATGATTTCTGTGCATTCATGCATCACGACATTGCATATATGATATGTTTTGTTCCATTCTGTTCTGTTAGGATATGCGAGACGTAAGTCGCATATCTGTTCTGTTCCGTTCCGTTCTGTTAGAACCCGGGGTCATGCATTGCACGATTAGATGAATGTTTCTGAGAATGTAGGGTTATCATGCATCACGTATACGGAGAGAGCGAAACAAGAGGGTTTACCAACATATAGGCAAAGATCACTCTGACGCGAAACAAGAGGGTTTACCAACATATAGGCAAAGATCACTCTGACCTGGTTCATGACATTTTGGAGAGCGCGTTTTCTTCCACGTTATGCAAATACTCTCTTCCACGTTATGCAATTATTTTATGGATTGCATGTTGGAAGAGAATGAATACACTAGATAAATTATTAAATTAGGGATTAATATCAACTAACTCTTGTGTCTTGTGCAACAGGCTTCCTGAAGACCAAAATCACATTTTTTTGCATGTCCATACTCAACTAGTGTTTGGAGTGTCATCTTAAGGAAAACAAAATGCGGCGATAGAACCCTAACTTGGCAAAACACTTAGTTATGGCTGGAATAACATAACTTTTGGAAATCAAAGCTTCAAAAAGAACTAACCATATTTGCCTTCTGCAACTGTGTACCATCTACGAAGGGAGCGAAACAAGAGGGTTTACCAACATAGGCAAAGATCACTCTAACTTGGTGCATGACATTTTGGAGAGCATTTCCTTCTCAACGAGTTCATGGCGCAAATACAAAATCGGTAAATTCAATTGGGAATTGATTCTGAACTTGGCAATTCCCCCGCCATTTTCACTTAACTTGTTTTAACTATTATTCTGTTACAATTGCACGACCATTATTTTGTTATCCCTTGTGCATTCTCATGAGGGTAATCGCTTGGTTCAGGTTGGAACCATTCGGTCATATTTGTTTTATATTTTGAGTATGCTTGGACCCTAGTTTTTGTAAATGTTGGCAATAGAACTTTGTATGAATATTGCAAGCCACCTATAGTAGTCCAAATCATACTACCTATTGTATTCTTAGGAGTCTCACCTTTGTCAAGTGCTATTTGACTTAATGAAAGATTTACTTAAGAAAAGATATGATATTTTTGAAAGAGACGTATTCTAAAAGCGCTTATTATGCATTAGGTATTAGAGACGCAAAAGAAAGGTAGGATTTAGGTCACGACTCAAAAAAAAAAAAAAAAAAATAATAATAATAATAATAATAATATAATAATAATATAATAATAATAATATAATAATAATAATAATAATAATAATAATAATATAATATATCACAATAGAATTTTTAATAATAACAGTAATAAATAAATAAATAAAGCGCAAGATAAATGAGTCATCCATATAGCTGGCCGCATATAGTAGGGAAAAAATGGAGTTTCTTAGCAATTGCCAGATTTAGAAGTCATGTACCTTTCGAAACCATATATATGTGTGTCAGTGTATACAGCCGTACGGAAAAATGTTGTTGGGCACAATCTCAGTGGTAAAAATTACACTCGAAAACTTAGGTTATAATTTATGCTAGCATTTTAAAATTCTTTTAAGTTAAATCTTTTGACCAAGGTAAGGGAGCATGCACCCAGCTCCTTTTCGTTTTCTCAGCATGTTCCCAATGCTTGTTTGGTAAGCTGACTAGGTTGATATCCATCTAACCAGAGAAAAGTTATTTACTGCACCAACAGCCGAAACCTGTCTTTCTTGATTCAACATCAGACATAGTAATAAACTTTTATTTTATGTCACGTTCCCTTCATGCGGAGACGGGACATCGAAGGTGATATTTATCATTCCTTGAAAAGAACCTAATTCAGTTTAGAACAAAGTGGTTTTTCACAAGGTTCTTTCTTAGATCTCCTTTGTCTCAACATCAGTAATATGATTTTTTTTGTAAGTATCAGTAATATGATTTCATAATGCCACATAAGAAATATGCAATTTCAATTTCTCCATAAACATGTTAAACAACATACCACCACGAAATGTCCTCTCCCACGCTTCAACATGTACGGAGTCAGCATTCTAGTGAGAGATATTGGTCCCAACGTGTTTACTTCAAACGTTGCCTACTAAGAAACCACAAAATACGCATCATTTTCTGGCTGAAGTCCAAAATCCAGATCAAAATTCTGAACTTGAGGCTTACAAGGGTTAGTTCAGTGCAAGAATAGAATTGCCAGGATGCCCCAAAACATTAGGAGCATAAGAATCACAACAACAACAACAACAGCAACGTCCATCACACACACACATAGAGACACACGCTGACACACATACACACATATATAACGACACGCGCTGACACACATACACACGTAAGTTAACAATGTCCCATTATATTTAAAATATCAAAAAAAACCCATCAAAAAGATGAAAAACATGTTTAACTCACTCACGAAATACAATTATATGCATGGAAGCAGTATTTAGATGTCCGCAACACAACAAGACAAGCATAGGCCTGCAAATGATCATACTGATGAACTTGAAGATTGCGACAACAGCAACATCCCAAAAAAAGGATGATCAATTAACAGGAAAAAAATTTTAAATAAAGGATGTAACTAAGAAAGCAAACATGGTAGATCTAGAGCATACATCCTTATGCGCCTTTGTAAAGCCTTAGGGACAGCTACTATTTGCTCATTATAGCAGCCTCTTTTTTTTTCTTATTTGTTATCTTAGGTTATTTTATAAAGAAAATTAGATAGAATATTATTTTTTTTTCTTGCTAAGTTTTAGAGATTTTAAAGCCTATAAATAGGCCCTCTCGTACACTATTTTGATAATCCCTTTCATCAATAACATTTGAGAAATTTGAGCCTTTTAATCATGTGAGTTTTTGGAGTTTGTCAACTTAAGCCTTGTCTTTTGAATTCAATCAATTCTGTGAGCAGGAGTTGTGGTTTGAATTCATCTCGAGGTTGTTCAAGAAGCTTTCTATGAGTCTACCAAGGTTCTTGATAATAACGTTGTTGATCAAGCAAGGGTTGCTCAGCGTGAATAAACAGCAAGTCTAACAAGGTTCGTTGCGGCTGCATTCACACGAAAGGTCTAACAAGGTTCTTCGTTATTATCTTCGTTCTTCATAGCATTTGTATTTTTTGTGTTCTTCGTGCTCTTAGTTGTTCTTCGTTTATCGAGATTTTGAGAGCGTGTGATTCTGCCAAGCACCATCGCATCCATACATTACATCTGAAACACTAGAATTCTATGAATTTCATAAAGCTGGTTTACCTGGCCAACCTGAAGATCAATTTTTTCATCAAATAGACCCTAAAACAACTGTTAGAGATTATAATACTAGTCCGTGGACTGCTCTTGTAAAAGATTAATTATGACAATAAGAATAGCACAAAGAACAAAGATATGGTTCATTCGAACAACATTATCTCTTCTTTGTTTCAGTTGTAGGAATATTATTCACAATTTCCATTCTGCAGCAATGTAGCAAGAGAGCTTCTGGAAACAGACCAGGTTACCTGCTTCAACCATGAAATCGTAAACCAATCTATTCTTTGGTACCGTTAAGGTTTTAAATGGAAGACTAAGAAAATGGTTGAATTTCTGACCACTCACAAATACATAAAGTGATGACACTATCATTAGAACATAGGATAATAGGAAAATGAATAGATCCCCTATTTAAACCTAGACTTGAAGTAGAAGAATGAACTGCTTGAACATTTTGATCAATCTTCTAGAACTGTTACAATTACCCAAAGTTACCAAAACATTCTTCATTCTTCTATATTTTCGCAATTTCGAGAAGCCTCTGCCAATCTTATCCTCTTTCTTTGTTTTGGGGGGTGAGTGGGTGGAGGTGGAATTGTTGTCTAAAACCATGTAAATGAATGAGTTACGTACTTATATTGATAGCTCATGACATGAATGCTGGTAGTTTAGTTACAATCCATTCGCCTATGGACCAGAAACCACACTAGTGAGCAGGCATACAGATGTCAGATGGTATCTGTGCCTGTAGATACTTTTTGAGGGTGGGTAGAACAGCACAAGCTAACGCCTAGCTTTCAGCACTCAAGTGGTACATGTACCAGATAAATACATCAGCATCTTTCATTTGTTAGTACAACTAGTCATGTAACCTTAATAGCAGACATCACCTGAGATCTGATATATGAGATTAATATGAGAATGCTAATGGAACAAGCAAAGAGTGATAAAGTAAGGAGTCTTGTCGGATCAAGTCACAAAAAAGAAGATGGCTAGTTACCTTGAGATCTTGTTCTGACACTAATGCTGTAGTTTTCTGCAAAAGGACAAGTGTAATTACCATCAGAAATCCCAACTTTTAGGCCATGAAAGACATTAAATCAAATTTTTTATACGGTCTAAAAAAGATCAGGAATCGAGCAATGAGGATCCATTTAGGATACCACACTAGGATTTTGTTGCTACTACAATATTCACTCAAGCCTTTTTTTTCACTAGGAGTCTAGGTGAGGTCAACAGTTCTTCTTTTTCATTTTGTTACTACTGAAACCTTAAAAAAGAAAAAAGAAATAAATATAAAAAACTCTGGATAATACTTGCATGTGGATTTGTAAGTGAAACATGCAGATAGACGCAAAGAGAGACACTTTTCTCACTAGATGTCTTTCCTGGATAAAGATTAGGAACTCAGCCCCTGCAAGTGATATGAGCGGAGCAAGAAAATGCTCTCGCCGCACAAGCATATAGAGTATGACATGCATACCAATTGAAAATGCAATTAAGGATGTGATATAGGTACAGGCATGATTCATAGGAACCACATACAAACCCATGCACAAAACAGGATCTAAAACAAGCCAAGACACTTGCAGGTGGCTCGCTTCCCTTATGACTATCATCAACACCATTTCTTAAAGTAGTTCTAAAAATAATAAATAGGTTAGGCGTGGTTTCTTAGGTCAGCTCAATTTGAACTTGACCTCAAGTGATGCTCAAACTTAGCCTAGCTAACTTGATTACAAGCATGCACGGCCTCAATCCAAACCAAGTTCAAGAGAGAAAACGTCTTTTTGATTCATCTGAAGCATACCAGCTTTTTAGGTTTGCTCGTCTAGATGATATAATAGTTCAACTTGATTCATATTGTTTGCAGCCCTGCATGCAATCAAATATATACAGTAACACAATATTAACCCCTACAGAGAATGGACACACACACTCATCTTCATTGTATTTATGGAGCACGTCACATGGGATGTAGTCAAACTTTACTTTTTCCTTTTCATAAGTAAATAGACAATGCTGGCAAAAAGAGCACGGAACCACACATGGTTCCGGTAAACATCTAAGGAAGATTTCTGCCCTCTTTTCTTCTTAAAAATCTCAGAAATCTTCATACAATGTTAAATAACGATCACAACAAACCCGAAAATGTCAATTGTCAGAATAACATAATTACTCAATTTTTCTAGTGCTCAAGGAAGCAAAAGTAAGTATTTATTCAGCTGTATCAGGATGCTCGATAAATATGTTAAAACCTGCCACTAAAGAATGACTCACAGGTCGCTCGTACGCTGCATTATGAATCATATAGTCCACTCCAGCACTATTGAAGAAGGACTCAGCTTTCTCCACAACTTTTCCGAGAGAATCTTCTCCAGAAGTCAAATCCAAAGGTAAAATCATCACTCCGTCTGGTGCATGTTTTCCTTGTTGACACAGTCACCATAAGTTTAGTAGATAAAGAGAACAGTTTAAGTAAAACAACAGAATTCATGTAACTATAAAGGACTTAATACAGACTCTAAAGAAATACCAGCAAGGCTTCTCTTGACGCGCTCCAATTCAGCCTCATTTCTAGCGGATAAAATAAGTTTTGCACCTAGGCCTGCAAGCTGGGTAGCAAGAACCTCTCCTGTACCATTAAAAGAAAGAGAAGTAGAATGTCAACCGACACTCCTCCATTCCTAGAAAGGTGTGTAATCTTTGAACATGGGTATAGCAGGAACACAGAAACCCAATAGGGGAAGAAAGACTCGTAAATGAAGAGGTGATTCTTGTTATGTCAAAGAACCAAAGGAGGGGGGAAAAAGAAACCCCGTAAAAGAAGACAGATACAAAAAAGAACAAAGTGCAATTTTTCTTCTCTGTAGGGAACACAAGAACGAACTGTGCTTGAAAAAAAAAAAGGGACCAGGAATGCGACAATTTCAGTGCTAGACCGGAAAAAAAAAGGGAAAAAAAAAAAGAGGAGAGAGAGTGAGAAAATTCATTGAATTATGCAACTCCGAAGCTCATTTAAGGGGGGGGAAAGGTGATTCCTGATAAGCTGAGAAACTCTGGTATAAGTTGCTTTTAGTTTACCTAAAACAAAAGGCAGTAAAATTGCTTACCGATTCCCCTGCTGGCTCCAGTAATCCATATAACCTACCGAATCAACAGTTCATACGGAAAAAACAGTTAAACTCGGTGAAACAAAGTAAAAAATCAGCATTGAGACAATTCAAGAAACTAACCTTATCTTCGATTGCTTCGCGCTTTACGTGTCCTTTAGACAATAAGGTGAAATCTCCTGTTGACAAAACTCCGAACATGAGCCAAGACATTTGAAAATCATACATCAAACTGAAGAACAATCATCGAATAGCGTTACTGAAGCGCGAGCATACCTTCCGCAGTTAAGAATTTGTATAGCACAGCAACGATGAAAACGATGACAGAAAACGAGACGATCCAACCTAGCATTTTACTTCTGGATTACTCGTCGCAGTCTGAATTCCGATGCAGAATATAGTGATATCAATGCATAACGAGAAAAATGATCAACAACAATTTTCAAAATATTTGTGGTTAAGGTAGTGAAGAATAGAATATATCATTCATACATACGCCCTGAAAGCTAAAATACTGAACGAAATGGATCATAGTATCTGCACGTGACTATTCCGAACCGGTTAAAATTTCTCAACTTATTTTACTTTATATCTTATACTCTTAAAAATATTGTAACTTGTCATTCACATCATCTTATTTTCCTTCTAATCTTATTCTTCATCGTCTTAAAGTCATTGTCATCTTTGATTTTTCATTCATATGGTCTTATTTGAACATCGTCAGAGGACGGATCTTAGAAAAACTTGTAAGGTTAGTATTTTGTGACTTTGACGTCACAGGTTCAAACCGCAGAAACAGCCGGCCTATTGCACAAAAAAGTATAGAAGGCGCAGAAACAGTCTCTTACATAAAAAAATGTAAGGTAATGATGTGTACATCAGATCACTTCAGAATCGATTTGATCCTTCTTAAAAACAGCCGGACTCTTGCACAAAATAGTGTAGGAGATGCAGAAATAGACTCTTACAAAAAAAAAATTGTAGGAGATGCAGAAACAGTCTCTTACACAAAAAGTGTAAGGTAAGGCTGCGTACATTAGATTGTGGAGCGATCCATTCTTTCTCCAGACGCAATGCAAAAGCCTAGTGTATCGAGAACATCATTTTTGAAGATGTGTCCAAGAGTCTAGTCCGCTTACAAACCGCTAACCTTTGATTTTTAAATCTCATCAGACCTCATTTCTCCCATGTTTGTATTTTATCCGCAATATTGTGTTCTATTATATTAGTTCATGTGATCCGGTATCAAGAGTCATTGACCTCGTGAACAATGGAAGACGGAACAAGATTCGAATCTTTGGAGGGGCAAGTGTTGCAAGTCAAGGCTCAAGAAGAGGCCTTAAACCAGCAAGTTAAGGGCATTTCTGATCCACAATACTAAGGTTGATGTTAGAATTGAGAGCTTGTCGAGACAAATGCCAATTATGTCAGCCTCCCTGTTAAGGATAAGGCATCATAGTTGTTGATGCCGTGTGTACAGCTGGGCCGGTTAGGGTTTGGTGTATCCAAACCACTCAACCAAATGATAGATATCTTGTTGTAACAATCTTTAGTTACACCAACCTTTGTTATGGTTGTTATGTCTTTTACTTTGTATCAACATCTTGTTGTAAAAGTTATATAATTCTATGTAAAGGATATACATGATATGAATAAAAATTATCACTTGCTTGATAAATCTTTCATGGTATCAGAGCCATAACGACTCAAACGAGTTTCTCCCAGTCGACGTTTTCCTCCTTCATGGCCGACAACTCTACTCCCAAACATGGCTCCTTTGATGGAGTCATTGCTATAAATGTTGCTGCTCAGCTGCCTCTTAAGCTGACCAAAAATAACTTTCCATCATGGAATGCTCAGTTTGATGTCCTCTTGTACGGGTATGATCTCATGGGATTTCTTGATGAGAGCAAGTCGTGTCCACCACAATACACGGTTGATCAAGAGGGTGCCTCACAATCCAATCCAGATTATGCTATCTGGATTCGGAAAGACAAGCTCCTTCTTCATGCCATTCTGGCATCGGTCTCTAAAGGCGTGGTGCCTCTAATTGCCGCCGCCTCCACATCAAGTGATGCTTGGGTAAAGCTTCACTGCTTGTTCGCAAGCAAGTCTCGTTCTCGTATCATGAATCTCAAAGAACGCCTCACTAATATTGCGTATGATACTCAGCCAGTTGCTGATTATCTTCAAGCTATCAGGGACATTGCCAATGAGTTGGCCCTTGTTGACACTCATTTAAATGATGATGATCTCTCTATTTTTGCTCTTAATGGGCTTAGCAGTAGCTTTCGTGAAATTGCTGCTGCCATTCGTGCGCGTGAGATACCTATTTCCTTCGAAGAACTTCATGATAAGTTGGTGGAACATGAGGCCTTTCTCAAACGAGAAGAAAATCGCAGTGGTGCAGTTGTCGCTGTTCACAACACTCAAACAAAGCGTGGTCGCCCTGCTCATCCGAACAGCTCTCCAGGTGGGGCGCGACACGGTGGCGGCTGTTCCTTTCCTGGGAAGCCGTCCTTCCATCAGGGTGCAGCCAGCTTCGGCCAACAAGGCGTCAACCCCCGGGCGTCTTGGCATCCTTCGTGTAGCGCCCCGGCCCGATACCGTCATCGGAACCAGTGCACCCGTCTTACACCTTACGGAATCACACACGACGAGTCACCAGTGTATAAAACATTGCCCAAAAATAAGGTGCTCGGGTTAACAAATAACATTTTAATAAGAATTCCTCAAACAGATAAAGCACATATATGTACACAGATACGAGAACCAACATGTATTAAAACAACGTATCACATAAGCAAGTCATAGACTAACCACGTTTCTTGTATGTCAAGTCTTATGCTTCGTGTATCATGATGCATGCACATCTTTAAAATCACACACAACACCCATGCATATGTCTTCTTTCATAAACATGTCATGCATGTCATTTCACAAAACATTTCATCACTTTACATATCATTCTTCGCGTAGCAGAACTTTATACCCTGTGGGTGATCAGTCCACAGCAAACATAACTTTATACCCCGTGCTGAAAGGTCCACGGCCCCATAACATATAACTTTATACCCCGTGCTGAAAGGTCCACGGCCCCATTACATATATCATATATCCGTGCTGAAAGGTCCACGGCCCCATTACATATATCATGTATCCGTGCTGAAAGGTCCACGGCCCTATAAAATAACTTTATTTTCCGTGCTGATAGGTCCACGGCCCCATAAAATAACTTTATTTTCCGTGCTGATAGGTCCACGGCCCCATAAAATACTTTATACCCTGCTGTTGATTCACAGATCACGCTTTTATACCCTGCTTTCGCAGGCGTGACTTTTATACCCTGCGATCAACCAGCAGCCATCTTGTCTTTCGAAAACTTTAAACTTTTCTTGTAAACACATGTTCTTTCGCAAATCAATTCTCAAATCAAATGCAAGTGCCCATGTCATGATGCAGAATGCTCATGTAACATCATATCAAACGTGTAAACATGCACACACACTTTACATATCAAGTACAAAGTCCTGAACCCCTATCACATTCTGCTCGTATCATTTCATGTCCCTTCGTATTACGAAATCATCTCGAGTTCACACTTAACCTTGCTCGTTCATACTTCCTCAAACACACCCTTTTCGTACCATTTTGTGCTCTTTCATATTGCTAACTCACTTTGGGTTCATACCTAACTTTACTTATTCACACTTAACGTTTACTACTCAAATACACCTCATTCATACAACTTCATGCCCTTTCGTATCACGAATCCACTTCGAATTCATACTTAACCCTACTCATTCACACTTAATGTTTACAACTCTAGCACACTTTCAAAACACTTTGTAATTTATGAGCAATGGAAGATAATAAAGGTATCTCACACACACATCTTACATATCAAGTACACGGTCTTGCACCTCAAACAATCCATGTTCGTATCTTTCTAAGCCCATTCGTCTTACCAAATCACTGGGATTCAATCTTATTCTTACATGATCAAACTTACCATCTATACCTCAATTACACCTCAATTACCTTTGCGTTTTATGTTCAAAAGAAGTGTGTAAGGTTACTACACGTACATAGGGCACCTAAAGGGTCAAAAAGACTTCCAGTAGAGTTAGAACGCTACATGAAGCGCCTATAGTGACTTAAAGCGCCTATACTAGGCGTTCGAAGTGTTCGGGGATGTTCCGTAGACATTGAACGCCTACATGAAGCGCCTAATGTGACATTGAACGCTACATTAGGCGCCTAATGTGACATAGAGCGCCTAATGTAGGTGTTCGAAGTGTTGGGGATGATTCAGGACACATTGAACGCTACATTAGGCGCCTAATGTGCCATAGAGCGCCTAATGTAGGTGTTCGAAGTGTTCTGACGGTTCTAAACTGCAGTTTTTCGGTACGGGAAAGCTTCAGGACACATTGAACGCTACATTAGGCGCCTAATGTGACTTGAAGCGCCTAATGTAGGCGTTCGAAGTGTTCTGACGATGCCAAACTGCAGTTTTTCTGCAGTAACTCCCATCATCCTCCTCCTTCAACTTTCATGTTAAACCTCTCAAGATCCATCTTACCATCTAGATTCATCATACTTAACACACATCTAATCATGAATTGATGCTTAGTTATGTCTAACAATATCCCTCTTAACCTTCAATCATTCACAACCTTCAAAAGATATCATCAACTTCCCAACACAACAAGTCTAACAATGCCATCACTCATCCTTCAATTCCTGCACTTCCCAAACGTCTAAGTGTAGACAATCAACATGAGAATAGAACAAGACAATAAGCACATCAAATATACACTTTCATGGGCATGCTTGACAAACAACAAAGCACACATAACTACTTCCAGAAATATGGCCCAAAGAACAAGACCTTACACAATCATCAACAACAATTACATATAGTAAAACATTTAGTATAGACAAATCAAAACTACTAATGTGTGATCAAGTTTTCTCTTTGTAAGAACATAGGGCCTAAGTATCAAAATTTGCGTAAAGCGTATAGAAAGATTACTTGCCTTGGTTTCTAGTTAGTCTTACGGATTTACTGCAGAACCTTGATAAGAATTGAACCTAGAATGGCATTTTCCTTCTTTTCCTTCTTCTCTTCTTCTTCTTCCTTTCCTTTTCCTCTTCTCTCTCTTTTCCTGCGGTTTTCCCTCTCCTCTTTGGTGTGGAAACCGTCCCCTATAGGCTGATGGGGAGTTATACTAAGTTTTGGTAACTCCCCTATCCTTAGTAGGGACTATTTTGATAATTTACCATAATTTCTTTTAATTCAACTTTTAACCCCTTTCTTTTGTTCTTCTATGTTTTGTGTAACTAAGTCTCATAACCTACATAATTAATTAAGTTGCATTTAAGGTTGACCTCTAAGTATTGAAAGTTGTGCTTAAAAGTCACGGGGTGTAACATTCCACCCCCCTTACAAAAAGTTTCGTCCTCGAAACTTACGTACCTTAGTCAAAGATTTGAGGGTACTTCTCCCGCATTTGTTCTTCGAGTTCATAAGTGGCCTCACATTCCGTGTGTTTGCTCCACTTGACATTCACATAAGGGATCACCTGCTTCCTCAACACTGGGTCCTTTCAATTTACGTTTTCATGGGTATCTCTTCGTAAGTAACGTCGTCGTTGAGTTTCAAAGGTCGTGCTTCAAGCACATGTCTTGGATTCGTCATGTACTTTCTTAACTATGATACGTGGAATACGTTATGGACTTGTGGCAATACCAGAGGTAATGCAAAATCTCCCACTTCCTCATGTATCTCGTAAGGATTAATAAAACGGCTTAACTTGCCTTTGATTCCAAATCTCACAATACCCTTCGTAGGTGATACTTTTAAATAAACCTTTTCACCTACGTTAAACTCCAAAGGCCTTTGTTTATAATCCACCCAACTTTTGTTGCGGCCCTGAGCCAACTTGAGTCTTGAGTGATTCTCACCCTTCCTAATGTTTTCTCCAATAGTCCAGGTTCGGTGATGGTCCTCACATCGGCTTCACCCTAATAAACCGGGGACCCGCACTCCGTCCATACAGCGCTTCGAAGGGAGTCATATCGATTGCACTGTGGTGACTGTTATTATTAGATAACCCCATTAACTTCACCATTCCATCTCAACTCCTTTTGAAATTAGGATGCAATCTCTTAACAAGTCCTCGATGGTCTGAATAGTCCCTTCAGATTATCCATCTGTCTGAGGGTGATAGGGTGTACTCATCCTTAATTTTGTTAAACTCCAAAATATCATCCAGAGCTTGGGAATAAACTATTGATCTCGGTCAGACGATATGTTCATTGGAACACCATGCAAGTTGACAATGTTACCTATATCTAAATTAATCAACTTATCAAGAGATATATCCCTTAAGATAGGTATAAAATGTGCAACCTTGGTTAACCAATCCACAATCCCCACAATCATGTTATATCCATTTTTTTTTGGTAAAGCAGCCACAAAGTCCATCCTAATACGTTCCTATTTCTACTCTGGACTCTCCAACGACATCACTAATCCACCAGGTTGCTGGTGTTCACACTCAACTTGCTGACACACCACATATCTCTCAATAAAGTCCACAATATGCCTCTTCATCTCACACCATCAATAATATTGTCAGAGATCCCTACACATTCTGGTGCTACCAGAATGTATCGATAACCTTGAGCTGCGAGCCCTTGCAAAAATTTTCTTTCCTTAACACATCCAAATCAGATACACACATTTTTCCTCTAAACATAAGCTCCCATCCTCATTGGTTTGAAATCCATCAACCTAACTATACCTCAGTTTCCCAGCAATATCACCCACAGTCTTATTTTTCTCTTTTGCGCTTCTTTCACACAATCCATCAAACTCAAGGTAACGGTCAATGTTGTGAAAACATTAACTATAGAATCAACCAAATCCAAGCTAAATTCTTCTATTTCCCACTCAAGTGGTGACTATCGCGCATAGTTAGATTTTCTGCTTAATACATTGGCCACTCTATTAGCTTTCCCTGGATGGTAATTAATGGTCAAGTCGTAGTCCTTTTATAATTCCCAACCGTCTTAGCTGTCTCATGTTTAGCGTCCTGAGGCATACGCGATATCTCGTTCGTATTGCATCAAACACAGTCTACAAGTGGAGTATCATCTCAACTCAATTTGGATGGAAAGTCATAACTTACGCTATAGTTTACGTACCTAGACTGTTTTTTCGACACATCACTACATATCACAAACCCATCAGTACCAGAAGGTTGAGCCAATACTGGCTATGGTTAACCTCCTCTCACGCTCCGTGAAGCTTTTCTCGCATATGCCGTCCACTCAAACTTGGACTTCTTTTGAGTAAGGCAATTGAGAAACATCGCTATTGTCGAGAATCCCTCGACAAACTTCCTATAATAACTAGCTAGACCCAGAAATGCTGACTTCGGTGTCATTCGTAGATCTAGACCACTTGGTAATAAGTTCAACTTCCTTCAATCAACAGCAATTCCCTTGAAAGGTTATACCTTCCATCACAGAATCTTAACTGTCACTTGTTTTAATCGATAGTCAATGTTGATGTGAAATCGTAATTTGATCTTGGACGCTGGACACAGTATGGAATCTCCAACTATTCTAGTGAACCACAGAGGCGCTTAACAAATCCCTTTGCCACAAAAGAGGGGTTCACGCCGCTATTAAAAGAACATTGGTGAATATCTTGTTCACTAAAATTGTACCTCATACCACATCGGCGACTTTCCAAATATCCATGGCAATCATGACATTGACGCGAACATTCGTCTTCGGCTGCTGGGCCGCTTTCCCCCAGGGCATTCTTTCTCATCTCTGGA
>AP025069.1:20831337-20851987 GCA_036186865.1 Eustoma russellianum | reverse complement strand
AACATAAGTTTTAGAACAACATAATAACAATGAGTTTCCAAACTTAAAGAAAGTAGTCCAGCATCTATCTATTCCCATGTCCATCATCCCATTGAGCCCACTCGCCGTCGTCTTCGATAAATATCAACTCATATTCAGGCTCACCTGAGAAAGGAATAGAGTAACTGTTCTTAGCGAAATTATCGCCAGCAAGTAACCCGTCTATACACCTTACGGAATCACACACGACGAGTCACCAGTGTATAAAACATTGCCCAAAAATAAGGTGCTCGGGTTAACAAATAACATTTTAATAAGAATTCCTCAAACAGATAAAGCACATATATGTACACAGATACGAGAACCAACATGTATTAAAACAACGTATCACATAAGCAAGTCATAGACTAACCACGTTTCTTGTATGTCAAGTCTTATCCTTCGTGTATCATGATGCATGTACATCTTTAAAATCACACACAACACCCATGCATATGTCTTCTTTCATAAACATGTCATGCATGTCATTTCACAAAACATTTCATCACTTTACATATCATATTCTTCGCGTAGCAGAACTTTATACCCTGTGGGTGATCAGTCCACAGCAAACATAACTTTATACCCCGTGCTGAAAGGTCCACGGCCCCATAACATATAACTTTATACCCCGTGCTGAAAGGTCCACGGCCCCATTACATATATCATATATCCATGCTGAAAGGTCCACGGCCCCATTACATATATCATGTATCCGTGCTGAAAGGTCCACGGCCCCATAAAATAACTTTATTTTCCGTGCTGATAGGTCCACGGCCCCATAAAATAACTTTATTTTCCGTGCTGATAGGTCCACGGCCCCATAAAATACTTTATACCCTGCTGTTGATTCACAGATCACGCTTTTATACCCTGCTTTCGCAGGCGTGACTTTTATACCCTGCGATCAACCAGCAGCCATCTGTCTTTCGAAAACTTTAAACTTTTCTTGTAAACACATGTTCTTTCGCAAATCAATTCTCAATCAAATGCAAGTGCCCATGTCATGATGCAGAATGCTCATGTAACATCATATCAAACGTGTAAACATGCACACACACTTTACATATCAAGTACAAAGTCCTGAACCCCTATCACATTCTGCTCGTATCATTTCATGTCCCTTCGTATTACGAAATCATCTCGAGTTCACACTTAACCTTGCTCGTTCATACTTCCTCAAACACACCCTTTTCGTACCATTTTGTGCTCTTTCATATTGCTAACTCACTTTGGGTTCATACCTAACTTTACTTATTCACACTTAACGTTTACTACTCAAATACACCTCATTCATACAACTTCATGCCCTTTCGTATCACGAATCCACTTCGAATTCATACTTAACCCTACTCATTCACACTTAATGTTTACAACTCTAGCACACTTTCAAAACACTTTGTAATTTATGAGCAATGGAAGATAATAAGGTATCTCACACACACATCTACATATCAAGTACACGGTCTTGCACCTCAAACAATCCATGTTCGTATCTTTCTAAGCCCATTCGTCTTACCAAATCACTCGGGATTCAATCTTATTCTTACATGATCAAACTTACCATCTATACCTCAATTACACCTCAATTACCTTTGCGTTTTATGTTCAAAAGAAGTGTGTAAGGTTACTACACGTACATAGGGCACCTAAAGGGTCAAAAAGACTTCCAGTAGAGTTGGAACGCTACATGAAGCGCCTATAGTGACTTAAAGCGCCTATACTAGGCGTTCGCAGTGTTCGGGGATGTTCCGTAGACATTGAACGCCTACATGAAGCGCCTAATGTGACATTGAACGCTACATTAGGCGCCTAATGTGACATAGAGCGCCTAATGTAGGTGTTCGAAGTGTTTGGGGATGATTCAGGACACATTGAACGCTACATTAGGCGCCTAATGTGCCATAGAGCGCCTAATGTAGGTGTTCGAAGTGTTCTGACGGTTCTAAACTGCAGTTTTTCGGTACGGGAAAGCTTCATGACACATTGAACGCTACATTAGGCGCCTAATGTGACTTGAAGCGCCTAATGTAGGCGTTCGAAGTGTTCTGACGATGCCAAACTGCAGTTTTTTTTGCAGTAACTTCATCCCATCATCCTCCTCCTTCAACTCTTTCATGTTAAACCTCTCAAGATCCATCTTACCATCTAGATTCATCATACTTAACACACATCTAATCATGAATTGATGCTTAGTTATGTCTAACAATATCCCCTCTTAACCTTCAATCATTCACAACCTTCAAAAGATATCATCAACATTCCCAACACAACAAGTCTACAACAATGCCATCACTCATCCTTCAATTCCCTGCACTTACTCCCAAACGTCTAAGTGTAGACAATCAACATGAGAATAGAACAAGACAATAAGCACATCAAATATACACTTTCATGGGCATGCTTGACAAACAACAAAGCACACATAACTACTTCCAGAAATATGGCCCAAAGAACAAGACCTTACACAATCATCAACAACAATTACATGTATAGTAAAACATTTAGTATAGACAAATCAAAACTACTAATGTGTGATCCAAGTTTTCTCTTTGTAAGAACATAGGGCCTAATGTATCAAAATTTGCGTAAAGCGTATAGAAAGATTACTTGCCTTGGTTTCTAGTTAGTCTTACGGATTTACTGCAGAACCTTGATAAGAATTGAACCTAGAATGGCCTTTTTCCTTCTTTTCCTTCTTCTCTTCTTCTTCTTCCTTTCCTTTTCCTCTTCTCTCTCTTTTCCTGCGGTTTTCCCTCTCCTCTTTGGTGTGGAAACCGTCCCCTATAGGCTGATGGGGAGTTATACTAAGTTTTGGTAACTCCCCTATCCTTAGTAGGGACTATTTTGATAATTTACCATAATTTCTTTTAATTCAACTTTTAACCCCTTTCTTTTGTTCTTCTATGTTTTGTGTAACTAAGTCTCATAACCTACATAATTAATTAAGTTGCATTTAAGGTTGACCTCTAAGTATTGAAAGTTGCGCTTAAAAGTCACGGGGTGTAACACTTCGTAGGCAGGCGTAACGTGTCAGTATTGTCAGAAACGCGGTCACACAGCCCGTCAGTGCTACTCCTTGAAGCGGTCATTGCAGCAGCAACCCGAAATCCATCACACCACCCCTGGGCTGATGCAGCATAACTGGATCCTGGACTCTGGGCTTCTCACCTTGTCACCAATGATTTGGCCAATCTCACTCATCACCAACCATATGAAGGAAGGCCCTGATGATGTGCTACTAGGCTATGGTTCTAGCCTTGGCATCAATAACACTGGTTCTTCTGTTATTCCTACCTCTTCTAAATCCTTAATTCTGACTGATGTCTTGCATGTTCCCTTGCTTACCCGCAACTTAATTGCTGTGTCAAAATTTTGTCAGCGCAATAATACCTCTATTGAGTTTTTTCCATTTTCGTTTGTTGTTAAGGATCTCACCACGAGGGTGCAGCTGGCTCACGGGCGGACCAAGGGTAATGTGTATGAGTGGGACTTGCAGCCTGCGGCCACTGTCAACGCCGACCCACCTTCAACCTCCTCACCGCAGGTCCATGCCAGTGTCAAGTCTTCCGTGGGCACTTGGCATCATCGTCTTGGGCATCCCTCACATCGTGTTTTCCAGTTTCTGAATCGCCAAAATAATTTTTCTAGTTTGTCTAGTGCAGCTATGACTGAGTTTTTATGTGAGTCTTGTCTCAGTAATAAAAGTCATAGGCTTCCGTTTCATCATTCGTCTGTAGAAAGTCGTGGCCCCCTTGATCTAATGTATTTCGATGTGTGGGGACCTTCCCCAGTTGAATCTATTGATGGTTTTAGATATTATCTTCTTTTTATTGATTATTACACTAAGTATGTCTGGTTATTTCCTATGTCTAGAAAGTCTGATGTGTCTGCTATTTTTCCCAAATATAAATGTATGGTTGAGAAGTTTTTACGTTGTTCCCTTGTTACATTATACACTAATGATGGTACTGAATACAAGGGTCTTACTCTTTTTTTGAATCCGAAGGCATCAGTCATCAAATATCGCCCCCTACACCCCTGAACATGTTGGTTCCGCTGAACGCAAGCATCGCCATATCGTTGAAACTGGGTTAGCTCTTCTTCATCATTCGTCTTTACCCCCAAAATTTTGGACATATGCGTTTCTCACTGCCGTCTATCTCATCAATCGTATGCCTACCCCCGTCCTTCAAAACAACACTTCCTATGCACGGTTGTTTTCTAAACCACCACAGTATCATACCATGCGTGCATTTGGGTGTTTGTGTTTTCCTTGGCTACGTCTGTACTCCGATCACAAACTAGCCCCACGTTCTAAACCATGTCTTTTCGTGGGTTATTCCAACACCCACCATGCTTACAAGTGTCTCGACATATCTACCAATCGTCTCCATCTCTCTCGTCATGTGCACTTCGTTGATCATCACTTTCCTTTTGCTGCCCTCTCTCCGTCCCATCCATCGCTAGATGTCGCCTCGTGGTTTCCCGCAGCCTCCGTGCTCCCAGCACTTCAACCTTCGGTCACTGCAGTCTCCTCCACACATGCTGCCCCGATGGCTGGTTCACCGCCCGCAGAGCGTCCCCTTCCAGGTATTCTTTGTCCTCCCACCCCAGACCCGATCTCCCTCCCGTTTCCACTTCTGTAGGTCCTTCGGCCCCCTCCCCCTCCACCCAACCCAGTTCAGACCCTAACCCCCCGCCCTCTACGCGACATCAAATGGTCACCCGTTCACGTAATAACGTTCATTGCCCCAAAAAATTTCCAGATTACATCACATTTCATAATACCACTAAACATCCCATGCCCCCCGCCCTTGAACCCACCTCGGTTAAACAAGCTCTTCGTGATCCTAAGTGGTGTGCTGCGATTGATGACGAGCTTGCTGCTCTTGCCCGCAATCATACATGGGATTTGGTTCCTTCCCCACCGGGTCATAATATTGTTGGATGTAAGTGGGTGTTTCGCATCAAACGTAACCCGGATGGATCGATTGCTCGGTATAAAGCGCGCTTTGTTGCCAAGGGTTTTAATCAACGTCCTGGTATTGATTATCATGATACGTTTAGTCCTGTTGTTAAACCTACTACTGTACGTGTGGTTTTATCGCTTGCTCTTTCACATGGATGGTCTAATTTCTCATCTTGATGTAAATAATGCCTTTCTTAATGGTTACTTAACAGAGGATGTCTACATGGCGCAGCCCCCTGGTTTTGTGAATTCGGCTCTTCCTAAGCATGTGTGTCACTTAAAGCGTGCCCTGTATGGCCTAAAGCAAGCTCCTCGGGCTTGGTATAATGAGTTGAAAAATTTTCTCTTACATTATGGATTTAGTAACTCTAAATCAGATACGTCTTTGTTTATCTACCGGTGTGATGGAATTACTATCTAATTTCTTGTATACGTTGATGACTTACTTGTTACAGACAATTGCCCTACATCCATTCGTAAGTTTGTGGATTCATTAGGAGCTCGGTTTTCCCTTAAAGAGCTCGGTCCTCTCCATTATTTTTTAGGCATTGAAGCTGTCTTCACCACTGAAGGCCTATATCTTTCGCAGGATAAGTATATTCGAGATCTTCTTGCTAAGTTTCATCTAGATGGCATTAAGGATTCTCTTACACCTACGTCTTCTAGTAGCCGAATGGTTCTTGATGATGGCACTCCACGTGCTGATGCAACACAGTTTTGGAGTCTTATTGGCGGCCTTCAATATCTGCTCCTTACCCGCCCTGACATTGCGTTTGCAGTAAACAAACTTGCTCAGTTCATGCATGCGCCCACACATACGCATTGGACTGCTGCAAAGCGTCTTCTGTGTTATCTCAAACATACTATTCATCATGGTTTTCTTCTTCGTCGCCACCAACCGCTTATTTTACATGCTTTTTCTGATGCTGATTGGGCTGAAGATCATGATTCTTATCGCTCTACAACTGCATTTCTTATCTTTCTTGGCGGAAATCCGATCTCGTGGTGTTCTAAAATGCAGCGCACTATTGCTCGTTCATCTACTGAAGCTGAGTATCGTGCTGTTGTAGCGCCCCGACTCGGACAGCGGAATCCAAACCGGTACACCCGTCGTAGCTTACTCAGAAGACTACAAGACGTCTCATCTCTCGAATACACATCATCAATGACGTAAGAGAAACAAGTGCGGAAACATATAACTCGTGAATCTAAATCATCAATACGGTACACCAAACGATAAAGTGACTATCGGTAATAGTATATGGCCGCAGCCATCTCAAATGAACTAAGAAACAGAAATTACAGAATCCATCTAATCAATTCCCTCAACAAGGTCTAGGCATCCCATTCTGCCCACTCGCCGTCGTCCTCTATGAAGATCATGTCATAACTAGGCTCATCTGCAATGACAAAGGTAGTACCCTTAGCGAACAACGCTAGCAAGTAACCCGCTTATAAGACATACGGGTTCAACACATGGCATGACATGAGTAATACATATAATTCCAGGGAGTTGTGGGGCACATGTCTTGTATAACTTCCAAAGATATAGGCGAATAACACAATAACGTAAGTACGGCAATTCGTACACAAACAACAATTCAATGGCTATCAAAGTACCACGCGCATCCATACCACAACGACCCACATGATGCATGTCAAACTATGCACTACACTACACAATCACAAATGCATGAGCAATTTCTTTTCAAAACAGTGCAATGCATGTCACAATGTCCGGTCTCGTAACTTTATACCCTGTAACGCACCCCGGCTTACATTTCCATCCCGGTTAACGTTACAGACAACTTTATACCCTGTAATGCACCTCGGCTTATATTTCCATCCCGATTAACATTACAGACAACTTTATACCCTGTAACGCACCCCGACTTATATTTCCATCCCGGTTAACGTTACAGACACTTTGTGTCCTATAATGCACCTCGGCTTATATTTCCATCCCGATTAACATTACAGGTCACCTTCACAAATCTGTGCCGAAACACAGCTCTTTCAAAACAATATGCAAATGCAAGTGCCGTGATGCAAGACTCCTCATCTCATTCACATTCTTGTTCACATATCCAATTCATGTTCACATATTCAATTCACATTCAATAACAATCAATCACACAAGACTCCCCTCACTGACACATCAATGCTTATGCTTCAAGCTAGGTCGTCAACACTTAAACTTGACTCTAAAATTCATAAACCAATGTGAATTCCCCCACATTCATCCATTGATCTTCATAAAACCTCATACGTTCAATTCATAACCCTCTTAGATCATTCACGTTGAAATCAGATTCGAATACCCTTCAAATTCTCCAAACTTGATTCACCATCTTAAGTCATGTTCCCAAGACTTAGACTAACTCCAACCAGGTCCTAAGCAGTCTCTAAGGTCACCCAAAGAGTCCCCTAGCTTCCCTCTTTCTTCCTCTATTTTCCCACAAAACTGGTGGACATCATCCCCTCACATCGATCGATCGATGTGACATCATACCCTCACATCGATCGATCGATGTCCATCAGAGAACATCGATCTCTCAGCCTCTCCTATATCGATCGATCGATGTCCGTCAGTGGACATCGATCTCTCAACCCTCATCTACATCGATCGATCGATGTCCGTCAGAGGACATCGATCTCTCAGCCCTCAACTACATCGATCGATCGATGTCCGTCAGTGGACATCGATCTCTCAACCTTCCTCAACATCGATCGATCGATGTCCATCAGAGGACATCGATCTCTGACATCGATCGATCGATGTCAGCGTTTCTCCAGAATTTCTTCTGCGAACTTCTGCAGAAAATGCAGACCTTCAACCAACGTTTCCCCAATTTTCTTTCCATCATTCCAAGCTTAACCACACTAGCAATCCATGCTTAATTCATCAACGCAAAACCTTCTCAAAACCCATCACACGTTCAAGCCTCTACGCACATCGTTCCTCACAACGAACCCAAAAGATCCCACCTTTTTCCACTCCCAAACCCTATCCAACAATGAAGGCACATCAAAAAGGGTTTACGGGGTAGGGATTTGCAGGATCTCAAGCAATCAACAACACAATAATTTTCAACGTATAATGGCCAAATCATCAACACCAAAACACATAGATCACATATAGAATTCACGAAAAGAAACTACTGCATGGTGATCCAATTTGATATCAAAATAGGCCATTTTTCTTTCATAAATCGTAGGAACTTATAAGATGATTACTTGGAGAAGAAACGAAGAACGAATGAAGATTGGATTGGTTCCTGAAGAGATTCTTCCTTAGGGTTGTAGGGAGAGAGTGGCGTCTAAGAGATGGAGCGAAATAGAGCGTCGGTTTTCATCTGAAAATAGGAGAAACTGACGTTCTGTCAGTTTAATATGGGAAAGGGTAAAATTTGGAGTTTCTAAATTATATCTATTGTCTTATTTATCTTAAAGGATAAATTTCTAATTATTCAATTCTAAAATTAAATGCGATTAATTCTAATATTTAATCCTTTCATTAATACCACTTAATTCAATATTTAATTCTGAATTTTATTACCTTTGACCGTCATTAACTCGTTTACCCAATCTTATCCTTAAATTACTCTACTGAGGGTGCGGGGCATAACATTCCACCCCCCTTACAAAAAGTTTCGTCTTCGAAACTGATGTACCTCATTGGAAAAAGTGTGGGTATAGCTCCATCATTTGCTCCTCAAGCTCCCACGTGGCTTCGCGCTCCGTATGGTTACTCCACTGAACTTTGACATACGGAATCACACGTCTGCGCAGGACTTGATCTTTCCTATCCACAATCTTTATTGGATGTTCTTCATAAGTGATATCTTCTTTAACATCTAACGGTTGAGCTTCAAGGACATGATTCGAGTCCGATACGTATTTCCTTTATTGAGATACGTGAAATACGTTATGGACTTGGGACAAGCTCGGAGGCAAGGCTAATCTGTACGCTCTTTCACCAACTTTACCAAGTACCTCGTATGGACCAATATATCGAGGGCTTAGTTTACCTTTCATCCCAAATCTTGCAACTCCTTTAGTAGGCGAGACTCGTAGATAAACCTTTTCACCTTCCTCAAACTCCAAGGGTCGTCTTTTGGTATCGGCTCAACTCTTATTGCGATCTTGAGCCACCTTTAGTTTCTCTCTTATCGCTTTCACCTGTTCAACTGTTTGCTCAACCAACTCGGGTGCAGTGATTGTCCTTTCTCCAACTTCATCCCAACAAACCGGGGACCTGCACTTACGTCCGTATAAGGCTTCGAATGGCGCCATGCCAATTGCACTGTGATAGCTGTTATTATATGAAAACTCCATCAACTTCAGCATGCTATCCCAGTTTCTTTTGAAGTCCAAGGCGCATGCTCTTAACATATCCTCCAAGGTTTGGATGGTTCTCTCGGATTGTCCATCCGTTTAAGGGTGGTACGCGTACTCATTCTCAGCTCGGTACCTATTGCCTTCTGGAATGCTCTCCAAAACTTAGAGGTGAACTTGGGATCACGGTCTGACACAATGCTGACTGGGACTCCATGCAAGCTCACAATGTTATCCACATAGGTGTTGGATAGTTTCTCATACGAGGTACCATGTGGCATGGCTATGAAATGGGCTGTCTTTGTCAAACGGTCTACAATCACCCAAATCATCTCATTTCCATTTCTGGTCTTGGGTAGTCCCATCACGAAGTCCATAGTCACGTGTTCCCACTTCCATTCTGGAATCTCCAGTAGCTTCATCAAACCACCAGGTCGTTGATGTTCGGCTTTGACTTGTTGGCAAACCAAACACCTTTCAACATACTCCGCTATAGATCTTTTCATCCCTATCCACCAATAATTTCTTTTGAGGTCCTTCTACATCTTAGTGCTCCCATGGTGGATAGACATCCTTGAGTTATGCGCTTCTTGGAGCAATTCCATTCGAAGTTCGTCTTTACTTGGCACGCATAACCGATTCTGAAACCATAGACTTCCATCTCCTCGCAACTGGAAATCCTTTACTGGTCTCGTGGACAATTTGTCGCGGATTTCCTTTAGTGCTGGGTCCTCATACTGCGCTTCTTTAATTCTGTCTACCAAGTCTGGGATGATAGATAATGCTGTAAGGACATTCGCCACTGAGTCCACCACTTCGAGGTCAAACTCCTCGATTTCTCTTTCTAACGGAGACTGTCTCGCGTGGCTAGACTTTCTGCTCAATGTGTCCGCCACTCTGTTAGCCTTACCCGGGTGGCAATTGATGGTCAAGTCATAATGCTTGAGTAACTCCAACCATCTTCTCTGTCTCATATTTAGCTCTTTCTGCGAGAATTGGTACTTCAAGCTCTTATGATCAGTGAACACGGCACATTTCTCTCCATATAGATAGTGTCTCCAGATCTTAAGAGCAAATACCACTGCTGCGAGTTCCAAGTCATGCGTCGGGTAATTCTGCTTATATGGTTTCAGTTGTCTTGACGCGTACGATATGACTCGTTCATTTTGCATCAAGACACAACCTATAAACAGAACGTTAATTTGAGACTAGCATATGTATATACAATGCATTAATTGTAATGATGTACAAACCGAGTCCTTTCTTGGACGCGTCACTATAGATCACGAAACCATCGGTGCCAGAGGGTTGTGCCAACACCGGGGCTGTGGTCAACCTCTTCTTGAGCTCGGTAAAGCTCTGCTCGCACTCGGCAGTCCATTCAAACTTAGTCTTCTTCTGTGTAAGTCGGCTCAATGGAACTGCTATTGTTGAGAATCCCTCAACGAACTTCCTGTAGTAGCCTGCCAAGCCCAGAAAGCTTCTCACTTTGGTCATGTTGGTAGGTCTTGGCCATTCCGTGATGGCTTCTATCTTTTTAGGATCCACAGAAATCCCATCCTCAGAAATCACGTGACCGAGAAAGGCTACACTTCTTAGCCAAAATTCACACTTGCTGAATTTGGCGTAGAGCTTTTGTTGTCTCAAGATTTGCAACACCACTCTTAAGTGTTCAGCATGTGCTTGCTCGTCGGGAGAGTAGATAGGATGTCATCGATGAACACCATCACGGATTGGTCCAATTACTCTCGGAATACGGTGTTCATCAAGTCCATGAAGGCCGCTGGGGCATTAGTTAATCTGAAAGGCATTACCAAAAATTCATAATGCCCGTATCGAGACCGAAAAGCAGTCTTAGGAACGTCTCCCGCTTTCACGAGCAACTGATGATACCCCTGACGAAGGTCAATCTTTGAGAACCATCGAGCTCCTTTTAGTTGGTCAAATAAATCCTCTATCCTTGGCAGAGGATATTTATTCTTAATGGTGATCTTGTTCAACTCTCGGTAGTCGATGCACAACCTCATGCTGCCATCCTTCTTCTTCACAAACAATACTGGAGCTCCCCAAGGTGATACACTGGGGCGAATCAATTTCTTATCTAACAACTCCTGAAGTTGCCCTTTAAGCTCCTTAAGTTCAGCTGGAGCCATTCTGTAGGGTGCCTTAGATATAGGTTTGGCTCTGGGTATCAAGTTAATCTCGAACTCCACTTCTCTCGATGGCGGGACTACCGGTAAATCATCCAGAAATACGTCCTTGAATTCATTGATCACCGGAATCTGATTTATGGAGGGATCTTCTTGCTGAGCATCTACAGCATACACCATATATCCCTCTGCTCCTTTTTGCAAAGCCTTAAAGGCCTTAATCGCCGCCAGGTATATCTTCTTTGGGGCTTTTGTTATCTTGACATTTCCTTGTACCGTTATGTCATTCATCTCAGGGTCCTTGATGGTTACTTGCTTGAGTTTACAATCAATATTGGCATGATTCTTGGTCAGCCAATCTATGCCCAATATGACATCAAAGTCCTTCATCGGAATTGGAACTAGTGTCACTGAAAACAATTTTCCATCCAACTCCAACTCACAATCTTTGTACTGGTGGTGGGATACCAGCACTTGTTCGCCGGCTGCTTGCACTCTAAATGGGTTCTCAAGCCATTCGGGTAAACAGTCGAGTCCTTTGGCGAATCGCCTAGAGATGAAGGAGTGACTAGCTCCGCTATCAAACAATACGTTTGCAGGTACTTTATTAACTAGGATCACACCTAAACACAAAGGTGTAGCACATAAAGGTTTCACATAAAACACATTTAATCATCAACTTAGAAGACTAAAATTCAGCTTAAGCAACTATTATTGAACCTTAGTCATACCTGTCACAACGTTGGCGTCCTCCTAGACTTCAGCGTCCGTTCATGGCGTGGACTCTTGCATTGGGCCTGCCTTTCTGCTGCTGGGCCGGCCCTGCTCCTTCTTGGGGCTTAGGGTTCCATTCAGGGCAATCTTTGATCCGATGGCCCGCCTTCCCACATTTGAAACAGGCTCCGGTTATTTCAATACTCACCCACGTGCCTCCTCTGGCAGTGTGGGCATAATGCGGGTGCTTGTCGATTAGGTTGATTTTGCTGCGGTGCCCTTTGAGCTGGCCTCGCTTGCCCTTTCCTGGGGATCTTGACCCAACGTCCGGGTCTACCTCCGCTTGGCTCTTCTCTCGGTCTCTTGCTCGTCTCGTCACGAGCTTCTCTTGGTTGTGACCTGTGCATGTCACTCTCCCCACGCGGTAACATGCATCCAGCATCTCCTCAAAAGTCTTTAGACTGGACTCCGCTATTGCCGACCGTATGCGGGGGTTCAGACCTTCTTCAAACTTCAACATTTTCATTCTGTTGTTTTCCAATACCACGGGTGTGAATTTGCCCAAGGCATGGAACCTATCAGCATAGTCGTAAACAGACATTCTCCCTTGCTCAACTTATCAAACTGCCTCATCTTTTCCAAAACGGCAGTCTCAGGCACATAGTAATCCTTGTAGGCCTGCATGAACTGACTCCACTGAATAGGAGGAGTCATCTTTGGCAGAATGCCATTCCACCAGGCATTGGCCCCTGCCGATCAGCAACGGTGTGGCCACGTCTACCTTCAGTTCCTCAGGCACTTGCACCAGCCTGAAGTATTCTCAACCTCATCCATCCAAAATCCAGCCACCTCTGGATCAGTGGTCCCCTTCAACGTGGGGGCATGCATCTTCCGCATCTCTCCAATGTAATACCTGATACCGTGCTGGGGAGGTGGTGGATGAGGGGGTTGTTGCTGTTGTTGCGAACTCCTTGTGCTATCACAGTGATAGCGTCAATCAGCGCCTGGGGTAGAAGACTGGAGGTGGTGGTGGTGGAGGGTTATTGTTCCCATTGCCACCGTTTCCTTGATTGTCACGTCTAGGAGGCATTTTTCTGCAAGATCACGCTTATTAGTATTCAGCAATTCCAAAAATAAATACTAAAAGTCCATATGCGTTGTACAAGGTGGAATTCGTACCCTAAATAAAGCAACATTTATCGATTAACTTTTATCGCGCTCGTACACACCCATCTCAATCAAGCTTAAATCTAAGATTGCATACTTAGACTTAAAGATCAACTTAAGGTGAAAATCATATCTTAAGACTCTACATGTCATAACCTAGGTCTCCGAGGTAGATCTGAAGCCTAGGCTCTGATACCACCTGTAGCGCCCGACTCGGACAGCGGAATCCGAAACCGGTACACCCGTCGTAGCTTACTGAGAAGACTACAAGACGTCTCATCTCTCGAATACACATCATCAATGATGTAAGAGAAACAAGTGCGGAAACATATAACTCGTGAATCTAAATCATCAATACGGTACACCAAACGATAAAGTGACTATCGGTAATAGTATATGGTCGCAGCCATCTCAAATGAACTAAGAAACAGAAATTACAGAATCCATCTAATCAATTCCCTCAACAAGGTCTAGGCATCCCATTCTGCCCACTCGCCGTCGTCCTCTATGAAGATCATGTCGTAACTAGGCTCATCTGCAATGACAAAGGCAGTACCCTTAGCGAACAACGCTAGCAAGTAACTCGCTTATAAGACATACGGGATCAACACATGGCAAGACATGAGTAATACATATAATTCCAGGGAGTTGTGGGGCACATGTCCTGTATAACTTCCAAAGATATAGGCGAATAACACAATAACGTAAGTACAACAATTCGTACACAAACAACAATTCAATGGCTATCAAAGTACCACGCGCATCCATACCACAACGACCCACATGATGCATGTCAAACTATGCACTACACTACACAATCACAAATGCATGAGCAATTTCTTTTCAAACAGTGCAATGCATGTCACAATGTCCGGTCTCGTAACTTTATACCCTGTAACGCACTCCGGCTTACATTTCCATCCCGGTTAACGTTACAGACAACTTTATACCCTGTAATGCACCTCGGCTTATATTTCCATCCCGATTAACATTACAGACAACTTTATACCCTGTAACGCACCCCGGCTTATATTTCCATCCCGGTTAACGTTACAGACACTTTGTGCCCTGTAATACACCTCGGCTTATATTTCCATCCCGATTAACATTACAGGTCACCTTCGCAAATCTGTGCCGAAACACAGCTCTTTCAAAACAATATGCAAATGCAAGTGCCATGATGCAAGACTCCTCATCTCATTCACATTCTTGTTCACATATCCAATTCATGTTCACATATTCAATTCACATTCAATAACAATCAATCACACAAGACTCCCCTCACTGACACATCAATGCTTATGCTTCAAGCTAGGTCGTCAACACTTAAACTTGACTCTAAAATTCACAAACCAATGTGAATTCCCCCATATTCATCTATTGATCTTCATAAAACCTCTAAGGTCACCCAAAGAGTCCCCTAGCTTCCCTCTTTCTTCCCCTATTTTCCCACAAAACTGGTGGACATCATCTCCTCATATCGATCAATCGATGTGACATCATACCCTCACATGGATCGATCGATGTCCATCAGAGAACATCGATCTCTCAGCCTCTCCTACATCGATCGATCGATGTCCGTCAGTGGACATCGATCTCTCAACCCTCATCTACATCGATGGATCGATGTCCGTCAGAGGACATCGATCTCTCAGCCCTCAACTACATCGATCGATCGATGTCCGTCAGTGGACATCGATCTCTCAACCTTCCTCAACATCGATCTCTGACATCGATCGATCGATGTCAGCGTTTCTCCAGAATTCTTCTGCAAACTTCTGCAGAAAATGCAGACCTTCAACCAACGTTTCCCCAATTTTCTTCCCATCATTCCAAGCTTAACCACACTAACAATCCATGCTTAATTCATCAACACAAAACCTTCTCAAAACCCATCACACGTTCAAGCCTCTACGCACATCGTTCCTCACAACGAACCCAAAAGATCCCACCTTTTTCCACTCCCAAACCCTATCCAACAATGAAGGCACATCAAAAAGGGTTTACAGGGTAGGGATTTGCAGGATCTCAAGCAATCAACAACACAATAATTTTCAACGTATAATGGCCAACATCATCAACACCAAAACACATAGATCACATATAGAATTCACAAAAAGAAACTACTGCATGGTGATCAATTTGATATCAAAATAGGCATTTTTCTTTCATAAATCGTAGGAACTTATAAGATGATTACTTGCCTTTGATTACTTGGAGAAGAAACGAAGAACGAATGAAGATTGGATTGGTTCCTGAAGAGATTCTTCCTTAGGGTTGTAGGGAGAGAGTGGCGTCTAAGAGATGGAGCGAATAGAGCGTCGGTTTTCATCTGAAAATAGGTGAAATGACGTTCTGTCAGTTTAATATGGGGAAGGGTAAAATTTGGGGTTTCTAAATTATATCTATTATCTTATTTATCTTAAAGGATAAATTTCTAATTAAAATTAAATACGATTAATTCTAATATTTAATCCTTTCATTAATACCACTTAATTCAATATTTAATTCTGAATTTTATTACCTTTGACCGTCATTAACTCGTTTACCAATCTTATCCTTAAATTACTCTACTGAGGGTGCAGGGCATAACAGTTGTGGCCTCTGCTGCTGCTGAGGTCACGTGGATTTCTAATCTCTTAGGGGAACTCGATATCAAGCTCACGCAAACCCCCGTCATTCATTGTGACAATCTAAGTGCGACTTACTTATGTGCTAATCCCGTCTATCATAGTCGCATGAAACACATTGCCTTGGACTATCATTTTGTTCGCGAGAAGGTTGCCGCCGGTTCACTAAAGGTTTCACATGTCACTACTCATGATCAATTAGCGGACGTCTTAAACCAAGCCATTGCCAAAAGAACGGTTCCTATTACTACGGTCCAAGATTGGCCTTTCCGATGGAACTGCCCATCTTGCGGGGGCGTGTTAAGGATAAGGCATCATAGTTGTTGAAGCCGGTGTGTACAGCTGGGCCGGTTAGGGTTTGGTGTATCCAAACCACTCAACCAAATGATAGCTATTTTGTTGTAACAATCTTTAGTTACACCAACCTTTGTTATGGTTGTTATGTCTTTTACTTTGTATCAACATCTTGTTGTAAAAGTTATATAATTCTATGTAAAGGATATGCATGATATGAATGAAAATTATCACTTGCTTGATAATCTTTCACTCCCTTTTGACCTTGTCCAAGGAATGAGGTGGTGACGTTGACCTTACTCCACAAAAGCCGAGCCTTAAACCCAGTTTTGCAGGGTGATTCTAGGAGTGATTATACACTTAGATCTCACAAAATTGTTTTCCCTGAGTGTCTTTTCTTTATTTTTTTGGGTGAAAATCAGACCAAGTGGGTTGGTATATGCAAGGTTTATTTTGAGCTGCGAGAGGTAGAGGAGAACCTCAATGTGAGGATGGCTCGTTTGTACTTGAACGGAGAAGCTGACCTATGGTATGTGCATAGGCTGGGCAAATTAGCTCTGTCAATGTTTATCTAGCTAAGTTTGAAATACTTAAGACACTGACTCATTGATTGAACTTAATTATTGGTGAGGAATATTTTTGGTAACTGCGTTGTTAGTGGCCTGAAGGAATAGAAAAATCTGATGGTCGTACAGAGCGTTTCCGGTGTATTAAGCTCCCGCGTTTGCGCATAGTTCGGGAAGGAGTCAGATCGCTTCGTGATCTGATGTACTTAACTTTATCCTAAACTTTGTACAAGAGACTGTTTCTTCAGTCCAAACCAGTGACCTCAAAGTCACAAAGCAGCAACCTATGATTGCCCCTTAAACATGTCACAGGCCCTCAGGCTGCTAGCGCTTATGAAGCTTTCCACCATTGGGCAGATTACCTGCAGCAACATCAAGATCGAACGGCTACTTAAAAACATTCTACAATACAATGATAAAAAGTGGGGACTTATACAAACAAATGCTTGTGGCTTTTGTACCAAGAATGTAGAGACACATGTGTTGAGATTACGAATAATTGCTTACCATGTATCATAAAAGCAAATATACGGTTACCATGTACAGTGGAGGAAAATCCTCCATCATCATTAGTACATATTGCATATACCATACTTAGGACCAAATTGTAAAGCATAAATAGGAGTGTGTATTACGTTTTCAATCAAGGAAGAAAATATTTTCCCAATTGTGTCTGCTTAACATGGTATCAGAGCAAGCACGGTTCTTGGGGAAATTGTTTTTCTGGGCATAGGCTCAGAAGAAAATTTCATCATAGCCAAAAACCTTCCCCGGCCAATATCTTCGGCCAAGAATACATACCTCTCCCGGCCTATCTGCCTTACCAGTTTTATCTTACCAGTCTCTCCGGTTGCTGATCTCCAAATCAGCCATCTGCCATAAGACCCGTAACTCATTGCTCAGACATACCAGTTACCTGCAAACACCACAACACCATGTCAGACATACCGGAGTCATCAGAAAATCCGAAAACCGAAGCCCCACAAACACCCAGCCCTGGGGATCTGGCCATTCAGGTGGCACATATCCTCAGAGATAGCCTCAAACCAACCTTGCCAACACAAACACCATTACCAGAAAACCTTAATATTGCTGTCAAATTAACTGGCAACAATTTTGCTTTATGGTCACGGGTTATTTATCGAGCTATCCTAGGCAGAGGACGAAGCTCTCATCTCACAGGGGTTCCACCCCCACCAAAACCGACAGACCCGGAGTTCCCAAGGTGGGAACAAGATGATAATTCAGTTTTTAAAATGGATTCTTCAAAATGTTGATCCGAGCATGATAAACAGAGTCTCGCGTTATCCAACGGCCAAAGCCCTATGGGATGGGCTGACTTTAACCTATGGGTCGGACGGAGATTCTCTGCAAGTGTTTGACTTGCACCGAAAGGCAAACAGTATCAGACAAGGAGAGAATTCATTGGAGGCATGCTGGAATAGCCTTCAAAATGTCTGGGTCTCAATTGATACCCTAGACACAAATCCTATGAAATGCCCAGAGGACATAAGTTCTTACAATCAGAAAATGCAAGAATTTCGGCTATATCAATTCCTCACTGCTATCAGTGACAAATACGAGACAGCAAAAAAAGAACTGCTGAAAAGAACGCCATTACCAAACATAGAGACTACGTTCTTTGAAATCAAATGCGTAGAGGTTCGGGCCGGATTAACCAAACATGGCCCCTCAGATTTAGCATCCTCACAGGGGATTGGACAAGGTTTGGCCGTAAAAACATCTCAAGGAAGGGGCCGTGGGAGAAATTCTGGAGGAGACAAAGGGTTGCAGCCAGAAGGGCCACATCCACCTCGTCAGACCTCCAAAGTAGATAAAAATCATCTCCTTTGTGACCACCGTGGAAAGAAGGGTCATATGAAAGAGAGTTGCTTCCAGATCTTAGGGTATCCTGATTAGTGAGAAGGAAAGAAGGCTCCAATCGCAGGAACAGGAGGCAAGGCAGCCATTGTTCAAGGATCAGAGGAAGGAGCAGGCAACAGGGTAAGCAGCGGCGGCCATCCAGAAGGTTCCCAGATAGAAAACAAAGAAGGCGCAGGTAAAAGGGGGTTGGGTTGTATCCCTAACCCCCCAAACCTTTTATTCCAAGAAATTACCCCATTAGCCCCTCATGTAATTACAAGGCATGTCCTTGACTGTGACGATAACATGAATATGGTCCCCTCAATATTCCAACCTGCAAAATGCAACCCTTCAGTTCCTCAAATATCCGCAGGTACCCCTCAAGTTGTTGAAAAATCCAAGAGTACCACTGCAGTTTCCTACCAAACCTGTTCTGGACCTCATATTTCCAACAAAGTCCAATCCAGTCCCATTAACCCTCTAAACAGTACTCAACCCATTAACTCTCACCATATTACACATCAGGCCAACTGGATTTTCGATTGTGGCGCCACCGATACAATGACATTTGACCCAAATGACTTCACCACCTAAACCTCTCCCCATAAAACCCATGTTGAGACCGCAAGCGACGAAACTATCCCAGTATGTGGTGGTGGTTCTATCCAGATCACACCTGATGTCACTCTTAAACATTGTCGATTCGTGCCTTCTCTCTCAACTAAATTACTATCTATTAGCCAACTCACCAAACAATTAGATTGCGTAGTTCTTATGTATCCCTCGTTTTGTGTGTTGCAGGACATTCATACTCGGAAGATCATTAGACGTGGTACTGAGCGCGGTGGCTTGATTATGTAGATGCAGTGGCGCAACAGGATAAGTCTAATATTGCCACCGGTACGGCCTCTCGTCAGTTGTGGTTATGGCACCGTCGGCTCGGACATCCATCATTTGGTTATCTTCAAAAACTTTTTCCAAATTTGTTTTCCAATAATTTTCCTACTATTACTTGTGACACTTGCCTCCGGACCAAACTCCCTCGAGCGACTTATCGCTCTAATAATACTCGTGTGAGTCGTATTTTTTTCCTTATTCATTCAGATGTCTGGGGACCATCCCCATATCCTACACCTATGGGTTTTCGATATTTTGTTCTATTTGTTGATGATTATTCCAGAATGACTTAGCTATATATTCTCAAAAATAAATCTGATGTTGCCAGCAAATTTGTTGAATTCTATAACATGGTCAAAATTCAGTACAAATCTACCATCCAAATACTACGATCTGATAATGGTGGGGAATATCTTGATGGGGCACTAAAAATATTTTTCTCTGACAAAGGTATTGTGCATCAGACATCCTGTCTCGACACACCTGAACAAAATGGTGTAGCTGAGAGAAAAAACCGTACTATCCTTGAAATGACCCGTGCGATGATGCTCGACTCCGCAGTCCCTCAGGGTTTTTGGCTAGAGGCTGTGTCCACTGCCACCTATCTTTGTAATCGCCTACCCACCACCATTCTGAACCACCAAACTCCACTACAAACTCTATCCAGTTAAACCAAAATTCCATCCATGTTAACCCTACCCCCAAAAGTCTTTGGGTGCACTATCTTTATACATGTCCCTAAAACTCACCGCACTAAATTTGATCCCTGTGCCTAGAAATGCGTCTTTGTATGATATGCCTCTACCCAGAAAGGCTATCACTGTTACAACCCAGGAACATAACGAATTCATACTACCATGAACTGTGTCTTTGTCGAAACCGAATTCTTCTTTGCCACCCAATCTCGGTCTCAGGGAGAGATAACAGGTAATGATGGTGACCCACTCAATTGGTTGTCTAGCCTATACTGGCCACTGACTGAACCAACATGGCAAGTAGATGGCTCCGACTGTGCTGTAGCTCCCTACGATAATACAAACG
>AP025069.1:20733711-20826852 GCA_036186865.1 Eustoma russellianum | reverse complement strand
TTAATCTCATCCCTCGAATTCAATATGAATGGCTAGATTTAAGTAGAAAATAATCAAAACTATTTCCACCTTTCTCTCCTTGAAAGTTGTAATCATTTACCATGTCAATTGTGACATGAAATTACTGCAAAATAATATGAGAATATGTCTTATAATGATATCATAAGATGACCATATAGTGTGACAAAATAAATGGCACATAATGAGAAATCCCGAGAATACCGAAATCCAAATATAGCAATAATAATCTTGATGTTGATACTTCAAGAATACCGTAAGAAGTCCAGAATGATGATAATAATATCTTTGAGAAATAATCATAGTGGAGACGTCACGATATGCTCTGAGAATAAAAAGACGATAATACCCTTGATAGCATTTTATGAGAAAAATAATCTTATCTTGAAATAATTATGACAAGTATCATAGATATAGTCTTGAGACGATAATATCATGTTACATAGTAACATATTATAGAATATATGTGGACAATGTATTTGCAAGACTTAAAATTTCACTTTTGCCCTTTTTGGTAAGTCGTATAACTTCCATGACATATTAGTTACAAAACATAATAATATTCATCAAAATCAAATAATAAATCACCAAAATCATGTATGAAACAATAAGAACATATATGTAAATGAAAACAACTATTTATCACATTTTAGATAACCTGAAACACTTTGTTAGGAGAGTGAAGTAACACATAATTACTTCTTCATAGATTAAGCGTTTCATGTTGCCATCAGAACTCTCTGTTCAGAATTTCCAATTGATGAAGCACTTTATGTAGCGTTTCATGTTCCACCAGAACTCTCTGGTCAGAGTTTTCATAGGATGAAGCGCTTTATGTAGCGTTCAATGTTCGATCTAAAGTTTCTGTTTAAACCTTCTAAAAGATGAAGCGCTTTATGAAGCGTTCAATGTTCGAACTAAAGTTTCTGTTTAAAATTTCTGATAGATGAAGCTCTTTATGAAGCGTTCGATGTTTATCTAAAGTTTCTGTTTAAACTTTCTGCAAGATGAAGCGCTTGATCAGGCGCTTGAACTCTGATGAAAAGTTTTAACATATAATACTTGTGCAAATCATCAAAACCAAACCATACACCTGCCATGTTTAATATATTTCAACTTTTTATCATCATGTGTGACACTTTCTTAAGTATTCAACACTTAAAATCATAACTTTGAAAATTATCCAAACATATTTTTCAACAGATGTCAATAAACTTCGGATCAAGTGGCCCTTGGACTGTGGAGACTAACGGTTCCTCAACAAAAACAACAACAACATTATCTCATTGTCTTAAAGGCTTTTGCCAATGGCAGAGTATGAGGGTCGGATGTACGCAACACATGGGTTGTTTTCCGATGACTCATAATGAAAATTGCGTCAAGCTGTGTCGATCAACTACTACTTCACAATATAAGAAGTGCAGTCAATTTAGTGAGTCATTTTGCTTTATTCTATTTAATTCTAAAATTAAGAAAGAATATGTCCTTGATTCTATTAGAAATGGAAACTGGAGACCAGTGGTTAATAATCGTAGATAAACCAAGCAAACAAAAGCTAGACACTTTCGTGTCTTAATCAGACAATGATCTGGTACAAGTTGCATTCTGGCTACCGATGAATTTGAATACATGTAGAAATAAATAGTAATTTCCAATGAGCTTGAGTGCATATGTAAAACTAACTAAGCTACAGTTATTGTTGAGAAATATGTTTGGATAATTTTCAAAGTCATGATTTTAAGTGGTGAATACTCAAAAATGTCAAACATGGTGTTATATGTGGTTAAAAGTTGAAAAAGTTGACATCAATCTCTCAGGTTGTTGTACATAGTCGATCTATGTACATAGATCTCTCACATCGATCGATCCGTGTAAGTCAGTGAAAGTTCAAGACCTTACTGTGAGACATCGATCTCTAAACCTGAGACACACCGATCGATCGATGTACATGGAACCCTCACTTTGATTGATCGATGTAGGTCAGAGACAAAACTTGAACCTTTCTGTGAGACATCAACCTCTGAAGCTGAGGAACTTCGATCGATCGATGTCTAGGGTTTTTAGAAATAATTTTCTAAAATGTGTTAAAATTGTTGTTTTTATTGGTATATGATTTATACATGCTCATTATGTGAATCTTATGTGATTTTGATGATTTTAAATGTATGATGACTAACGTGCCTTGGAAGTTTCAACAATTTACTAAAAATGGCAAAATTGATAATTTGAGTTTTGTAGGAACATCACATGGTAAAAATAATTCAAGAGTGTATTCTTATACTATTTATCATGACAAAGGTGATATCATGATTATTTTTGACCATCCGGGTCATTTCTGGAGTTTTCATATACCAGGGGTATTTTGGTCATTTCACCCCCGAGGGTATTTTTGGTATTTTCACTCAAGGAATCCCTTGAGCATATTATTATCTTCATTCTGGAGCTGATTTATTATTGATTTGAAGATAATATGGTGATTCTCTATTTTATTCTCTCACATGATGATATTATTGACTATAGCTGGATATGTGACAATTTGAGATGTCACATTCTATTTTTCTTGAAGTCCCTCTTATATATGTTATGGGAACATATTTATCATCATTATTCAGAGTTGTTCAAGGTGTTAAAGGTGCGGAAATGATCACGACATTTAAGAAGAAATATTGGAAATTTCAGTGTTACACGTTGACATAATCTTGTCAACTATTATCTATTGATTTCTTCTTCGAAAATTTGAAATGCTACACATATATGTATGTCCAAAAACGTGATTTATCAGGTGCAGGTGATAGTGTAATCATTTTATGGCTTGATGACAAGTGGACAAATCAAAAAGGAACTTGGATTTTTCAAATGTAGCCAAACGGCTACTTGGTGTTAATGGGTGTTCTCATCAGATTTTTTGAAGTCAAATGATGACTTCACATGTCCTATGTTTGTGCTTGAAGTTAATGATTTTGGTGGTATTATCCTTTTTTATTATCTTTAGTTTACAAAGGATAAATCAAGTTTATTTTTGGAAAAATTCAGCATGTCCAACGGCTATTATAGGCTGAATATGGTGCAGATTTTTGTTTGAAATATTCAACTCTCACATGCCTATTATCTTGCCAAAGAGTTGAGAAGATGATGAAGTTGTTATGACCATATTATCTTCACATTTTCAAGATAATTCCAAGTCATTTTTGGAATCAAAATTTCGGCCAAGTGTAATTCCAAGGTGGACTAATTATGTTGTCTTTTTGCCAAATGTACAGAGGCCAACCAATGATGAGAAGACATTTGGATTTGATGATGAAGCTGGTGACACATTGGAGTTCTTATCTCCAAGGCTCAATTCACACTATAAATAGAGGCAATGGTGAAGAAGATGAAACACACTTGAAGCTCACAATCATTTGTTGAATTGTCTAGCTATCATCTTTTTCTTGTTGTTGTTCTTGTTCCATTCTTTGTAGCAAAGGTGTTCTTGTTGTTTTTGTTGAGCTATAAGCCTCTTGATCTTTATTTGTAAGATTGATTAGCCATTCTTATAAGGCTATATCAATAGGTTGTAGAGGTGTTGTAACTAAGTGTTGCTTAGAAGGTGATCATCCAAGTCTTGAGTAGGGTTGGTGTATAACCCAAGGATCAAGCTTGGTTCTTGTTGTAAGGTGATTCATTTTATATTGAAATCCAAGGAAAGGTGTTAGTTAGGACTGGAGTAGGTCACATTGACCGAACCAGGATAAATCCTCGGTGTTCTTGTCTTGTTTTTTCATTTCTGTTTTCTGCCCGTTTTTACTGCAATTTTCACACAACTTCTCACAATTTGAAAAATAGCTAAACACTTTCAAAATTCATGATTTTTGGTGGAGTTATACTTCATATTGTTAGCTTTCATTTGCAACAAGAATCACTTATTTGCAAGATAACTGCTCCAATCTGGCTGCAATCTTACCAGTTTTGAGAAAACTTGAATTCTGTATTAATAGAGAATTGTTCAAGGTCAGGTCCTTTTGGAAACATCATCTACACATCCTAAGGAGTGTTTTGATATAAAGATCAACCTTTTTGGTTAAGTATTCAAAGAGAAACACGTTTTGCAAAATCAGCAACATTCTGTCCAATTCTGTCCAGATTGACCATCTGATCTTTATTTTGTTCGAAGGGTCAAACGATCTTATTTGTCTGCTGTTTGGACAGATTCTTGTTAACTCATTGAAGTTGAATTCTGAAAAGTTTATAATTTTGGAGTTGTGTACAATTATTTTTAAATTTTTCAAAAACGGGTTCTGAATTTGAGGCAGTTTCAGATTCAAATTTTCAAAGGGGATTTTTACTAGGTGAACAAAAATTTTGAAAACCGTACCAAAAAACCGAACCAAGCCGAACCAAACCGTTTCAAACTGAACCAAAGTTTAACAGACGGTTTACATGTAAATAATAAACCGGGACTATTTTTCGGTTTGGTTCCGGTTTTGGAAATAAATAAACTGTAAAACTGGACCTGACCCATTTAATATAATATATATAAATATTAATATATTATAATTACTTTTAGTAATTATTACTTCCTACCCATTCCCAGGCTCCCCTCCCTCTCGTCCCTTTCCCAGTTCCCCATTCTCCTTTTCGGTTTATCAATTCCCCTTTTCTCTATTTCACTTTCACCATTTAATAAATATATATTTAAATATTAATATATTATAATTACTTTTATTAATTATTACCCTCCCATCCCATTCCCAGTGCTCCTCTACCTCTGTCCTTTTCCCAGTTCCCCATTCCCTTTTCCCGTTTATCAATTCCCCTTTCTCCATTTCACTTTCACCTTTCTCTTTCCCCCAATTCCCTTTTCCCAGTTTCTTCCCCATCCCTTCCTAAGCTTCATTCCCTTCGAAACCCCAGCCTTCTGTTCAGTGTTTCTATTCTAGTCTTCTACAGTTCTTCTGCAGTTCTATCATCTCTTTGCTTCCGTAGAAGCCAGAAGGAGATTTGAACCTCAATCTCTTTTTCCAAGCTTTTCTCTTCAATTTCTCCCTGAAATCTGGTAATGTTTATTTGTTTGCAGTTTGTTTACACCTCGTGGACGTTGTACTTTAAGATTTGGTGCCTGAATTAGTATCTGAAATGGTCAAGAGTTTTTGTTTATCTGATATTTCAGATTGAGGTGAAGAGTGAAACGTGAAGTCGTTGTATATTGTATTTGTTGCTATTTAGACCTTTCATAAAATGCATGTGTTGCTATCTGATATCAATCATGTTTGTGTAATGAATCTTTCTGTTTGTGTTAATGAATCTTTCAAGGAAATGTATTGTCTGTGTCGTCCAAAAGCATATTTCAAACCGGAAAAAATCGGAACCAAACCAAACCAACCGGACCGTTCAAACAGTTTGTTGACCGGTTCTTGTCCAGTTTCGGTTCCTTAATTTCTAAACTGTTACAAACAGTTTGGTTTACAACATGCACAAAAACCGGCCGGACCGGACCATGTACACTCCTAATTTTTACAAAGGGTTGTAGTGTAATTTCTACTAACCACTATTCACCCCCTCTAGTGGTGTTTATTGCAGGTACAAGGTCTAACAATTGGTATCAGAGCGAGGTCTACACCACTCAAGAAGCAAGATTCAACACCGTACAAACAATACAAGGCCAAGAAACAATTACTCTTTGTAGCCTGCTTATCTCAGTTTAACGGTACATACTATGGCAATAGTTTCTCACAAAGGTGAGTTGGAAGGTATGTCTACTCAACGCCCTCCACTTTTTGATGGCAATAATTTTGTTCATTGGAAACTAAGAATGAGGCTATTCTTAATGGCTATAGACATTGATTTATGGTCTATAGTTGAAGATGAGCCATACATTCCAATGAAAGTTGTACAAGTTAGTGGAGTCACTCAAGAAGTTGAAAATATAAAAGTGAATGGACAACGTCAATGAATGCAAAAGCTATGCAATTACTCTTGAATGGACTTACGACTTCTGAAGCAGGATATGTTTCAAATTGCACAAGCGCACACTACATTTGGAAATCACTTGTATTAAAGCATGAAGGTACTAGTGGTGTTAAAGAATCAAAAATAAACATGCTTATGACTGAATTAGAGTCTTTCAAAATGTTGCCAAACGAATCCATAACATATATGGATTTGAGGATTACTAACATCTTTAATACCCTTGAAGCTTTAGGCAAATCATTCACGAACAATGAAAAAGTTCAAAAGGTGCTACGAAGCCTTCCTGCTGAATGAGATCCAAAGGTGACTGCAATCGAGGAGACAAAGTCTATCACTAAGATGGATGAATTGATCGGGTCTCTTAAAGTCTATGAGGTAAAACTAAACCAATGGAAGTCCGAGTCATCTAAATCATCAAGTAAGTCAATAGCTTTCAAAACAACTGAAACACATACAAATAATGATGATAGTAATAATGATACTGAATTAGATGATGACTTAATATTAATAGCGAGGAAACTTAAAAGTTTTTCAAACGTCCTAATAGGAATAGCGAGAAAACGTCCTAATAAAGTCTATGAGGTAAAACTAAACCAACGGAAGTCCAAGTCATCTAAATCATCAAGTAAGTCAATAGCTTTCAAAACAACTGAAACACATACAAATAATGATGATAGTAATAGTGATAATGAATTAGATGATGACTTAATATTAATAGCGAGAAAACTTAGAAAGTTTTTTCAAACGTCCTAATAGGAATAGACAACGTTCTTCTTCTTCTTCTTCTCAACCTAGGAAAAATAACTCTAACAATAACAAATGGTACAATAAAGAGTTAAAAGTGCTATGAATGCGGTCAAAAAGGACATATTTCATATGATTGTCCAACAAAGAAAATAATAATAATAACAACAATAATAAACAAGCCAAGGACAAGGAGGCACAAACGACAAATACCAAGGAGTCTAAGGCAGGAAAGGGAAACGAGCAATGAAGATGAGCACATGGAGTGACTCATCTGACTCAGAATCCAAACTGAGGAAGCTCAAGTCTGCTTCATATCCAACGAGGTAAGTTCTTCATCTGATAGTGATTCTGAAAATGAAATGACATTTGATAAAAATATATGAAGAATTTTTAAAAATGCATGCTCACTGTAAGAGGATCTCTAAAGAAAAGAAGAAACTAATTGAAGAAAATGACAAGTTGAAGACGTCCAACTTGGAATTTCCCGATCAATTAGAATCTTTTAAACAAGAGTCTACTAATACTCTTGATTCTTTAGAGAATATAATTTAATCACTTAGGAAAAATGAACAAAAGTTAAAAACGGAAAATATATGTTACAATCTAAGTTAGAAAGTTGTGACAATGAGATAATGCAACTTAAGTCTTCTAAACTTATCTTAGAAAAAATGTTAGAACAATTTAAATCGGGTGCTAATATGTTAGATACACTAATATCATCATAAAAGTACAGAAATGATAAAACATGGTTAGGATATAAAGAAGAAAATGTAAAAGTAGATAAAAAGACTACGTTTGTCTCATCTAGCACAAAGTTGCCATATAATACAACAAAATCAACTTTGCCTGCTACATCTTCTTCTACACCTTCTTCTACTAATATCAAGGCAAAAATACAACACGCACCCACACATATACACACGTATAAACATACATCTAGGCCTAATTTTGCATCTAGACAACCTAGAAATTATGCCTACATGTATACAAATATATCAAGACCTAATAAACTGCATCCCACTTATTATGAACCTAAGTATAGGCAACACTCATATAAGTCTTATAGAAATGCATATGAACATACATATAGAGCACCATATAAGAAACAAATCGCATGCCTTATACACATTATAGAAATCAGCCATCATATAATGATTATCAACCATGGTGTAACGTGTATAACAATGCATCTTCACTTATGTGGAATGATCATCTATATGCTAATCCTTCTTATTTTCCAAATTATAATCATGCTAAAAATGTGCCTAAAAGGTATGTTCAAGTTTGGATACCAAAGGGATATCTAAACAAGAATAGTGCCCCAAACATTCAAGGACCCAAATAAAGGGTACCTAAAACTTTGCCTCCGTTGTAGGAAAAACGCAAGGAACAAGAAGGAGGCAAAGTCAAAGAATCTGAAAACCAAATGGTTTTTAGATAGTGGGTGTTCGAGGCATATGACGGGCAACCCCAAACTATTCATCGAATTGGAATATATCAAGAATGGAGGAAAAGTAACATTCGGTGACAACAACAAAGGACAAGTTGTTGGAAAAGGAACAATTGGGGACCCTAACACATTTTAAATACGAAATGTGTTGTTAGTAAGCAATCTCTCTTATAATTTACTTAGTATTTCTCAACTTATAGATTGTGGTTATAATGTCTCTTTTCTTTCCAATTCTTGTGATATAATAAATGAAAAAGGAAGAAACGGTTTTAAAGGAAATAAAGATGGTAATATTTATACTCTTTCCTCAGATAACATGTTAGATGCTAAGGTTAAGTGTCTAATATCACATGACTTAGATGTGAATTTATGGCATAGAAGATTAGGCCATATAGGAATTTCAACCATTAAGAAATTATCTAAGAAGAATTTAATTAGAGGAATGTCTAAGTTAGACTTAGATAATTTTCAAATGTGTGAAACATGTATTAAAGGAAAACACACTAAAGAAACATTAAAACCGAAACATGAAGTGAGTACTAGTCATGTACTAGAATTGCTTCACTTAGACTTATTTGGTCCAAGTAGGACAAGAAGTCTAGGTGGACACTACTATGTGTGTGTCATAGTAGGTGATTACTCACGCTACACATGGACATTGTTCTTAACACACAAAGACGATGCTCCATTAGCAATCGAAACTCTTATTAAGCAACTTGAAAACATTTACGAAGAAAATGTTAAAAGGATTAGAAGTGATAGAGGTTGAGAATTTAAAAACAAAGATGTAACCAAATTTTGTGAACTACATGGAATTAAACATGAATTTTCACCACCTAGAACACCACAACTCAATGGAGTTGTTGAACGTAAAAATAGAACCATTCAAGAAGTTGCTTGGACAATGCTTTGTGAAAATAAATTACCTAAATATTTATGGGCTGAAGCTGTTAGTTGTGCATGCTATATTATAAATAGGCTTACTATTAGAAAGAAATTAAATAAAACGCCTTATGAATTGCCAAACAATAGACAACCTAAGATAGATTATCTTAAAGTATTTGGATGTAAATGTTTTGTGCTGAACACTAAGGATAATCTAGATAAATTTGAACAAAAGTCTATTGAATGCAAATTTGTTGGGTATTCAACTCACTCAAGAGCATATAGGAGTTATAATCCTGCATCTAGAAAGATAATTGAATCCATACATGTAAAATTCAATGAAAATGCATGCTTTGAATTTAGTGATAAAACTCAACATAAACCTGAGAATAATGTTGAAAATATGTTTGATGATGATGTAATACTTGAGCCTGTACTTGATCATCTAGAACCAACTCCCCCTGAACAAAACATGCATGAACCCTTAGATGAAATAATGAAGAAATTTTGCAAGTAGAAGATAATACAACTAATGATCAAATTACATATGATAATGTTCACACTAATGAAACATTTGAACAAGATGAGGGTGAACCTAGCCAATCTAGGAATTGGTGGCATCCTAGAGAACTAATCATTGGGGATCCAAGTGTTGGGGTTAGAATACGTAGAAATATAAGTCAACTTGAAGGACATAGCTTAATCTCACAATTAAAATCTAAGAATGTAAAGGAAACCTTAGGTGATATATCTTAGATAGATGATATGCATGAGGAATTAAATCAATTCACAAGGAACAATGTGTGAGACTTAGTACCTAAACCCGAAAACAAGTCTATAATAGGAACGAAATAGGTGTTTAGGCATAAAATGGATGAACAAGGAAAAATTACAAGAAATAAGCTAGACTAGTCGCACAAGGTTATAATCAACAAGAAGGAATATATTATGAAGAAACCTTTGCACCCATTGCACGACTAGATGCAATTAGATTGTTACTTGCGATTGCAAGTCTAAGCAATATTAAGTTCTTCCAAATAGATGTCAAGAGTGCATTCTTGAATGGATACATCCAAGAAGAGGTGTTTGTCAAACAACCCCCTGGATTCGAAGATCCAAAGAATCCTAACCATGTTTACAAGCTTAAGAAAGCTCTCTATGGTTTGAAACAAGCTCCAAGAGCTTGGTATAATAGATTTGCAAACTTTCTTATTGCAAATAATCATCAAAGGGGGATCATCGACAACAAGTTATTTCTAAGAAGAAAAGATAATGGCTTGTTAATAGTTCAAATATATGTAGACGATATTATCTTTGGTTCAACCAACCCTACCTTAATAAAAGACTTCAAAGAGTGTATGAATTCAGAATTTGAAATGTCAATGGTAGGAAAATTGAACTACTTCTTAGGCCTTCAAATCAAACAAACCCCTCAAGGAATTCACATTAGCCAACTTAAGTATGTCAATGATATGATTAAGAAGTTTGGCTTTGAAGAGTTGAAACCTACAACTACCCCCTATGAGTGTTAGCACCAAACTAGATAAGGATGAAAATGGTAAACCTTTTGATGACACACTTTATAGGTCTATGATTGGATCACTGTTATACTTAACTGTATCAAGACCTGACATCATGTTTAGTGTTTGTGTGTGTGCTAGGTTTCAATTTTGTCCCAAGGTATCACATTACAATGCGGTGAAAAAGATCTTTAGATATCTTAAACACACACCTCACTTAGGACTGTGGTATGATAGAAACGCTAAGTTGGAATTACACGCATATAGTGATGCTGATTATGGTGGTTGCAAATTAGATAGAAAATCCACTAGCGTACTTGTCAATTCATAGGAACCAACTTAATCTCTTGGTTTTCTAAAAAGCAAGCTAGTGTAGCTCTTTCTACCACTGAAGCCGAGTATATGCCTTAAGTTTATATACTACCCAAATACTTTGGCCTTAAACAGCAACTTAGTGATTTTGGCATTAAAATGAATAAGATTCCAATTTTCTACGATAGCACAAGTGCGATCAATCTTACACGAAGTCCGGTGCTTTATTCTAAGGCCAAACACATTGAGGTGTGATACCACTTCCTTCGAGATCATGTTCAAAATGAGGATATAGTCATAAACCATATAAAAACTGATCATCAGATAGCTGACATCTTTACCAAACCCGTTAATCAAGCCACTTTTGAAAACTTACGAGCCAAGTTAGGTATGATAACTTACGATACCATTGCGTAGTTCTATCTTTTGCATGATTTACAAATAAAGGGGGAGATAGAATAAGAACATGATTTGCGTTGGTAAGTCATGCTAAGTTTCAAATGGTAGTCATGCTAAGTTTCAAATGGTATAAGTTGAGCATAGGTAAAGGGGGGAGGAGTACAATTTGAGGGGGAGAGTATATGTTGAGGGGAGCGTACTATTTAAAAGTTTGTTAAAAACAAAGTTTGATAAACAATTTGGTTATAAGTTGTGACATTAAAATCATGTTAGGTTATTTTGAAAATCATCAAAAGGGGGAGAATGTTGAGAAATATGTTTTGGATAATTTTCAAAGTCATGATTTTAAGTGGTGAATACTTAAAAATGTCACACATGATGTTATATGTGGTTAAAAGTTAAAAAGTTGAAAAAGTTGACATCGATCTCTCAGGTTGTTGTACATAGCGATCTATGTACATAGATCTCTCACATCGATCGATCCGTGTAACGCAGTGAAAGTTCAAGACTTTACTGTGAGGACATCGATCTCTAAACCTGAGACACATCGATCGGTCGAATACATCGATCGATCGATGTAGGTCAGAGACAAAACTTGAACCTTTCTGTGAGACATCGATCTCTGAAGCTGAGACACTTCGATCGATTGATGTCTAGGGTTTTTAGAATAATTTTCTAAAATGTGTTTAAAATTGTTGTTTTCATTGGTATACGATTTATACATGCTCATTATGTGAATCTTATGTGATTTTGATGATTTTAAATGTATTGTGACTAACGTGCCTTGGAAGTTTCTACAACTTACCAAAAAGGGCAAAATTGGTAATTTGAGTTTGTAGGAACAATCATATGGTGAAAATAATTCAAGGGTGTATTCTTATATTATTTATCATGACAAAGGTGATATCATGATTATTTCTGACCATCCGGGTCATTTCTGGAGTTTTCATATACCAGAGGTATTTTGGTCATTTCACCCCCGAGGGTATTTTTGGTATTTTCACTCAAGGAATCTCTTGAGCATATTATTATCTTTATTCTGGAGCTGAGTTGTTATTAATTTGAAGATAATATGGTGATTCTCTACTTTATTCTCTCACATGATATTATTGACTATAGCTGGATATGTGACGATTTGAGATGTCACATTCTATTTTTTCTTGAAGACCCTCTTATATATGTTATGGGAACATATTTATCATCATTATTCAGAGTTGTTCAAGGTGTTAAAGGTGCGGGAAATGATCACGACATTTAAGAAGAAATATTGAGAATTTCAGTGTTGGTTGACATAATCTTGTCAACTATTATCTATTGATTTCTTCTTCGAAAATTTGAGATGCTACACATATATGTATGTCCAAAAACATGATTTATCAGGTGGAGGTGATGGTGTAATCATTTTATGGCTTGATGACAAGTGGACAAATCAAAAAGGAGCTAGTTGACAAAAATTGCCAACTTGGATTTTTCAAATGTAGCCAAACGGCTACTTGGTGTTAATGGATGTTCTCATCAGATTTTTTGAAGTCAAATGATGACTTCACATGTCCTATGTTTGTGCTTGAAGTTAAGGATATTTTGGTGGTATTATCCTTTTTTATTATCTTTAGTTTACAAAGGATAAATCAAGTTTATTTTTGGAAAAATTCAGCATGTCCAACGGCTATTATAGGCTGAATATGGTGCAGATTTTTGTTTGAAATATTCAACTCTCACATACCTATTATCTTGCCAAAGAGTTGAGAAGATGATGGAGTTGTTATGGACCATATTATCTTCACATTTCAAGATAATTCCAAGTCATTTTTGGAATCAAAATTTCGGCCAAGTGTAATTCCAAGGTGGACTAATTATGTTGTCTTATTTTGCCAAGTGTACAGAGGCCAACCAATGATGAGAAGACATTTGGATTTGATGGTGATGATGGTGACACATTGGAGTTCTTATCTCCAAGGCTCAATTCACACTATAAATAGAGGCAATGGTGAAGAAGATGAAACACACTTGAAGCTCACAATCATTTGTTGAATTGTCTAGCTATCATCTTTTTTCTTGTTGTTGTTCTTGTTCCATTCTTTGTAGCAAAGGTGTTCTTGTTGTTTTTGTTGAGCTACAAGACTCTTGAGCTTCATTTGTAAGATTTGATTAGCCATTCTTATCAGGCTATATCAATAGGTTGTAGAGGTGTTGTAACTAAGTGTTACTTAGAAGGTGATCATCCAAGTCTTGAGTAGGGTTGGTGTATAACCCACGGATCAAGCTTGGTTCTTGTTGTAAGGTGATTCATTTTATATTGAAATCCAAGAAAAGGTGTTCCTTAGGACTGGAGTAGGTCACATTGACCGAACCAGGATAAATCCTCGGTGTTCTTATCTTGTTTCTTCATTTCTATTTTCTGCCCGTTTTTACTGCAGTTTTCACACAACTTCTCACAATTTGAAAAATAGCTAAACACTTTCAAAATTCGTGATTTTTGGTGGAGTTATACTTCAGACTGTTAGCTTTCATTTGCAACAAGAATCACTTGATTTGAGCAAGGTAAAATTAGTCTCTCAGTCTTTGCAAGATAACTGCTCCAATCTGGCTTGCCAATCTGACTAGTTTTGAGAAAACTTAAATTCTGTATTAATCAAGAATTGTTCAAGGTCAGGTCCTTTTGAAAACATCATATACACATCCTAAGGAGTGTTTTTATATAAAGATCAACCTTTTTGGTTGAGTATTCAAAGAGAAACACGTTTTGCAAAATCAGCAACATTCTGTCCAATTCTGTCCAGATTGACCATCTGAATCTTTTTATTGTTTGAAGGGCCAAACAATCTTATTTTTGTCTGATTTTTGGACAGAGTCTTGTAAACTCATTGAAGTTAAATTCTGGAAAGTTTCATAATTTTTGGTTTTGTGTACAATTATTTTTGAATTTTTCAAACACGGGTTCTGAATTTGAGGCAGTTTCAGATTCTGTTTTCAAAGGGGATTTTTACAAAGGATTGTAGTGTAATTTCCGCTAACCACTATTCACCCTCTCCCTCTAGTGGTGTTTATTGCAGGTGCACGGTCCAACAGTTATAGTGAGTAAATCACAGATCACTTCTGTTATGAATTCAATGTATAAGTTCCAAGGTTAACAAGAACGGACATGCAATTAGTGAGTTTAAAGTTGGAAGCTGTGCTATGGATGATTCGAGACATAAAGTCGAAGAACTAACCAAAAGAACTCAACTATCAAAAGATAATAAGGTATAAACGATTTGGTATTCTATGTATGCAATGTTGGACCGTAATACCTGAAATAAACACCACTAAAGGGAGGTGAACAGTTGTTGTCGGAAATTACACTATTTAAATCATGTTCAAAACTCTCCTCAAGACTGATTCTGTAAAACTCGAAATCAAAGTCTGCCCTTTAAAAAATTGTTTATCTTTTTGTAAGTAACTTCAAAATCTTTGAAACTTTTCATACAAACTTCAAGATGTTTTCTAACTTATGTAAAAGTTTGAGAAAAATCCAAAGCCGTTTGATTCTTCAACAAAGTAAAACTTTAAGTTACATAGATTTTTCACAACAGAATAGAAAAGTTATCTAACTTTAAAGAGCTATAACTTCTTGTATACTTATTCAAATTTGTGTTCTTTATGTCAAAAAAAAAGATTAGGAAGCCTAGTTTATGTTTTCAAAAAGCCTTGACTAATTATCCTAGCTAAATAATACAGAATTGTAAAAGTTTGAAGACAAGTCAGTTTTGCTGACAGATTTGTGCAACTAACTTGCAACGACTGTTTGACTAACTTTCTTTAGTCAAATCAAGTGATTGTTATTGCAAATGAACGCTAACAGTCTGAAGTTAGTTGACACCAAAAATTAGAGTTTTTTAAAAAGTTTTTTCTATTTTTTCCAGATTTTAGAAGTTTAGTGTCGAAATTGGAAAAATCAGACAAAAATATAAGGAGACAAAGACACAAGGATTAAACCTGGTTCGGTCAATGTAACATACTCTAGTCCCAAGGAACACATTTCGTTGGATTTTTCACTATGGTATAAACACCTTACAACTTTCAAAGTACTTGATTCTGGGGGTTATACACCAATTCTAATCAAGACTTGATCACAACACCTTTACAACACAAAAATATAATCACCTCACCACCTATTGATGTAGCCTTATAGAATGGCTAATCAATTACAACTTTTATGAATGCAAGAGGTGTATATGCAGCTCAATAACAACATACATATCTATAGCCTCAGCTGCAAATATAGAGTACAAGAGAGGAGCAGAAGAAGAAAGAAAGAAAGAAGATAGCTTCAGGTGTATTCTTCCTTTTTCAACTCCACTTCAATTTATAAGCGTGAGCAGTTCCTTGTGGATTAGAATGCCCACATGCCACCTTCCTTATCATCAATATTATTAGTCTTTACTTGATTGGATGATCACTTTACCACTTTGCTTAGTTGTCACTTTCAAGAAGCATGATTGGTTCATGTTAAGTGCTGAAATTTCTCCAAGAATTTTTGGAAAGTTTAAGTAGTTTTGATGATCACTTCTTCCTCCACCTTTTACTCAACCTTTTCAACAAGTTGGGGTGGATAGTAGCTGACCACATATGTACTATTTGAGCTCCAAAACTGAAATATATGCCACATTGGGTGCAAAGTATGCAACGCCCTTGCCAACATGTCATCTATGAGTGTTTTGGTTTGTCCATGTGGTGTAGTCTTGCACTTATGTAAAAATTTGATTTGTCCACCTCACATACACATATATGAACGATTTTAATGTTCAAAAATGAGTATAAAATCAGATAATAATGGATGGATAATAGTGAGAATCAGCTGCATAGTAAATATCACTATTTGACTCAACTACTTCTTCTTTTCTCTCATTCAAGTGTGGCTGATTGTTCTCAGCCTTTTGACTAATATCCATCCGAAAATAGTAATATAAATTCCCAAAATATGTGTATGATGACAACATGATGATCATATAATGTGACAAAATAAATGTCACAACATAAGAAATCTGAAAAAATAAAAAACCACGACATGTATGGTTAATATAGATACGAAGTCCATAAATGACCAAGAATAATATGAAGATCATGAATATGATATAATAGACATCAATCGAGAAACCATTTTAGCATTAAAACATAAAATAAATCTGAGTAAATGACCAAAATGCCCCTGTCTCCAAAATGACCAAAATACTCTTGAGCACCAAATATGTCAAAAGGGTGTTTGTGTAGAGATACTCCAAGTTTGTACTTTCATTCACATGAACATTCTTCATGAGATATGGCCACGAAAAAGCTCAAACATACTCATTTGCCCTTGTGGTAAGTTGTAATAACTTCTTTAGCAAGTTACTGATATAACACATGCATATATAAACTCACAAACACATAGAATCCAAGTAATAAAACATGATAAACATATATGGAATGTTTGAAAACTCATTACATGCAAAAGAGGACCATATGTATACCAATAATAATTATTAGTTTGTCATATGTTGAAGAAATTTTTCAAAAATCTGTTGACGTCGATCGATCTGTGTCTCAATTTTAGAGACTGATGTATACATCGATTGATCAATGTGCCTCCAGTTGAAAGATCGATGTCTCACAGTGAAGTTTGTTTTTGATTCTGTGTAACATCGATCGATCGATGTGAATGACTGATGTACATTGATCGATCGGTGTGAGGGGCTGATGTATACATCGATCAATCGATATCTCACAGTAAGATTCTGGTTTTATTATGTCTAACATCGATCGATCAATGTTAAGGGATGATGTACATCGATCGATCCATGTGTCTCATTCTGAGAGCTCGATGTCACTTTTTCATTTGTTTCAACTTTTTGATACTTTATAACATAATGTGGTTTTTCTTAGTATAAAATTAAGATTTTGAAAATTATTCAAACACATGTACATTATTCTCAACACGCAAGCTAATTAGAAAGGTCAAAAGGAGGTGATGCATGTTGTTAGAAGCACAAAAAATAATTTTCCTACTAAATCTCACGAACCAGTAGATATGATAGTTAGGGGTCGAATGCACATAGACAAAGGGTTTTCTAGTTATTTTTCTTAAATAGCTTACCATCAAATTGCTTCGAATTAACCTAAGTTGATTTCTGAGAAAACAATTATGAACGCAAAATCCAATTGTCGATGTTGGTTTGTTTATAGTTATTGAGCATAAAATAAATAAGCAGAATAAAATAGATCTTGAACTGCGAAACAATAAAGCAACTAGAAGTAAAAGACGAATAATTAAATCTAAGGAAACATTTTTAATTTCTAAGCTTAAAGGAACACGCATGAACTACATGCAGAAAATATTAAACTAAGAACATGCATAGAGATAATAAGTCATAAATTGGCTTAGTCTAATTTAATGATATGAGTGGGTGTTTAGCATAATTAAGCTGACACTAAATTGGACTAGGACTTAACTAAGTTGATTAACTGTATCGAGGTTAGGATAAGTGAAGGCTTTAAACTCAACTAAATGCAAATTGTAATTTAACTGGATGTGAAACTTAAATTAACTAAAGTAAATAAAAGAGAACTTACCTAATTGTCGAAAGTAACAGAAGTAGAAATTAGAAACCCAAATTACTCAATCCACGTAGTAAATAAAGCAAAGCAGTTAAAACGAGAGAGACAGAGTGAAGAGAAGAAGATTTTTTTATTGAATTATAAATGACTGAAAAATAAAAATAGAAAAAGGCTAAAACTAAGGTAATTGCCTAGGGGATAAGATTCTCTCACCGCAAGGGGGTGCGGGTGATGCGTTACCGTACGACAAGTGGTAGCAAGGGGTGGTGAGGCTAGATGTAGGTGACCTTTATCTAGCCTCACCACCCCTCTTGCTGCCACGTGTCGCTGCGGTCACAAAGAGGATGAGAAAATGGGGGTGAAGAGATCCCAACCCATTGCGTAGTAGAAAGAGTCTTAGTGCTGATCTAAAACTCTAAAGAAGAAGATCGAGAGAATGAATAGAATTGTACAAGAGAAGCGTACAAGACAGAACTCTTCATATGACTAGAATCACATGTTATATACTGTAACCAAAAGCAGTGTACTGTGTGTGTTTGTGTAAATTGACAAAACTGCAAGCAAAACCGAGGCGAGTCTAAGGACTCTGTCCTTAAGACGAATTGCTCCGGTATACTGTGCCCAACCAGTGAAGCAAACGTCTCACAGGATACAACGGCAAACAGTTACTACGAGCGGCACTACAGCGTAGGAACTCATCAAACCTGTAAATGCACTGACTTCACGATGACTATAAAGACCTAATGCAGCAGTATGTATGCGTATGTGCGAGGAACAGTATGTATGCGTATGTGCGATCGCAGTATGTCCAGGTCTTGGAGAAGCAGACCTTTATATAGGAGGGAAGGGAAAAAAGGGCGGGTTGAAGGCAGTTTTAAACGTATATAGACCGTGCGGATCTGACGGTTTTCATCCACAGCCGTTAGATCGTAAACCGCAGCAGTTTTAAACGTAGACCGTTGGATGAATAAACTGCTACCAGATACGATCTCAGCCTTTAGATCATAATCCGTGTAGACTACAATCAATAACCGTTAGATCTAGATGAAGAAACCGCTTGCCACATACGATCTCAGCCGTTAGATCATAATCCGTGTAGACTACGATCCACAGCCATTGGATCTTGCGACGGTTGTGATCAGAAATATTTCAACCGTTGGATCACTTGATTTATTTTTGTGGAAAAATGTAAAGAAAATTTCTCCAAAAGATAAGAAACCAGCCAGAGCCACGAAGCCACGAGCCCGAGCCGAGCCGAGCCGAGCTGGCCGGTTGGCCGGATGGGCAAGCGGCGGCGCGCGCGTGTGTGGTGAACCTTGCCTGAGCTGCATCTTCCCTCCGGTCAAAAACTTCTCATGCTCAAGGGCACATTTAAGAAGGCTCCAACTAAAACTATATATGGTGGCCTTTTCATCTCAAATAGCCAATGTGGTATTCCACTTAAGGAGTGATGTGGTCACTCCTCAAGAGGCTACATCACCACTTTTCGATTTTCCTTCCAATTTTACTCCAACTTTGAGCATTAATTTCTCATTCACCCGGGTATCGGAATCGAGTGATTCAAAAGCCTAAAGTCATCTACTTGTCACGTAGATAATTTAGAAATTATTAGTTTTTGTTTTTGATTAACGAACACTAATCATAATTAAGCTCAAATATGGTGATTGTCAACTTTTGACAAACCCATTTGCCCAAACTTTTCCAATTTATTTCAATTCCTCCAACAATCCCCCAATGAATGAAAATTAATGCAGATGCAGATACAGATGCAGACTCTATCGTGAAGTTAGACATGATATGTTGCATCAGAAGAGGTAGCTTTGGCTTTGAACCTTTTCATAGTGATGTATCATCGGATCCACTCAGCTAGTTAGTGACTGATGTCTTGAACCAATCAGCCTTTGGTGTGAATCAAGACAATAATACTCACACAACATTTCCTTTAACACCTCTATTTGGTTCTCATGGTTGTGTTCATTTTGGCCATGAACAACCTGGTTTCAGAAAGTGTTTTAAAGAATTCTCGCCTCACAGAATTCTTATAGAAGTGGCCCCACTTCACACTTACATATGTGATTCCTATCAAGAGTATTCTGCCATACCCCACTTGAATTATCAAGATATAGGACATCATTAAAAGCTCTAGCTTACCCTAAGTATTCTCTGCAGACAGCACTTTTGTTTAACGGAATGAGTAAGTGCTAACTGAACCATTATAACTTAGTTTTCCCATTGAACCTAGATTCTGGGATCTCCAGTCAACAAGGTTGGGTTACCATTACAAAAATTCTTGCTTTGTAGGCTTAAGTTCCCATTCCGTTTGTCAATTTAGACATCTGATCTCTAGGCAAAGCTTTTGTAAGCGGATCCGCAAGATTCTCTTTTGATTTTATGTAATCAATGGAAATCACCATTAGAGATCAACTGCTTAATGGTGTTGTTATGTCTCCGACGTATATGTCATGACTTACCATTGTAGATACTGCTTTGAGCTCGTCCTATGGATGACTGACTATCACAGTGTATGCTAATAGGAGCGATTGGCTTAGGCCAAACATGGAATGTCCTCCAGAAAATTTCGAAGCCATTCGGCCCTCTTCTCCAGCTTTGTCTAATGCTATAAACTCGGCTTCCATTGTGGATCGAGCTTATACATGTTTGCTTAGTGGATTTCCATGACACAACGCCACCACCAACAGTGAATAAATATCCACTTGTGGATTTAGAGTCTTTGCAATCTGATATCGAGTTTGCGTCGCAGTATCCTTCCAATACCGCTGGGTATCTTGTATAATGTAATCCAAGATTCATTGTGTACTTCACGTACCTTATCACTCTATTTAGAGCTTTCCAATGATCTTCACTTGGATTACTGGTAAACCTACTCAATTTGTTACTGAACAAGCTAAGTCTGGTCTTGTACAATTCGTTATGTACATTAGACTTCCAATCACTTGTGAGTACTTCAATTGAGCTACTGGTTCACCTCGGTTTTTCCTCAAGTGCATACTTAAGTCAAGTGGAGTTTTTACTGGTTTTGCATCAAACATATTGAATCGTTTGAGAACGGACTCAATATAATGACTTTGTGACATGATCAATCCTTCAGTTACCCTAGAAATCTAATTCCTAGAATAACATTGGCAACCCCCCATATCCTTCATGTCAAAATTTCCGTGTTAACATCTTCTTGGTACTCAAGATGATGTCATGTGTACTGCCCATGATTAAATGTCATCTACATAGAGACATACTATCACATAGGCATTTAGTGTGGTTTTGATGTAAACACACTTGTCACACTCGTTGATCCTGAAGCCGTTTGACATCATTACCTGATCGAACTTCAAATGCCACTGTTTTGGTGCTTGTTTAAGTCCGTACAAAGACTTAACAAGTCTACAAACTTTCTTCTCGTGTCCTGGCACAACAAACCCTTCTGGTGTTCCATGTATATCTCCTCCTCCAGATCACCGTTCAGAAAAGCCGTCTTAACATCCGTTTGATGGATTTCTAAGTTATGTACTGCTGCAATCGCGAACTAGCAGTCTGATTGATGTAATCCTTGTCACTGATGAGTACGTGTCAAAGAAATCAAACCCTTCCTTTTATCGATAACCTTTGGCTACCAACCGAGTCTTGTATTTATCGATAGATCCATCTTTTAACTTCTTCTTGAAATCCACTTGCATCCGAGTGGTTTACTTCCTGGTGGAAGATTGACCAGCTCCCAAGTGTGATTTTGGAGAATAGATTATATCTCACTATTTATCGCCTCTTTCCAGAATGGAGCTTCTGGTGTTGACATTGCCTCTGAAAAGGTCCTTGGCTCGTTCTCTACCATAAAAGTTAGAAAATCTGGTCCAAAAGAAGTGGGTCTTTTGGCTCGCTTGCTTTGACGGGTTCCTCAATTTCTTGAGGAGTTGTATCCCGAGCTCGCTTGCTAGTGCTGGCTTAATTCATTTGTTTTTATCTTTCCTCGGAAAGACGTCTTCAAAAACACTCCGTTTCTTGACTCCCATGACAACATTTTCATGTATGTCAGAGATGTCAGACTTGTGCACCAAGAATCGATATGCACTACTGTTTGTTGCATATCCTATGAATATACAATCAATTGTTTTGGGCCATATTCTAATTTGTCTAGTTTAGGTACTGCTACCTTAGCCAGACACCTCCACACTTTTAAGTATTTGAAACTAGGCTTATAACCTTTCCAAAGTTCATAAGGGTGTTTTATCCATCGTTTTAGATGGAATTCTATTTAGAATGACATTGGCAGAGAGAATTGCTTCCCCCACAAGTTCTGAGGTAAACCCGAACTTATCAACGTAGCATTCATCATCTCTTTAAGGATTCGATTCTTGCGTTCAGCATACCATTGGATTGAGGTGAGTATGACGCAGTCATTTGATGAATAATGCCATGTTCTGAACAGAATTCATTAAACGGTGCCTCTATTCACCACCTCTATCACTACGAATATCTTTAATTCGTTTGCTAAGTTGATTTTCAACTTCATTATTATAATCCTTAAAGCATTAACGGCCTCATCTTTGCTACTTAGCAAATAAATATAACAGTATCTAGTGCAATCGTCAATAAAAGTTACAAAGTACTTTTTACCACCTCTTGTTTGCACAAACTTTAAATCACATACATCTGTATGAATTAAATCTAACACTTCAGTGTTTTCTTTCAATCGAAGGAAAAGGAAGCCTTAGTCATTTTCGCTTCATACAAACTTGACGTTTTTCCTTAGTCAAATTCAGTTTAGGCAACAAATCAAGATTAATCATTCTTTGAATGATTTGTAATTAACGTGTCCCAAACACAAATGCCATAAACAAGAAGACTCAAGCATATAAGCAGAAGTAAATGCATTTTCATAGCCACTACGGCACAACTTTTTCTTTCTTGGGTACAATGGTAATAGCATTCATCTTAAACATTCTATCTGCCAAATACCCCTTCCCCAAGTAGAACCCATTCTTTGAAATAATAACTTTGTTAGACTCTAACACAAGTCTAAACCCATGCATCACCATCAAAGTGCCAGAGATCAAATTCTTCATAATATCAGGAACATGCAGAACATTCTGCAGAGTCAGAACTTCCCAGAAGTCAACTTCAGAACAACATTTCCTTCACCTTCAATCTTTGATGAAGCATCATTTCCCATGTAAAGTTGTGCACCATCAACGGGCTTGTATTCTGTGAACATTGCCTTGCTTGTACAAACATGTCTTGTAGCCCTCGTGTCCAGCCACCATGCGCAACGGATTTCCCACTATGTTGCATTCACTTACAACAGCACAAAGATCCAGATCTTCCATTGCACCAACAGATTTCGCCTTCGCTTTCTCTTGCCTCTTCTTCGGCTTGCGACAGTCACTGCTCTGGTGCCCCTGAATGCCACAGTGTAGCATTTTCCTGTGAAGTTCTTTGGCGATCTCTTTGCCTTTGTTGTTCATTCCCAACTTGCCTTTCTTTTTCTTCGTCGCCTCTGCGACCGTGAGCCTTTGTTTGACTAGAATATTGAGCAAACTTTTTCTCAGATCTGCGGTTTTGTCTTCTTCGATACGCAATCGAACAATCAAATCTTCCAAGGACATCTCCTTTCGCTTATGTTTGAATAGCTTCTGAATTCCCTCCACGAAAGAGGTAGCTTCTCAATCACAGCAGCAACAAGAAAGATTCACTAAGGGACATACCCTCTTCTTCCATTTCAGCTACTAACATCTGAAGTCCTCAATCTGAGAAACAACAGTATTGGAATCAGTCATCTTAAAATCAAGACATTTACCAATAAAATTTCTTCGCACCAGCATCCTCTGTCCGGTAGTTTTTGTCTAAAACCTGCTATAATGATTTTTGCAGTTTTAAAAGTACTATTACAGTCCATACAGAGAATTATCGAGACAACTTAAAATATGACTCAAACAGACGTAATCATTATATTTCCATGCTTCAGCAATCAAGCTATTCTGCATATTCACGTTCTGATCCTCGACTGGTATCACCACTGGAGGATCCTCGGTCAGCAACTTTGCCAGCCCCAGAGTTGTTTTAAAAAGAACAGCATCTTTTGCTGCCAACGTTTGAAGAAACTGCCTCCAAACTTCTTCGGTTTCTCAGCCTGTCCAACAGCAGGAGGAACATGAGCAGGAATGGCAGCGGGTGCAACTGAAACAGCAGGGTTCACTTCCTCGAACGGACAAGGTGCACGCCATTTGAAGGAGTTCAAACTTTCGTTCTCCATTTCAGATTCTGTAAATGCAATACAGAAACAAACACGAAACCGAATAGTCTCGTACAAGTAGAAAGCTTGTAAACGCAACCAGAAAACTGAAACAGATTACAGTATATATATACGAATTCGTCTTAAGAATGTTATATACTCTAACCAAAAGCAGTGTACTGTGTGTGTTTGTGTAAATTGACAAAACTGCAAGCAAAACCGAGGCGAGTCTAAGGACTCTGTCCTCAAGACGAATTGCTCCGGTATACTGTGCCCAACCAGTGAAGCAAACGTCTCCCAAGATACAACGGCAAACAGTTCACACGAGCGGCACTGCAGCGTAGGAACTCATCGAACCTGTAAATGCACTGACTTCACGATGACTATAAAGACCTAATGCAGCAGTATGTATGCGTATGTGCGAGGAACAGTATGTATGCGTATGTGCGATCGCAGTATGTCCAGGTCTTGGAGAAGCAGACCTTTATATAGGAGGGAAGGGAAAAAAGGTGCGGTTGAAGGCAGTAGTATTTAAACGTAGGACAGTCGGATCTGACGGTTTTCATCCACAGCCGTTAGATCGTAAACCGCAGCAGTTTTTAAACGGTAGACCGTGGATGAATAAACTGCTACCAGATACGATCTCAGCCTTTAGATCATAATCCGTGTAGACTACAATCAATAACCGTTAGATCTAGATGAAGAAACCGCTGCCGGATACGATCTCAGCCGTTAGATCATAATCCGTGTAGACTATGATCCACAGGCGTTAGATCTTGCGACGGTTATGATCAGAAATATTTCAACCGTTGGATCACTTGATTTATTTTTGTGGAAAAATGTAAAAGAAAATTTCTCCAAAAAGATAAGAAACCGGCCAGAGCCACGAAGCCACGAGCCCGAGCCGAGCCGAGCTGTCCGGTTGGCCGGACGGGCGGGCGGCGGCGCGCGCGTGTGTGGTGAACCTTGCCTGAGCTGCGTCTTCCCTCCGGTCAAAAACTTCTCATGCTCAAGGGCACATTTAAGAAGGCTCCAACTAAAACTATATATGGTGGCCTTTTCATCTCAAATAGCCAATGTGGTATTCCACTTAAGGAGTGATGTGGTCACTCTTCAAGAGGCCATATCACCACTTTTTCAATTTCTTCCAATTTTACTTCAATTTTGAGTATTAATTTCTCATTCACCCGGTATCGGAATCGAGTGATTCAAAAGCCTAAAGTCATCTACTTGTCACATAGATAATTTAGAAATTATTAGTTTTTATTTTTGATTTACGAACACTAAACATAATTAAGCTCAAAGTATGGTGGTTGTCAACTTTTGATAAACCCATTTGCCCAAACTTTTCCAATTTATTTCTTTCTCCAACTATCACATCTATCCATAGAACTGAAAATACGTTGAAGGGAATTGATTTCATCAACTTGGGAATCGATTCTCTTAGTTCAGTCTCGAGAGTTTTAGTTTTAGGTTTTTTTTTGACTTTTCGAAGTCGATTCTTATAACATAGAATCGGTTTCCGTATGTTGAATTGAAAACCTCACTGTAGAAGAGAAGAGAAGTAAAGGCAGACTCAAACTGACGTGGGATGAGCAGATTAGGCATGACTTAATAGAGTTGCACCTCTCTGAGGACATGGTCCAGGATAGGAATTCATGGAGGGAGAAGATTAAGGTTAAGGAGGGGTAGACAGGATATAGGCCATCTTAGAGCATACTTAGATGATTAGATAGTATTTGCACTTTAGTTTGACTTCACATATTTTGTTTTGGTCTTATTCTTTCAATTATTTGTGCATGTGCACTATTATGACTATGTTAATAGCGGAAGACTTTTGTACATATTTAAGTTGACTTTCCACTTGTTTGTTTATGTTCTGTCGTTGTTTTATATTATATGTACATATACAAGTTAGAAGTATTTTAATATCGGCAGCATCCTGTTTATATTTCCTGAATTACCTCACTAACACACTAACACATCATAACCGTAGTATTGAGCCGTTTATGTAGGTACATATAGAGCCGGGGGTCTCACTGGAAGCAAACACTCTATCCCCTGGGATGGAGGTGTTGTTTGCCTGCCATTTACCCTCCCGAGACCCTAGCGACAGCTTTTGCTGTCGTTGGGAAATACTGGGTTCGATTGATTGATTGATTGATTTCTTGGCTTCTTTATTTTTTACCCTCGAGGACTTCTATGCGTTTCTCAGGTTTTCCATGCTTCATTATCATCGATAATTCGCCAACAATTCTGAAACACGCAAAAAAACCAAAAATGTACTCCAAATAGGTAAAATTTATGAAAATGACTCTAAAAAGGAGAAAATATGAAATATGAACGAATAAGTGGTTAATAGCTATAACAACATTCTAAAATGAATAAAAAAATACCTGCAAGTATGCCTAAAATAGACTTATTAGCAAGCACAAAAATAGCTTATGGAGAGTGGTTGTTCCACTCATACAATAAGATACATACGTCTATTTACTAAGTTCGAAGTTCAAGATGATAGAACTGTTACACTTTGGAAATGGAGAACCAAAAAAATAAGGCATGGAGAACTTACACCTGACAGTGTGTGTAAGACTTGTTGATTGGAAACACATATGTCAAAGTTCCACAAACACCTTATATATTTTGGGGCTGCTCTATATGGTATTTGGAGACAAAGAAACACGAGTTTTCACATTAAATTGGCAAAGATTAGCAAAGTACAACAGAAGAAATCTTGCAATCCATTAGGTTGCTGTCTTTTATAGAATAATATAAGAAAAAACAAAACAATTTGGGAGGTGATCATCAATCTTAGCCTGTCTTTATAGATTTTCCCTAACTTGTTCAATCATATAATTCTAGTATTACTGTTATGAGTAGTAGTAAACCTATACTCAAAACTTGTTTCAATCATATAATTCTAGTATTACTGTTATGAGTAGTAGTAAACCTATACTCAAAACTTGAGGGTCTTTTGCTTTTGAATATGGAAGTTTCAATGGGTGACACTATTACTTAAAGCCATTAGTACTTTTAAAGAAGCTATGCTTGCTTTTTTCTATAGATATAACTGCAATTTTTTTGAGCAAGCTATGTTTGTTGTTTATTGAAGACTACTCTTATACAACGTGTAATTTGTAATTTGATTTATATGAAATTTTACAAAATTATCCTTCAATTTCGGTTACTTCAATTGTTTTACTATTTTGAGCAAGCTATGTTGTTTTTATTGAACAATCTACCCATGTAAAAGTGTGTTATTTGACTTTTATATGAAATTTTACAAAATTATCCTTCAATTCGGTTACTTCAATTGCTTTACTATTTTATCATTAAAAAGACTAAATTATCCTTTTATTCTGGTTACATAGTCGGAAAAAATGGTGGTTAGAGTATTACGTCTTTAAAAATTAAATGACCAAAATGTTACCAAAAGAGATTAATGACCAAAATTTTTCTATTGAAATAGTTCAGTAGCTTCTGGTATTCTGTAATTTTTTTATAGCAGTAACAGTTATATATGATTTGAGTGAGATAAAAAATGGTGTTTAGACCAAAAGTTCATGAATGTTACGTTTTTTAAATAGACCAAATGTTACCGAAAATAAGATTAGTAGCCAAAACATTTCTTAGAAAAATTTTAGTGGATTATTTATACTAAGTATTTATTTTATTTTTTATATAACAATTAAATACGATTTAAGCGAGATTAATAAATGGCGTTTGGACCGAAGGTTCAGGAAGGAGTTTGATTTTGCGGTCAGCGTCGCCGACTTCTAACTTCTGACGTCCTTAGTCACTCCAATGGCCGCCAGAAGTGTGTTGCTCAAGTATCTGAGGTTGAACGTTCACCCCCTGCAGCAATTTTCTTCTCAACACCATGGAGGAGCTCTCAGCGGCCCATTTGCTCGTTTTCGGAAGCACAGAAATTTCTCCGAAGAAGTCCGGGGTTCCTTTCTTGACAAGTCTGAGGTCACCGGTCGTGTTGTCTCCGTCGTCAAGAATTTCCAGAAAGTTGAACCCTCTAAGGTAACCTGGTATTTGGTTAAGCTAGAAATTGAAATTGTTAGTGATTTTTTTGGAGGTGAAATGTATACCGCTGAATGGTATTCTCATTTCATAAGGACTTTGTTAGAAATTGAAATTGTTGCGGAAGTTTTTTTAATTGTTTCTAAATTACTGTTTGACCAACTCTTAGTGAGCTAGATAATGTGGTTGGTTGCGTTACACATGGGGAGTGCTTGAGAAAATGCTTCAGCGGAGAAGAGTGAAGAAAAAGGTCTGGGTTCAGGATGTATTTATGGTTGTAGATTATTATCGCTTCATTCAGCCGCTTCTATTTTGATGGTGCATTAGTAGTGAAGCTTCTTTTATAGGCATACGCACCTCCTTCTTCCCTCATGTTAAATGCACCGTGACCTGATTTGTAATAATTTCAGAGTTACACTATAAGCTGGATAACATGTTCTCAACGAGTTAATACACTTGTCCCCAATTAATACGTCGTCAAAATTGAGCCAAACAGTGAAGAAAACATAGGCATATGAGGAATCACTTGAGTGAACATGCTTAGGAGGTTAAGACAACAGTAGGGGCAAAAGTAGATCAAAGTGGGGAAAAAGTAAAGAGAAAAGGGAGGAGAAACAGAAGGGTGGTGACTATGCAGGTGAGGAAGAACGGGGAGGCGAAACCAGGTGAGAAGCCAGTTAGAAGTTAAAGGTAAAAGGCAATTAAGAAAGAGCGTTCCAGGAAGGAGAGAAGAAGCAGAGAGGACAAGGGATAAGTCAAAGAGGAAGAACTAGGGTTACAAACTATCCTAGTTAAGGACAGTGAGTTTATTGAGTTGGAGGTGGCTAAAAGTGTGATAGCCTAGAAGCTATGTCGAACTTGTTTGAGCTACCAAATTCATGGCGGGACTTTAGCTTTCTGATAAAGATGAAATACCATATTCCGGCATAATATTGATAAAGTCAAGCAGGTATTGCTCTGTGATCCAATAATATGTTGAGCTCTTCGATTGCGGTGTTTATATGGAGTGCATTTGTGATTTAATGTGATATGTTATTTGGTGTAAAATTTTATTTATGTTCGTCATTGTTTAGGTGTTTTCTATAATTTCAAACTTCTTTCTGTGGACATTTAAGTGGCAATCTAGGATTAGGCCGTCTCTATAAACTGCTGCGGGGTTCTTATTCAAGCAATGAAGTAAGCCACGTATTTTCTTTTAATCACAAGAACCAAAGCATGTGCAATAAGTTTCTAAAATTCATATCTTGTTGCTTTAGCTGCGAATCGGCATATGGAAACTTTTCATTGTCAAAATGACGTTAGCAACAAAATGTTCTCAAGCATTAGGTGTAACGTATGCTTTTAATATAGAAAAGTCTGGTTCGAAGTTGTAAACAGTATATAGGTCCACATATCCGGGGCATCTGTTTGAACTTCTATGATTGGAAACATCTTTTTCGCATGTATACTCTTACCAAGTCTCACTTAACACTCAAAATGTTGTTCCTCATCATTCCTTCTACTTTATTTACAGCTGTGAAGATAATACTTCCCTGAGTGTTTTCAAACACCTTTGGCATCTTCGAAATTAGCAAATTGAGAAAAAAAGATACAAACAGGGAGAAAATTTAGCATGATAGACTTGAGGATTTGTTTTGTTTGTCAATAACAATAATCTTCTTAAAATTTGGCTGGATGTGTTTGTTTATTTTAAAATGTCTTCTCAGCCTCTAGTTTCTATCTGCTCCTTTTGAACCAAGGTGATGCAGGGGGTTGGTTATTTTAAAATTTCCCTTGTAAATAGAGGGGACGGACAATAAAATTCAGAATTTGGGCCAGAGGATGTAAGATAGGGATGCACATCTTAGGTTAAAGGTCGATGCAGGCTCTACTTGCTGACGCAATGGTTCATGATAAATTGACGGATTGCACGAAGGAGGAAAAGGAAAATTGCATTAAACAATTAGATTAAGTGCTCCATAGTTCAGATCGGAGAACTTTGGGCCCTCTTTGCCTTTCAAGGAAATATATCCCTGCGTGGTGTAAAAATTTATAATAGTTTCATTTTTCGTTCTTACTACCATTGGTCTAGAAATTTAACTCATGAACCAGGGAACCTTGAGTTAAACACGTGAAGGTGGACGCACGGTCACTGAATTAGATGAGTAGTAGGATTAGGGATCTAGATGTTGTCAGTCTACTTATGCGTGGTTAACCTCGTTGTTGAAAAACCAACAAACCCAGTCTTTATTATTAAGTGATGCAACTGACTTCAGGATGGAGCTGACCTGGTGAAAAAACTTGTGTGAGGTTTGGTAAACTATTTACAGGACGCACTTGTACATTCTGACTGTTGAGTTGTGGTTGTATTGCAAAAGGATTGCTGTTCTCAAGAGAACAAAATGTGAAACAAGACTGAGAGAGAAAAACTGATCTATTTTTTTTCCATTACTTGTTCCGGTATAAATACACCTCCATACAACACCCTATCCGTTCAAATCCCATGATTGTAGGGATTTGATATTTCTATCCTAACTAAAAGATTCCATCATATCTACTCAAATCTTAGGCTATCTAACTAATTAATGTGATAGGTGCCAGGGTACTTTGCATTCATATTACAACCGTATATTTCCAAAGAAAAAACCCAATCTAACACCGCCCCTCAAGCTGGTGAGTAAATATTAATCATTCCAGCTTGCCAACTAGATTCTCAAAGTTTGGTTTGTGTAAACCCTTTGTTAGGATATCTGCTATCTACTGCTTAGTTGGGATATACATCATACAAAAGCTTCCACCATCAATCTCCTCTCGGATAAAATTGCGATCTACTTCTACATGTTTCGTGCGATCATATGATGAACTGGATTGAAGGCAATACTCACACCTGCCTTATTATCAGAGTAGAGTGTTGTGGGATTTTCTCCTGAAACTCCCAATTCCTCTGATAGTCTCCTTAGCCAAATTCCCTCACACACTCCATGAGCCAAAGTACGAAACTCTGCCTCAGCAGTGCTTGTAGCCACCACTGACTCTTCTTACTTCGCCAGGTAACCAAATTACCCCAGACATAGGTACAATATACCGAGGTAGATCGTCTGTCCACAGGTGAGCCCGCCAATCTGCATCTGTGTAGATTTGTAAGCCCCTCTGCATATTTTTTGAAAGAATAAGCCTTTGCCTGGTGTCTTCTTGAGGTAACGCATGATCCTGGTACAACCTCTAAATGTCTCTCCTCAGGAGAATGCATAAACTGTCTTACTACGCTGACAACAGATGCAATGTCTGGACGTGTATGAGATAAGTAGATCAGCTTACCAACCAGCCGTTGATAGCGTCCCTGGTCCACCCTGCTTCCCTCATCTTCTCTTAACTGGAGATTTGGTTCCATAAAGGTGTCAGCAGGTCTGCATCCCACCATACCAGTTTCCTTGAGGAGATCCGTTACATACTTCCTCCGAGATAGCAATTCCAGTAGTACTTCTCGCCACTTCCATTCCAAGAAAGTAATTGAGCTGACCCAAGTCCTTCATCTCAAATTTGCTAGAAAGATAACCCTCTAGTGACCCGATTTCTACATGGTCATCCCCAGTAACAATTATGTCATCGACATACACGATTAAAACAGCTTGTTTACCACTGGGACTATGTTTGTAGAACATGGTATGATTCGTCTGAGCTTGGTGAAGCCCACGAGCCTTGACTGACTGTGTAAACTTGCCAAACCACTCCCTGGGTGATTGCTTCAACCTATAGAGTGATTTCTTCTGGCCCTCTCAAATCCTTGGTGACATGTCTATGTATACCCCTCATGTAGATCATCATTTAAAAAAGCATTCTTCAAGTCCAACTGGATAAGAAGCCAGTTAAGGCATGCGGCCAGGGACAACAGTACTTTAATTGAGGTTAGTTTTGCCACAAGTGCAAAAGTTTCTTTATGGTCAATCCTATGCATTTGAGTGAAGCCTTTAGCTACAAGTCTGGCCTTGTACCTATTGATACTCCCATCAAAATTAAACTTGATGGTGAAGACCCACTTACACCCCCACTGGCCGCTTTCCATTTGGCAAACTTACCACCTCCCAAGTATGGTTTTCCTCTAATGCCTTGATCTCATTGAACAGATGCTGTCCATTTTGGATGTGCGAGTGCTTCCCCAATGTCTTTAGGAATGTTTTTTGCAGTCAGGGTTGCCGTGAATTCTGAGAAAGTAGAAGATAGTCTGTCAGTGGAAACGAACTTAGACATGGGGTGATGGGTACATGTACTCTTCCCTTTCCTCAACGCAATGTGTAGATCAAGTTTCCATGTTTCTTGTTCTTGTTCCTCTAGACCCTGACTTCACCTTGGCCTTCTTGGAGAGGTATCTGATCCAATGTTTGGATATGCTGGGAGTTGGTGGGGTCACCACCATCCCGAGGCTTTTGTTTGCGAGAGTAGACTAGGAGCCTGGGACTGGGAGCAGTACTTTCGTTGTGGATATAGATTGTATAGGTATGATACTATGAGGTAGGATACTTAGTGTTTGTGGTTGTGATTACCCCCTGAAGCACTTGTGGGGTTTTGTGCTTCATCCATGACTGGATATGAATATGGAGTAGGAGATGGATGCGAGGAGAACATGGGATCTGTCCACCATTTTTCCCCGGATTGGGAGGAAGGAAAGAAGGGCACATACTCATGGAAGCTTACGTCCAGGAAGACTACAATCCATCGCATAGAGGGAAAGTAACACTTACACCTCTTTTGAGTGAGTGAATGGTCAACGAAAACACATTTATGAGCCCTAGGAGAGAGCTTAGATGGATTAAGCGTTCTATCGTGAACATATACTATGCAGCCAAAGGTCTTGAGTGGGAGAGATTGACCACCCCGGAACATGGGATAGTTTGAATAGAGACGGGACATTGGTGTTTGAAATTGAAGGGTTTTAGATGGAAGACGATTGATGAGGTGACAGGCAGTTAGGATAGCTTCACCCCATAAGTATTGAGGGACATTCATAGTGAACATGAAGGCCCTGACAACCTCTAGAAGTTGTCTATTTTTGCGTTCTGCCACTCCATTCTGCTGTGGAGTATAAAGACATATACTTTGACGAATAATACCGTTAGAGGCTAGACAAGTACTGAGAGCATGAGTAAAGTACTCAGTTCCATTGTCAGTCTGTAGGAGTTGAATTGTAGTCTGAAATTGATTTTTGATTAGGGAGTAAAAGGTTTGAAAGGTAGTCAAGACTTCAATTTTATCCTTGAGTAAGTAAACCCAACAAACTCGAGTATGGTCATCAATGAAAGTGATAAACCACCTTGAGCGTGACACAGCCTTAACACGAGAGGGTCCTCAAATGTCACTGTGTATAAGTGAAAAAGAGTGTGTAGCTGTATAAGGCTTAGTAAGATAAGAATTTTTTATGTGTTTGGCAAATTGACGCGCATCACAGTGAAATGGCAACGAATCTTTATTATTAAACAATGATAGAAATTTTTTTTTTGAGATAGAAAAGACTAGGATGCCCCAATCGTTTATGTAATAACATAGTGTCAGTAGTGCCTGAGTGATAGGTGGCTAATACATTGTGAGATACGGGCTTATTCAAGAAATTGGAAACTGATCTTCTCTCACTGCTGTCTTCTTCCTCAAGATAGTAGGCCTCCCTCTTCTTAGCAATGCCAACCATCTTCGCTAATCCCTGCTCTTGCATTACACACAAAGTCTCAGAGAAGTTAACATTACATGGATGATTTCTGGCTAGTTTGCTAACTGAGATGAGGTTACACTGTAGGGTAGGGACATGGAGAACACGCTGAAGTGTTATTAAGGGTGTTATCCGAATGGTCCCTTTACCAGCAACACAAGAGTGTGTTCCATCCGCCAGTTTAACCTTTAAGTCCGCATGGCTGGGAGTATAGGTCCAGAATAATGAAGGATTACCTGTCATATGGTCTGAAGCCCCATTATCAAGTATCCAGGGTTCTCCTTGTACATAATGTGCCATACCTTGTGGGGTTCCATTCCCTGTTTGGATGGCCTCAGTCTTGGGCTTTAGTAAGTAAAGCAGTTGTTCGAGTTGCGTCTGATTAATAGATGCCCTGTGCGGACCTTTGTCCACGGACGAGGTTCCCTCAGTAAAGACGTGAATCCTCAACCATAGGTTGGTTTCCTAGGCTTCAGTTATGTGGGTTTGTCATGAAAGAACCAACATTCTCCTGTGAGTGGCCTAGTCTGTTGCGTAGTGAGAGCATTTAGGCCGTGAGGTTGGACGAGTTGAGGTGATCCTAGTGGCCAGGGTTGAGTTATCTATAGGCCTGTCAAGTGGGACAGACAGAGTAACCTTGTGCTCTTCAAGCATTATCTGTCTCCGGCTTTCCTCTCTTCTTACTTTCGCAAATGCTTTATTTAAGAGTGGCAATGGCCTTCTGCCAAGTATACGTCCTGTACTTCATCCAGTTCCTTGTTCAACCCAGCCAGGAACTCATACAAACGCTCCTTCTCAAGGTGTCCCTTAAACTTGAGGTTGTTTTCAAGGTCAGCCCAGTCTGCTTCATAATGTAAATCCAGTTCTTGCCAAAGGAGTTGTATAGCATTATAGTATTCTGTAGCCAAATCATAGTCACAATCCTAATCAAATCATATCAAATGATATCAAATCAACTATAAACTAAGAAACTGAATGATGAGAATCACAACTAAATATATTTAATCTTGGATTGCTTCCGCAATTATGATGCATATCTTCTTGATTGATTGTATTCATTGTAGAATCTTCTAACATCCCCTCAAGTTGAGCATTGAGATTTCCAATGCTTAACTTGCGTAATACCTTAGTCAAATTTTTGATTTAGAATGTCACCACCTTTACCTCCTAATTTTTGACACCTGTCAACTCTTCATCCGACGGTCCTCCACGAAAGTAGTGATCTCTTTATCATAGCTTACGGTGCACCCAATCTCACTGAATTTGTGCTCTTTCTTGGATTTTGACTTCATTCAAACAAATTAGTGGACTCATTGTACCCGTATTTATTGAATTCATCCAACGGAAGCAAACCGTTTCTGTCGCTCATTCTCAAATAGAGTTCTGGGCTGTTGAAGTCAAAGTGGAGAGACCTCCAAGGTTCAGCCTGGTGAGGGTATGGTTTTGCATATTTCGCAGGCTAATCTTGGGGAGTTGAAAAAAAGGCAATGGATTTATTTGCATATTTGTCAATGTTGATGGAAAGAAGCTTGTTATTGGAAATATTTCAGCCAAAGAGTTGCCACAACAACAATTTGACTTGGTATTTGATTGAGATTTTGAACTCTCTCATAATTGGAAAGGGGGCGGTGTCTACTTTTATGGATATAGGGTTGCTAACCCTTGAAAAGGATTCTGCTGCTGCCAGGAATATGGGTTCAGAGTCACTTAATGATGAGAGGGATGACGATGGCTCAGTGTCGGATGACGATGAAGATGATATTGATTTCGGAGACGAGGATGAAAGTGATGAAGAGACACCTACTAAAGTTGATGCTGGGAAGAAGAGGTCTTCTGAATCTGAATCTGAAACTCCTGTTATCAATAAAAAAGCAAAGGTGGCCTCTTCTCAGAAAACTGATGGCAAGAAGGCTGTGGTGGTCACGTGGCAACACCCCCCTTCATTTTCTCAAGAAGTTCTTGAGATTTTAGAAGGGTTTGTGTAGAATTATGTATTTTGTTTGTGGGATTCAATGAGTTGGGAAGATATTCTTGAGGGACTAAGTTTTTTTCTTTTTCTTTTTATTTGGATTTTGGTTTGAAATGGGAAGAAAAAGAGAAAATTTGAGTTTGAACTTTGACTTTTTTTTTTGGTTTAGGCGACCCTTACACATTGATTTGGTCAAAGTAATTTTGATTTTGGTTTCTTTCTTACATCGGTATTTCGATGAAGAAAAGAAAAATTTCTGGATTTCTACAATTGAAAAAGATTTCAGCTGTTCACATAGAGGATTTCTTTGGAATGGTTTTGGGTCCTACGGATCAGACACATCACTCTGATACCATGAAACAAGACATAATGAAGAGCAAAGAGAGAAAACTGCTCTAACCTTTTCCATTACTTGTTCCGTATTAATACTGTTAGTGTATGTGCCCTAGGCCATGATTTGGATATTTATGTTATACATTTATTATTAATAAAAGAGGTTTTATTATCATTATTGTTGGTTCGTATGTTACACAATTTTGATATATGTCCCCGATTCATTATTGTTATAGAGATAAAATAATTTATAATCAGTATGAGTATTGATTTGATAATCATGAGATGATTATGTGTATGGTGATACAAATCAATTTCATAGATACTTGTTAGAGAACAGTGTATTGGATAGACCCATCATGAGATTACTACATGGATTAGCGTCATAAGTAAATCTCATGATAGTCGTGTTTTAATCTTTTGACTTGAGATTGTCATAGTTTCCAATATAAGGACTATTATATTTTGACATGATCAAACGTTATCCGTAGCTGGATATAATAAAGGTCATGATTGAATGTGATAGAAATTATGTAGAGGATATTGAACAATCAAGATAGGATTTGTCCCTCTCTTTTGAGAGAGATATCTTTGGGCCCCTCGATTAGTGAGACTGTGAAATACATGGCCGTGCTCAAATGAATTGATAGTGTGATCAATATCATTTGTTTTATCAGTCTACTTAGAGATCGGGTAATCATATGTTTGAACAGTATCAGTATGACGCTGACCATGACTTATGTTCAAAATAGATATCGTGTGACAAAGGGATTAATGCATGTACTATTATTAGGCTAGTTGGACTTTACTCGTATTGATTGGGTAGTCGTAATGTCTTGCTAGAGACCAATTACAACTTGTTGGTTTAATGGAGATTTAACTGACTGCCAATTAATATGGGCCTATCGGGTCACACACAAGAATGCGTATGGCTGAGATTAATAATATTAATAATATTAATATTGGATATTAATTATTATTATTATTATCGTTTTAATATTAATAATATTAATATTGGATATTAATTATTATTATTATTATTTTCGTTTTTTTATGTATATATTTATATCATCGGATAATAACAATAGAATCCATATCTGATATGGATTTTGATTGGTTTTTATCTAATCCTAACGGAATCCGTATTTGGTGCGGATTATGATAGGCATTAACCAATCCGATTTGGAATCGGATTTTGATATCTATATATATGTACATAGCCTGCTGTGTCTCGTACACAACATAGGACAGAAAAACGAAACCCTAGAATCGTTTTTGAGAAAAGCCGAGTTCTTCAGCCGCGCCGTTTCAAGAGCTAGCACTCCGGGCGGAAGCATTCGTGTGGATACCGACAGAGGGTGATCGTACAATCGCACCTCCTACGTTTGCACGTTCTACGTCTGCAGATTTCGAATCTATAGAGGTATGATTTTTGGTTTCTTTCATCGAATTAAACGAACATCATGGATCCTTGGTAGGAAATCAGAGATCAAGTTTTGTTTTTCCGCTGTGCGTTTTGCAGTGATCTTGTCGGATTTTCTAACAAATACATCTCCATACAATACCCTATCTGTTCAAATCCCATGATTGTAGGGATTTGATATTTCTATCCTAACTAAAAGATTCCATCCTATCTACTCAAATCTTAGGCTATCTAACTAATTAATGTGATAGATACCTGGGTATCTTACATTCATATTACAACCGTATATTTGAAATCAAGCACCTAATCTAACAAAATGTAATGATTATATGCAACCATTTTTGAAGATGTTTGCATAATATGAAATGTCAATACATATTTCACTTCATTGTAGCAGTTTACGAAGTTTTCGCCTGATTTTTATTCTTACCTTGTGTAACAAACTATTATCAGTTGTGCATCTTTCCGGGAAGTCTTACTGGTTTTGGCCATATGCATGACTACGAAAATCACATCTCAGAGCTTGACAGTTAGACAATATATATGTGCTCAATTGCGATTATGTTAGGCGGTTTTCACGGGCTCATGGTTCTCCTTTTGTCGTTTTATTTAGTAATTAAACAATTTTAGGCATTGAAATACTAGCGTTTGATGGGGCTACCATGTGACTTCTCTGGGTTATATAATATGATCCTCTAGGAATGAGATTTGGCTGATGTTTTCACTAATTGTGGCTGGATGTAGTTACTGCTGCTACTTTACATTGTATTCATCTTATATTATTGACAGAATTTGAACTCAAACTGTCTGTCTCTATGTGATTGTTGGGTAACCATCTGCTTCAGTCATCTTAAGTATTATCCTGTATGTTTGGGAAGGGCAGACTTGTAGTCGTTGATTCTAGATCTGAGGTTGCTGACTGAAACTGACTGCCAGGATCATGACTGAAACTGACTGCCAGGATATTTCATTGGTCATGTCATTTAGCTGTCCTTCTAGATGCTGAAGTTCCTTTTTTGGTGGTTGTTCACACCTCACATTTTGGTTTAGGAATCTTGGTGGGTGGACGCCCAAGGAATTTGGTTTTTGTTATATCTCTTCTAGAGTGTATGCTGAGTCATATCATCTCCATTTTGCTAGACATGACCTAGGTTTCAAACCATGTGTTTAATTTGGAGAAACTGTTGACCTAAACCTAAACCTATCAAATCTCCTGTTTTTGGTTCGCCCGTCAGTTGTGGTTTGGGTTTCAATTGTGGGTTTTCCGGTTTTGCCCAGTTTTCCATTTTCTAACACTGGTTCCAGCCAAACCTAAATGGTTCGTTGTGGTTAACGTTTGGAAAATCAAAACCTTAACCGAACCTAGGTGTTAAGACTTGGATTATGGTTTGGCTATTTTGTTTCCGGTTCTGCTTTCAAACTTGTTAGGGTCATGCTATGCTTGGCTAGCCAAGTGTGTAATTTTTACACATCTTAGAGTTTACATTATGATATCTAGTCATTAGAATACTGAAGAATGTTGAGAAGGGGACTTTTGATTGAGTACGCGTTAGATACCTTTGACTTTGATCATAGGTTTAGATTATGGTGGTTATTATGTTCTTTGTGTGGTCTTTTTTCTTGTCTAATTGGAACATACTGCAGGTTACACCCAATGCACATTTCCAGAATGACCTGGGTTTAGATAGTTTGGACACGGTGGAGATTGTGATGGCTCTCGAAGAAGAATTCGGATTCGAGATTCCGGATAATGAAGCGGACAAAATCAACTCTATCAATCTTGCTGTGGATTTCATTGCTTCTCATCCTCAGGCCAAATGAGAAGATCCACTGCCTTTCTACCAACCCTTCAATTCTGTTAATTGCTTCAGATTTGTACTTTTGCCCTCAGTTCTTTTATATTACTCTCTTTCTGGTTCTCCGGATTAGCTGTATTTGGCTAATTGCAAGGTAGCATTGCTCATCAGTAGGTGATTGCAGCTGCTACTGATATAGCTAAAAAATAAATGGCTTTGGGGCATTCAATTGGGGAGGGGGCTCTCTGTCCATGTTGCTTGCTTCACGCAAAAGCGCAACACTGTTTTTGCTTGGGGTAGAAACGTCAGTTTTGCATTTTCAGAGCCAAAGGTGTATGCCATTTTAAGTTTCCAGACGCTGCATATTTTACAAAATCATGACTGAGAGGAGGGACGTTTACTCGTCCTAAGAGGTTTACTCTTTATAAAATTATGTTCTATCTGATCTTTTATCTCATTTTTTTGTTTTAGTAACGCAAATATAGTGGTAGTGGATGTGATTAAAAAAATGTCAATTTTTTTGAATATTTACTAGACTAATGAATCTAATGTAGGTAACTCTTTATATGTTTTAGAATGTTGTTTCATCTATGCATGTACCTATAGAGTCTCGGGTCTCACTGGAAGCAAAATCTGTATCTTTTGAGATGGAGGTATTGTTTGCTCGTTTCTCATCTTTTTTATATTTTAGCGATATCTTTTGATTTCGTCGGGATATTACTGAGTGTGGTGGTTGTTGTTGATATAATAAAAATGTCAATTTTACAAAAATTTCTCCACTTTTGAACTTTACAACTGGTTGCAACCCTTAATCAACGAGTTGTATCTTTCTTGAGACTTTTAGCTACTTAGAGAGTATATGACCATATGGTCAGCTTCGGATTTTCTACGCAACTTTGGGTACGCAAGTTCCAAACGTGGCTGTTGTTATTTGTAAAACTATGTGAGTTGTATATTCTTATTCAATACTTGTATCATTTGATGATGCCATGTGAATTGTTAAAAGCATGTGAAGTGCATGGCTAACCTAATAACGAAAGTTTAAGCATGTAGGTTTCAGATCTAAGTGGTAGTCATTTCAAATTTTTTTGATTCTCCTTCATATTCAGGTAAGAATCCGAATCTACCTTTATGTTTAAGAGGATGAGAAGAAACGACTCTCCGAAGTGCAGATTTTCCTAATCATTTCTCATCTAGTAACTCTACAAAGATTGAAGTTGTTAAAATAAGTTTTCAACTCTTTTCATCAAGTCTCTAATCCGAGTTAAATTTTAATCCTAACTTAGATTATTTCAACAGCTAGAAAAGAATCAGAAGATAGGATTATTGTATCTAAATCCATCGGATACAAATCGTAAACACAGCAATCTTTGCTTGCTGCGACAAGAATCAAAATTTTCACAAAAACTCCCGTATGTCAACGTTTCGGTCACCAATTCATGAGGTTTTTTTTTTTTTTCCCACCAAGCCAATTTTTCGATGTTGCTTTTTTGGTATGGTTTTATTTTGCTTATGAACTCAACAAGGTTGTTTTGGTTTGAAACTTCAAGTAAGCTAAACTAATGGTGTAAGAAAAAGTTCTATTCGGTGAGAAAAAAAAGGAACCAGTGTGTTATTTGTTTAATGCATTGATAATTTATCGGGTAGATAATTTTTTTGACCTTAGCAAATAGACCTCATTTTCTATTTGGGGAAAGGCAATCTCTTCGTAGACAGTTGTTATATGAAGAAAAGAATGACGAAAGTAAACCTATTGAAGGTAATTGTGAAGATTATGGACATTAATGGCATCAAAGAGTAAACATCATTCACTTCAGCTGCTTGTTGAAATTATTCCGAAAATGGGGATGGAATCTGAAAACCGAAGAGAAGCTCTCAAATTTTATTTATGCACATGCTAGACGAGTGGGGTTTAGTGTTAGAAACGACAAGATATTACAATGATAAACAAGGACATTTAAGTGTTTGGTTGGGGGTATGGTATAAGGTTATGGGTTTGGAGTAACCCAAACCCATAAAAGTGTTTGTTTTGGGAATGGGGGGCATGAGTTTCCGTTTGATCATCCAAGTATTTGATAATGCATATCGTTTTTTTTTTGCTCTCCTAGCCCCTTGTCTATCAATATTCAATATGGGGAAATTGAGGGAGAAGTGGAGGGGTATGGGCCGAGGTCAACCGCCGTCGGCACCGTCGGAGTCCGCCGACCGCCGGCCGGAGTCACTATTCGCGGTCGGTCAATTTTTCTGGCCGCCATACATTCATAAGCATTTTCAATTCGATACGTTTCCTAAACACCACAATGTCTATCATAGCCACTCTTACTTCAATACCAAAAACTATCAATTTTAGGTCCAAACTCATATACTCCAAACCTGTACCCTAACATACCCATTCCCATTCCGATTTCGATACCTAAATAGGGAACTAACCTTAATTCATAAGATTTTCTATTGTTTATCCTCAAAGAGAAGTGAGGAAAGATTATCGTGATCCTTACTTAAAATGGTTCAGAAATTAGGTATGGTTGCTTGGCTATAATAAAAATCAACAAGCAGCAAAATAAGCATTTTTCGTGTGATTGAATTTGCAGGGACAACATAATAACTACCTCTCAAGTCTAAAGAAAACGCAGTTTAGATCTCATAGAAAAAATATCTGGAAATCAGACATATGAATTGAAATTGTAAATAGAGTCAGTATTGCACCAAGTGGCAATTATGTTGTACCGTAACAACTGCACAAACATTACTAAACGAAGGGGGGATGAATAGTTGTTAGCAACAATTTCACCATTTTTAGACGTTTTAGAAAATTCATCTGAAATTTTCAGAATGAGTATCCGTTTTTTAAAATTTTGCCAATTCTGAGTACACAACACAAAAATTATGAACATTTACATAAATAAACTTCAACATATTAAACACAATTTTATCCAAAATTAAGAAAAAATAAGGATGTTTAACGCTTTAAAATAAGTATAAACTCTAAAGTGCTCAGACTTGACAGAATTGAACAGAAAGTTGGTAAACTTGCAAGACTTTATGTGCTCACTCAAAAAGATTGATGTTTTTTTCCAAATCAAACCTTAAGATTTCTAGTTTAAGACTACAAAAGGTTTTGACCAGAAAAGATGTTTAAACAAATTTAAAAGACACATTTTAAAAAATAGTCCAATCTGTCAACAGAATGAAGCGATAATGGTTCAAGACTGAATGACTAAATTTCTTAGCTCAAATTTGAAAGATTCTTCTTACAAATGAAAACTAACAGTTGTTGAAGCTTATTACCACAAAAAATTCAAGAGTTTAAACGACGTTTTTACTTGTTCAAACTGAACTGTCTTAAAGGAAAAATAAAGAAGAAGACAATAACACCGAAGATTTATCTTGTTCTGTCAATGTGACATACTCCAGACTCATGGAACACATTTCTTGGATTTTCACTATCAAATAGTCACATTTCACCTAAAAAAGCACTTGATTCCTTGGATTATACACCAGCCCAATCAAGATTTAAACACAGCACCTTAACAATAATAATCAATAAAAAGCTTCATCACTTATTGATGTTAACCTATAAATGGTAATCAATTACAAGTTTTATAGATAAAAGAGGTACGATTGCAGCTAAATAAAAACTCAAAATAATACAACTCAGCTAAAAGAATGAAGAACTAGAATGGAGAACAAGAATAAGAAGAGAGGAAGAAGACAATCCAAGGTGAAAATCTTCCTTCGTCTTCTTCCACTCCTATTTATAATTGTGAGCACTTCTTCAGGTGATTATGATGTCCACATTGTCGTCATTCTTACTTGTCTTTATTTGACTAGATGAACACCTCACCCCTTTGAACATTTGGCACCTTCAAAACATTTGATTGGAACACCAATATTAGCTCCTTATGGTCGAAAATTTCACCAAGAATGATATGGAAATTGAGTCTTCAAAATGATACTACCTTCCATCTTGTTCTTTCTCCGCTCTTATCCCCACCATTCTTCTTCAAATTCTTAACCACTGAGAGCTGACCGTTTTAGCCCTTTTGGATCATTATCCAGCCAGAAATAAGGACACCTATGTTGCCATGTTGGCAGCTTTTGGCAAACAAGTCGGTTTTCACGTGTTTCGTTTGGTTTCATGTAGTATAGTCTTGGATATATGTCAAAATTTGATTTTGTCCGCCTCACACATACATATATGCACCTTTTTGTGTTTTAAAATGAGTGAAAAAATTAGATTTTATGAATAAAAATGAATGGATAACTGTAGAGTCAATTGCATAGTAAATGTCATCATTTGATCCAAACAAATTCTCCTTTTCCCTCCTCAAGTGTGACTGATTTTTTTTTGTAACAAATTTGACAAATATTCTGTCAAAAATAATAGCAAAGAAGCCAAGATAATGTATATAAGAATACATGAAGACCATATAATATGATAAAATAAATGTCATACTTTGATAAATAAGAATTCTGAGAAAACCAAAGTCTGTTGAAGACCATAAATACCATATATAAGAAGACCATATAGTAATCATTTTAGCATTACACAGAAAATAAGCTTGTGCAAATGACCAAAATGTTCTTGTAATTAAAATGACAAAAGTGACCTTAAACCCCGAATTCGCATAATTTAAGGCAAATGCTCTTGTAATAATAATTGTGTTTTCTGTCCTTTTATCTTTATGTATTCTTCTTGTAAATAACCTTACAACATCTCAGAAGTAATATTTGCTCTTATGGTAAGTAATCAAACATCCACGGCAAGTTACGACAGTATATATCAAGTTTATATACAGAAGGATTATACATGTAACAAAAATTGCTCACAAACTTATCATTTAGGGAAATTATTCATCATAAAATGTTTACAATCTCAATCATAATTAAGAAAATTATTTTAACCTAGGGTGACATCATTGATCTATGTTTCAAATTTTGAGACTGGTGTATACATCTGATTAAAACCATATTGTTCAGATGAGAGATCGATGTCTGTAATATGGTTCAGTTTAATCCGTCTAACGTTGATGGATTTATGAAGGGTATAAAGTGTACTCTCGATCGATCTACATGTTTCAGATTGAAAGATCGATGTCTTATAGTAGACCTTCAATTTTGATCTTTACACAGAACAATCAATCTATGTCTCTTTTGAGAGACTGAACACATCGATCCATCGAGTGCTTCAATTTGAGAGCTTGATGTTACTTCTTTGTTTGTTTAATCATTTGTTATTTTCAAAATATAAAGTACTTTTCAACATCTTTTTACAATTCATTAAAAAGTTTATCATTCACATAAATCATGCTTTAAAATCATTCAAACTTATACATAACATTCTTCCCATTGAATGATTTTCAAAATAATGTTACCTGAATCTAAACACATACACGTACCACTTGTTTTAGACATATAAGTTTTGCACTCGAAACGTATTTTTACCACTTATTTCAAACATGTATGCTTGATCAAACATCTAACTCCTATCTCCCAAAAACTTCTATGCAAGCTGTTATGCCCCAAAATTAGTTACGTCGAACGTGTTTTTAATATCGCACTTAGTATTGATATATGACTAAATTCTGGTAGGACATTTTATGATTGCATGTAGAAATTTAAAATAAGACTAGTAAGTAACAACTTAATTTATTATGACAAACTAAAGCAAAAGAAAAACACGACACAATAATTTAGCACTACTTAATAAAAGAAAAAATAAAATAAGACCATAAGAAAAAAATATATATCCCTACATATACATACATACATATGTATGTATGTATGTAGTGTATGTATGTATGTATGTATGTATGTATGTATGAATAAGGCGGACGAATGAAGAAGAATTTAGATAGATTAATACCCCAATAAAATACCAAGTATAGAAATTGTGTAGGAATCAAATGATGGAATTTTATCTACTATAACCACCCCAACCCACCTCTTGGAAGGCTACTAATGCAAGAAGAAGATAATTATTGTCTTGTTTTAGCACATGAAGCAATCATATTTATACCAAAAGACTTCCATCTCTTGACACCATTTCTTACATTATTCTTACAACTCAACACAACCAAAGCCACTCCCTCTTTTATCCTTATGGCCGGCACTTTAGTCAAGACAAGGGGGAAGATTTGTATTTCTTACACTCCACCTTTCTTACATTTTTAAGACAAGTAATCATCAAGTCTTCTTCCAACTCCTTCCAAACTTTATGATGGTCTTCTTCCCACTCCCATTATACCTCTCACCCACCCCCTCCCTATAGATTGAAAGAAGACTCTCTTCTTCCTCTCATTTCACACTTAGCAATATTTCATCCCCAAGACAACTCTCTTTCCTCTCTAAGAAGGAAAAACAAAGTCTTCCAACCTCCATTTTAGCCCTTGGCCGAGTGTGTAGCAAGGAAAAGCAAAGAGGAAACTTCTTCACTTCACCCCACACCATCATTCAAGACAATACTTAGAATATCTTGCTTCATCCAAGTGTGTTGGCTGAATTTTATAGAGCCAAGGACCAAGAAGGAGCAATGTAAGAAATCCATATAGAATGAGTTTAAGTTCTTCTATTTATCACTTTCCATAGCTGCTCACTAACCTCTCACGTTTACCCCCCAAACCCGTGGCTTATTTAAGGAGGAAACGAGCAAGTTTTCTCCAATCCAAGGGAGAAAAATCTTCAGTTTCATTCTAAGAACTAAGTGAGAAAGGCAAGTAATCTTCCTAGATCTTTCATGGATTTTCAAAAAATAAGGTATCTATGTTCATATTAAAGTTGAATCATTCATGATGTACTTTCAATGTTTTAGCAGCAAGAATATGAAAGAGTTATGTTTGTATGTGATGTATAAGATGTGATGTATAAATCCACATGAAGATGTTCAATGATAAGAATATGGTCTCACATGTATAAATGAAAATGAATGACCAACTCTTATGTGGTTATATGTAGGAAATAGTAAAAGAATACGAAATTTGAAATATGTTAAGAAAAGTGTACTAAGAGCCCTAACTTTGTGACATTTGTTTATGTTTTTTCCCATGATGATCGTCATATGTATTTGGTATGCGTTCTCTGTTTTTAGGGTTTTGTGGTCGTGATTTAACATGTTTAGAGATGCATTATAATCATGACTATATGCTAGATCACAAATGTTGTTTCTTGATGATCATCATGTTCATATGCCCATATATGTAAATACGGCCAAAAGGCAGTTGTGGCCTCTTTTTACTTGAGCTTGATCATCCATATTATGATGATATATAATCTTGATGATCATAGTTCGAGAAGGTATGGTTTTCATGGTTTCTGTCATCTTTTGTTGCATGTATTTTTCATAATGATCTTTCTCATAATTAAAGTTTTAGAATTATTGACATAATGAAATGTGAAAACCGTTGAATAACGAATAGACGCAGCATGTGAAAGCAACGAAAGTATAAGCATGTATTGCAAGTAATGGATCACATAAATTCAAATTCTACCACTAATATAGGATCACATAAAATGCACATCAAAACTCTCCTTTGGGAAACATTAAGATACGCAACTATAATAAACTTTAATTTGGTAAAATATGCTACTTAGATTTATATACTGTCTTTGGATATGCAATAAACTAAATAACATATATACCAACCAACACATTTATTATAGAATATTTAATCAACCTTTGGACGATTACGTAACTGTTTCTATAATAAATTAAAACACATATGTATAATCTTATTCTTTAAACTTTCTATACCTTTAATTTTATCATTATATAACTTGATCAATTTGGTGACTAACAAATCATATAATATGATAAAACCCCTTATATGACATCAACAAAAGGTGAAATCATAATGAAATTATGAAGTGAACCGATTCGTAATACCTATGAAAGATCACAATCATTTTTCTAGTCATTATTACCAATTGACGTAAAAATCTCAGGCTAGACGGTGGAGTCACAGAGGGTCCTGCTTTAATACCGACTTTCTGACAAAAATTATGTGCACGATGTATTTATCACAACTTCATTATATCAATAATTCACCTTTTGTGTTTGCCACAAACTTTTAATAAGACTGAATATGGGATGACCTAAAGGTTTTTTTATGACTTCTAATTCTAACACTCACGTAAGGACTCACTGGATAGTAATAATACGATGAACTTTGAAAGTCTTTTTTTATAACAATAACAAAAGATGATGTTTTAGAGAAAGCGTATTTTTTCTCTACGGTTCAATGAGTTGGAATCGACTTTAATGAACAGAAGCATCAATTTTTGATATAGACAATCTCAGCCTTAAATGCAAGTTCTCTCCATTAACCCTCATTTTAATGTTTATTTCGATGGATAGTTAAGACAATAGCAGGGTGAAGGAGACCTTTGTCTGTATTTATAGTCAAACCAAAATGTACATCCATCACACCACAAAAAGAATTTGGTTATTGCGACGAAAAAGCACCGACGAAACAAGGTATGTCAGTGTTTTCGTCGGTAATTTGCGACGAAATTACGATGAAATGCATTGTCGCTAACAGAGAAAGTAGCCAGGTTAATCCTTTCGTTACAATTTCGTCGGTTGTTTTGTCGGTGGTTCGTCGCTACTCTGTGTGGTTTTGTTCGTCGCTATTTAGTTTGTAGCATTTCGTTCGCGCTATAATCGTCGCTAATGTGTCGCTATAATTCCAGAAACACGGATAAACAAGGAAATAAATTTGTCGTTAGTAGGTTCTCGGCGTTGTGTATCGTCGGTTTTTTGTCGATGAAACCCGCGTGTCGCAAATGTTTTGTTTTTACTTTTCGTTCGTATTCCGATTTGTCGCTGTGTCGTCATAGATTCGTCGAGGATTAAACACGTGTATGAATTAAGAAAAAAGAAAGCGGTGATTGGGAAAAAAATTATTCATTTAGAAATAAAAATTTACATTATGAAGACAAAAAATTAAAAAAGAAATCTAAAAGAGAAGCGGAGATGGGCCGTTTGCTCTTCGTCATTGGAAGAAAGAGTGGTCGCCACATTCTCCGCGAACTCTTTGAGGAGGCGCTTCAGATTGTAATATCTGACTTTCAACTTCCGCAGCCTTCTGTTCACGACGTGTAGTTGCCTTGACTGCTGCTGCATGTTTGCTATAATTGTACTGTAGTTGATCTGCTATTCCGGCATTTCTTGGGGTTGTGGCTGAGGAGGAGGCGTTGTGGTTGAGGAGGAGTCCGTTGTGGAGGTGCACTGTTTGCCCCTCCACGCCTTGGGGTTCTTATATAACGACGGGGCATACTTTGTATTTTGTTTATGAAATGTAAGGCTGTGGGGTAATATATATAGGTAAAAATAGCGACGACCATAGCGATGAATCCGCAACGAATATTTTTCCCGTTACTCAACACCAGAAGATGTGTGGGCGTGACACTTCGTTTGAAAAAGCGACGACTTAGCGACGTAAATTCATCGTACGTTGTAACCATCGGGCACTGTGCGGACACTGCCGTTGGGACTGAATAGCGACGCCTTAGCGACGCCGTAGCGACGAAATGCGTCGTTTGGTGTGAAGATACGTCTTGCGTCGCTATGTCGTCGGTTTAAAGCGTCGCTAAATTCAACCACGATAATAAATTCGCCGTTTATTTAGGTTGTCGTCGTTTGTGTTAAGTTTTGTCGGTATATAGTCGCTGTTTAGTCGGCCCAAAAATTTTTCGAACCACATTTCGTTTGTATTTTAGCGTCGTCGAGATTCGTAAGGGATTTAAACACATGTTTAAATTAAGAAACGAAAGCGATGATTGGGAAAAAAAATCATTAATATGGAATTAAAAATTACAAAATACATAAGGAAAAAAATTAAAAAAAATCTAAAATAAGAGCGGAGAGGAGCCGTTTACTGTTCGTTATCCAAACAGAGAGTAGCAACACTCTCCGTGCACGCCTTCAGGAGGCGTCTCAGCTGCGCAGCTTTGGATTTGATCCGCATTCTGCCTCTGTCTAGGTAGTCGAGACGCTCATCCTGTTGCATAATCACCTCCCTCATCTGTTCCACTGTTTTCCACAGCTCCCGTATTTCTACACGAGGATCGCCAATTTGGCGATCCTCTTGGCGCCTTGGCCCCTGCATAGTGGGTTCGGAGGAGTCAGCCGGCGGGGGTAGTTGTGGTTGTGGAGGAAACCGGTGCAGGTGCGGGTGGTTGAAGACCCCGTCTTGGGTATGTACGACCACTACCACGTCGTGCTTGTGACTTAGTACGAACCATATTTGTCGCTTTTTATATGATTAGAAAGGGATATTTGTTTTTTATATTGTGACAGGTCATGGCAGGCTGTTTATATAGGGAAATTCAGCGACGGGCTTTAGCGACGAATTATCGACGTAAATGCATCAGTACATTGTAACCATTCGGGCACTGTGCGGACACTGCCGTTGGGACTGAATAGCGGCGACTTAGCGACACATATAGCGACGAAACGCATCGTATGGTGTGAAGATACGAGGGTGCGTCGCTATTTCGTCGGTTTAAAAGCGTCGGTAAGCACTGAATGCAGGACATTAATACACGCACGCCATACGATGTGTTTCGTCGCTAAGTCGTCGGTATTTGTGTTTGTTATTTCGTCTGTAAAGCATCAGTAAGCAATGAATGCAGACATTAATACACGCACACCATACGACGTGTTTCGTCGCTAAGCGTCGCTAAGTCGTCGGTATTTGTATTTGTTTTCTTTTAAGCGTCGTTATTTGTGTTTCTTTGTTCGTCGCATGGCGTCACTATATCGTCGGTAAAGTTGCAGGCAGAGAACCATAAAACCATCTTTTCTCTTCCACTCTTCTTCCATTCTTCTCCCATTTCAAACACATAAATCATCAACTTTCAACGAAAATGTATAAGGAAGATATCTTATTGTGTGGATTTTGAGGTTTTTCACACCGAGAAAGATAGCTGCTGTTATTTTGAAGGTATATCAAGAAAATGGATCCGAGGAGGAGCGATAGAAAGTGGATGTACGAGAGAGTAAACAACGGGGAGTGGAATCTTAGATTTGTTGGAGGTCTCGAAGAATTTGTGGATTTTGCGACGAGTAATGAAAGTGGAATGCAGATTAGATGTCCGTGTAAGAAATGCAAGAACCGTAAATATATGGATCCAGGTGACGTGAGGGTTCACTTATTGAAACAAGGTTTCGTGCACAATTACCATACATGGTACTGCCATGGCGAATATGCGGGGGCGTCTACATCTGCAACTGTTCACGTCGAAGGGGGACCCGGTTAGGTTGATGTTGAATAAATAGGCGAGGGATCTCAGAACCCGTACGTGCAGATGGTGCAAGACACAAGCCGCCGGCGCATTTACGGGAGGAGCAGTACTTACAGATGCATGTGGACGATCAGCGACCTTCCCGGCTTATTCTATGTTGTCGGGGGTGGGAGCACAGCGGGGAAATACGCTTGCTCTTGCTGCATGAAGCAAGCAAAGACGATGTCCTTGAAACATGGACGTAAGATTTGCTGGTTCAACAGCCATAGGAAGTTCCTGACCAGATGTCATTTGTACATAAAGAACGTGACGACGTTCATGCCTGGCATCGTCGAGAAGGACACAAAGCCCGAACTTCTCACAGGTGCAGAGGTGTTGGAGGAGATAGACAGTTGTGGATTCTTGGGGGTCGCTGATGATCCGGACGGCAGCCACAACGCAGACCTGGCCCGTGACTGTATCGGGTGGAAGAAGAGAAGCATATTCTGGGAGCTTCGTACTGGAAGAGCAATATGATCCGACACAACCTGGATGTCATGCATATTGAGAAGAACGTGTTTGACAATATCTTCAATACAGTGCTGAATGTGCCTGGAAAAACGAAAGACAATTTGAAGGCACGATTGATATGCGCGACCTCAAAATGCGACGGGAGCTGCATCCCGTTGGCACATCCTACATGCCGAAGTCCTCGTACACGCTGACTGCGGAGCAGGTCAGTGCGTTGTTAGTGTGGCTGGGGATGGCTAGATTTCCTGACGGCCATGTTTTGAACCTGTCGAAGAACATCGACGTGAATAAACGCGGTTTGCACGGGATGAAGAGCCACGACTGTCATGTGTTCATGCAACGGTTGATGCCCATTGCATTCCGCGAGCTGCTTCCAACCAATGTATGGGAAGCACTTACCGAGATGAGTCTGTTCTTCAGATGTCTTACATCCACGAGACTCAGGGCGGATGATATGTCAAGGCTGGAGGGCGAAATCCCAGTGATCATATGCAAGCTGGAAACTGTATCCCTCCGGCCTTCTTTGATTCAATGGAACACCTGCCAGTTCATCTACCATACGAGGCACGCGTTGGTGGTCCTGTTCAGTTAGGTGGATGTATCCGTTCGAGAGGTACTCTTATTTATTACATGACGTTCTTATGTGTCTAAGCGCGAGCATGCTTACCAATTTGTTTCATCATGTGACGTTGGAGTATTCACTATATGAACAGATATCTCAGGCATTTGAAGCTGAACATCAGGAACAAGGCGAAAGTCGAGGCCTCGATGTGCAATGCCTACCTGACGGAGGAAGGGTCGACCTTCGTGTCTCATTACTTCGAGCCAGATATCCCGTCGAGGTGCAGAGATGTTCCCCGGAACAACGACGACGACATTTCCAGATCCGGTGTTCTCCCGGTATTCACACATCCGATCAGATTTCACAGACAGGGAAGGAAATGATATTGGGGGACAGCGATCTGAAGATTGCTCATTCTTATGTTCTGCGCAACTGCCGTCAAGTTGACCGTTTCCAGAGGTATAAACGATATCCAATTTTAATTTGTAAATACCTTGATTTACTCTATCCATTATATTACAAAGGTATACAGGGTACTCATTCGTAATTTGCTTCAGATTGTTCGTTGATTTATTGCAAGAACGTTCACTGGGTATATCGAGCGATGCAATAAACAATGAGTTAGATACCAAGTTTCCTGATTGGTTCAGGTGGCATGTAAGTTTACATATTTGCTGGTTACGTGTACGTCATGTGATACGCATTTATTTCCCCGCTGATGTGTACTTGTCGTTTTACAGGCGAGCAAAGGTCATCTACCTGACGAAGAGTACGGTTACATTCTGACACCAGCAGCTGAGGGTCCATTGAACAGAATCACGCGCTACGACATGTGTTTTGTGAACGGTTATAGATTCCACACAGTCTCCCATACCAGCCGAAAATCGTCGGAGAACAGCGGAGTGTGTGTCAAGAGGTATGACAATAGCCCAGACGAGGATGACTTCTACGGCTACCTTACTGACATCATTGAGCTCGAAATATCCCGCATTGCCTATAAAACGGGTGGTGCTATTCAAATACGAATGGTACGATCCAACTCGGGAAGGTTACCGTGCTGGCACAAAGATTCACGACCGATATAAGTTGGTTGACATACACCAAGGGCGACGGTACAGAAAGTACGATCGATTCGTTTTGGCTAGTCAAGCGTCCCAGGTGTACTATCTATCGTATCCAACGACGAGATGAATGCGAGCTCAAAAGACTGGCGAGCCGTGTGCAAAGTGAAATCGAGCAAGTTTGATGTCAGTATCCAGCCAGGTTCAGATGTCATGGATGCCGCATTTCAAGAAGAAAACCCGCGCGTTGTGGATACGACACATGTTGAACTGCACAATCTCCCTCTAAATGACCCCAACGGCGGTTTCATCGAAATTCATCTCAACATACAACCGGCTAACAATATTGAAGATGTAGGCGAAGACGAATACGAGGATGAAGAGGACGACGAGCATGTAGATGAAGATGAAAATAAAGATGAAAATGAAGATGCGTATGAGGATGCGGATGACAATGAAGATTGACGTTAGTCAAAATTTTTATGTACCTCTTTATGTGAAAGTGTGTATGTGTTGATGTACTTATACACATGTATATACATAATGTGTGTCTGTAAGTACTTTATATTTTTTATTATTTTTTTCAATACTGAAGAGCGCCGACGATTTACCGACGAAACGTGTCATTGCAAATTTGAAATAACGACGACACAAGGAATAGCGGCGACACAAGAAATAGCGACGAACTCCCGTCGCTATTTCGTCGCAAAATTTCGAACTTAAACCTGAAATCTCCCTTCTTCTTCCCCATTTCCCTCTCCTGCGAATTCTCCCCCCCACCCCGGCGAAATCTCCCTCCCTCCCCCGGCGAAATCTCCCTCCCTCCCCCGCGAAATTCCTGCGCAGCTGCCGTCAAGTTCTCTGGTGACCTCCCTTCCCCGGTTAGTTTTTCTTCCTATTTCGTTTTTAATGATTTTAATTAGTTATAGATTGAATTCTTTGTTGTGGGTGTTGGTGGTGGGTTGTGGGCTGGGGCGGCTGTGTGCGGGGGGGGGGGGGGGGGTGGCGGCTGTGGCGGGGGTGGCTGTTGGCCGGGGTGGCTGTGGGCGGGGGTGTGCTGTGGGCGGGGGTGGTTGTTGGCGTAGGGGGAGGGGCTGTGGTGGGGGTGGTTGTTGGCGGGGTGGCTGTGGGCGGGGGTGGTTGTTGGCGCCGAGGGGTGGCTGTGGTGGGGGTGGCTGTTGGCGGAGGTGGCTGTGGGCGGGGGTGGGCTGTGGGCGGGGGTGGTTGTTGGCGGGGGGTGGCTGTGGGCGGGTGTGGGCTGTGGGCGGGGGTGGCTGGGTGTTGCGGGGGTTGGGTTTCCATGTCCGACGGCATATGAAGCAAGTATGTTGGTGATGTATGCTTTGAAGTGTAATTTGATGATGAAGTTTGATTATGTAGTTTGGTTAATGATGTCATGTTGTTGGATTTGGATTTGTCTTTGGAGAGGCCATTAAGACCGGAAAACCTCCGATAAACGAATAGGTCATGCCGAAATTTTCAGAATTATTAATATCTTGCATTAAATGTATGTAAACACTTGTCATTTTTTGGACATCTTATTTGTCTGGCCAACCAACCCTAAACTTGTTGAATGTGCCTTTTAAATTTTTCACCCTTGCAGATCTGATGGCTAGTGAGGGTTTACCTACTCGATCCACCTACCCACCAGCTACACAGGCCCTCTCAGGAGAGTTTAATATGTTCATTTCTCAGCATGAGCTGCTTGGTTCGGTGTCGACCGCCGCTCTGGCTGCGGACGCGGACCTTTTAGGGACTGCCGATAGGTCCGCACCCCCCAGATCTACGACGCCATCCACACCCACCGGTTCAGCCCATCATCCGGCGTCTGATGCGGCATCGGACGAGGGTGTCATACCAGGGCGTCGTGCCCTCCCTTGGTCACATGATACCATACGTAAGTAATGATTTATTTTTTTAACACGTTTTCAAATATATTTCACGCGTTATTTTTTCCTAACAACTTCACCTCTTTCAGGTTTGCACCGGACTCGGGCTAGATTTCCGGTTGCATCACTCGGTCTTTCCACCTGAGGCAGGACCCTGCTGGATATGCCTGGTCCCGTGTCACCCCGCGGACACGTAGGTTCTACTGGGATGAGTTTCAGGTATTCAAATTTGATGAATTTCACTTTTTGATGCGTAATCGATCATTACTTTTCCAACCACATTTTTATTTTTCTTCCGTATAATAATTGCAGAAGGCGTACAACTGGCCAGCCGACATCGCCCACGACGTGGAGCAGGCCTGGCGCCAGAGGGTCGCTAAACGTTACAGGGACTTCGTCAACTCGCACAAGACCAAGTGGGAGCGTGACCCCATTTCTGCGAGGCCTCCCTACGTATCCGAGTCCACCTGGACGGGGTGGACAGAAGGGTGGATGGATCCTGCTAACCAAGCCCGCAGCGCCCGGAACGCGGCGAACCGGCGCGGCTGCAATCTACAGGCCCAGCACGTGCCACACACTCAGGTGGTTTGGTTGCCCACGCCACCACGATGCGTGCTATGGTAAGTATTTTAATATTGGATTATTTAGATTCATTGATTTCATTGGATTATTTAGATTCATTGACTTAAGTGGATTATTTAGATTCATTGATTTCTTATGTTGCGCTGTTGTTTTTTTGGTATTCGTATATGGTTAATTTAAGTAGTATATGTGTTCATTTGCCTTTTTCTTTTTATTTTTGATTTGACTTGGGAGAGGCCTTTAAGGCCGGGATACCTCCGATAAACGAATAGGTCATGCCGAAATTTTTAAAATTCTGGATTTCACTAACATATTTTATTTCATTCTTTCAGCACGCGGAGACGGGGGAGTGGCCAGCCTCCTACGATCTCTTCTACAAGGCGCATCGGAAGAAAGCCTCCGACGGGACGGAGGACTGGATCACGGCGATGGCCCGCGACATCAGTGTAAGTAGACTACGATATCATTTGTTTTTCCTTAGTTTGTTTTATTTCTAAACCCTAAACCCTAACAATTCTTATTCTCATTTCAGGACGAGTACAACAGATTACACGCACATAGGGGAGAAGAGGCCGACAAGAACCGTGCTTATTGGGATGCGGTTCGGACCATCGGCCCTCAGAATAAGAAGAAGAGGGAGGTGTACGGGGTTGGATCAGCAGCGCCGCGATTCTTCCCCGAAGTTCTGCATCCAGGTGCTTCCTCCGAGGCCAGCACCTCCGCGCCTTCTGCGACGCTAGAGGATATTTCGCGCCTGGACGCAGATCATGCGGCGCTGCAGCATGAGGTGGAGACCATCAGGGCGCAGCATGAGGAGAGTGTACAGGCACTGCGGTCGCAGCTCACTCAGACCCAGCAGGTGCTGCAGCAGTCGGTTCAGCAGGCGGTTGAGCAGGCGCTTCAGCATGCGGAGCAGAGGACGATGCAGGTGCAGCATGAGACGAACCAGCAAATCTCGCAGCTATCGCAGATCCTCATCTCTTTCATTTCCAGCTCCTCGCAGCCTCAGCCTCGCCCTCATGATGGTCACCCTTCTCCGCATGATCTCCCTCCACCTTCCTCTGCATAGTATTTCATTTTTTGATTTTTCATATTGTCTATTTCATTTATTGTATTGACACATTCTTTGTTCTTTTATATTTTATCTGACATTTATACGGATTCCATTTTGTTTGTGTTGTTTAATTATACGAACTTCAATACGCAAATACCGTATTTCTGTATAATATTCGTAAAAATGATTTTATATACAAAATAAAATATATTATAAAAATTAAATAATAATAAAAACTATTTAATTAATAATATATTGATATTATTAATAAATTATAAATATTTAATATTTAATATTTGATATTTAATATTAATTTAATATTTAATATTAATTTAAATAATAGCGAGGAACCTGCGACGAAACAAAAAAGTCGCAGACCGGGCATAAAAAAAATCAAAAATTTTAAAATAGCGACGACAAAAGATATACCGACGAAACGACGACGGAAATAACAGGTCGCAGACCTAACAGATGTTCGTCGCAATTGTGCGACGAACCGCCGACGAGCCTTCTCTCGTCGCAAAAGGCGACGCTTCACCGACGAAAGTCACTTTGCGACAAGCCGTATAACGACCTACAAATTTCGTCGCAATTTCGTCGCTATATTCCTTTAGCGACGAAATTGCGACGAAATTTGTCTGTCGCAAAACAACATTTTTTTTTGTGGTGTCATAACCTTTGGAATATCACCTCTTGATAAATGGATATGTCTTTTAATGAAGAATTGTGTCACTTAGACTTAAAAGACATAACCCTTCAAGATAACTCTTCGCAAATAACCAATTAAGATTTAATTATAAATCAAATAGCCATTATATCACAAGGGACACAACCTTACACACAAAATAAGGCACGATATAGAGAACAATAAACTTGGCGTAAACTTTGCGGTTAAAAATCAAATATTGGAGGCATGTTCGTCGCCGGCGCATATAAAAATAAATCAAACTTAATAGGCTGAAACTATTAGATTTAATCACGACCAGTAACAACAAGACAATTGATAAATTTAATATATTCGAGCAGGCTCATAAGTAAGGATTTGGCACATGTGTATGTCTATGTTCCCGTTAGAAATATTCCACTAGTGTTGAAGAGTTTGATACTGTCGAACACCAAGGTGGTGGTGTTGACGTGAAGGAAGAACAAGGTTATGATTCAATCAAGAGAAATTGATAACTAACTAGCTTGCTGAAGTAATTGCATCAATGAAGGTTGAATTGACGAAGATTGAAGCTGGTTAGGAGATGCAAGTGTGTCGGGCCAAAGGTTGAAGAAGGGGTTCAGCAGAGCGAAGTGGAGAGAAGAAGGTGCACGCGGGAACTGGTTTAAAATGGGGTGAAAAGACAAGAAAGCCCCTGGTAGTTATAAACGTTTAATTGTATGAGTAGGGGTACATTTGTAATTTCAAAGGCTAGTAACTGAATTTTCTTCTTCTTCTTCCTTTATATGTTGCGAATGCGGTAGGCTGAAAAATATAGAAGAATTGACGGTTTCTTCCTCCAAGTATTTTTCTCTCTCGATTGTTTTTGTGGAATTCCATTGTTATGCTGCTGTTTGGAGTTAAGTTTGATCAATTTTATCATGGTATCAGAGCGATCAGGTTCCTCTGAAACTGTTTCTGTTTCTGATTTCTTCGGTTGTTTCGTTTTTGGTTGATCTGTGATGTCTGATATTGGTTAATTGCGCTTCGTTTGAATACGCGTTGTTCGATTGAATATTTTTGCTATTGTATTGATTGATATATGATGAATTCGAACTCGAATGCTTCCTCTTCGAAAGGAACTCAATCGCATGGTATAGAAAATCCACATCAAAATCCTTATTACTTACATCCGAATGACAGTCCCGCGATTGTCCTAGCACAACCAGCACTCACTCCCCACAATTATCATACTTGGAGTCGTACATTTGAGATGGCTTTAGTAGTTAAGAACAAAGTTGGATTCATAGATGGTTCAATAACGAAACCTGCACTCACGGATCCTGAATTTTCTATTTGGAGACAAGTCAATACAATGGTGCAATCTTGGATTATGAATTCTGTGTCACATTCAATTGCACAGAGCATTATGTGGTTTGATAGTGCGCTTGATGCGTGGAATGATCTCAAACTGAGATATGGCAGCACTGACCCGTTTAGGCTGTCGGATTTGTTGGAATCGTTTTATGGAATTAAACAGGAGGCTCTGAGTGTTAATGAGTATTTCACCAAGTTGAAAGTTGTATGGGAAGAGTTGATGTCTGTTAGGCCTATACCTACATGTGTGTGCAGAGGCTGCAGGTGTGATGTAGCTGGAAAGATGAAGCAATTTGTTGAGAGTGATTACGTTATAAAGTTCATAAAAGGTCTAAACGAAAATTTCGATCAAGTCAAGTCCCAAGTGTTTGTGATGACACCATTACCGGATATAAATACTACATTCTCTATGGCACTGAAATATGAAAGGAAGGTGGTGTCTGACCTAGGAGCAACGATGTTTGAGAACAATCCTACTGCTTTAATGACTGAGGAGCAGACTGGTGATGTGTTTGCAGCAAACACCTATTCTGGAAGGCAGCAAGCTGGAGGATACAGAAGGGGTAGTGGAAGGTTCTATGCAGATGGATCAAAGCGCTTCCAATGCACACATTGTGGCATGATAGGGCATACAGCCGAAAGGTGTTACAGGAAGTTCGGTTTTCCACCTGGTTTTAAGCCCAAGAATCAGGCCAACATGGCCGAATATACAGACACAGACTCACAGACCTCACAGCTTGATCAGCCTGTGAAAGCAATGCATTCATTGATCCTGACTCCACAACAAAATCAAAAACTTATGACTTGGCTGAATAAATTGGATGATAGCCAAGAAGAAGGCATGACCTCTGCTGCTCATGGTACTGTTCTGTCTGCTAAAACTGAGAAGGTGACAGGTAATCCTACAACTAATGCTTTAAACACATGGATTTTAGATTCAGGAGCTACTGACCATATTACATATAATCTATCTTTGTTTAAATTCTTTGAGCCTGTTACACATGTCTCTATAAAGCTTCCAAACAACATGTCTGTGCAAGCCACACACAAGGGCACAGTGATTATAAATGAGTTCTTGATTCTGAGTAATGTGTTGTATGTGCCCTCTTTTTCCTTTAATCTCCTTTCTTTGAGCAAATTGGCCTCTGATCCCAGACTTACCATCATGATTAATGGATCTCATTGTTTGATTCAGGATCAATTGTCCAAGAGGATGATTGGTTCAGCTAGACTAATTCATGGCTTGTACTATCTGTGTGGTGATGATTTGATGCCACAACATGCTGCTTGTGTTTCTATACATGACACACCTTCCCTGATATGGCATTATAGACTTGGACATGCTTCTCATTCCAGAATAAAAGAGATCCAGAGACTTGATTCATCCATCCCAGGGGATCCTCTTAAATCTCCCTGCACTATATGTCCACTAGCTAGACTGAATAAACTCCCTTTCCCTATTTCTACTTCTGCTTCCTTAAAGCCCTTTGACTTGATTCATGTTGATGTTTGGGGCCCCAACAGGCACCCCACCTTGTATGATCAAAGATACTTTTTAACCATTGTTGATGACTGTACTAGATACACTTGGGCATATTTGATGAAATCGAAGGGAGAGGTCCAGCGCATATTGCAAAGTTTCTGCATACATGTTCATACCCAATTTGAGAGGCATGTAAAAATTGTAAGATCAGATAATGCCAAAGAGTTTAAAATGAATGATTTCTATATGTTACATGGGATCATCCATCAAACGAGCTGTATCTACACCCCACAGCAGAATGGGGTAGTAGAAAGGAAACACCAACATATTCTGATCGTTGCCAGATCGTTACTCTTTCAAGCTCATCTGCCCATGTCTCTTTGGGGCTTTGCCGTTCTCCACGCTATCTATCTAATCAACATTCTTCCTACGCCTTTATTACAACATCACTCTCCTTTTCAAGTTCTGCATAATAAAATCCCTGCATATCATACTTTGAAAATATTTGGATGCCAAGCCTATGCACACAATACGGATCCCCACAAGCATAAGTTCTCTCATAGAGCCATATCTTGCTTATATCTGGGAAATGCTCAACATACAAAGGGCTTTATTCTTCAAAACTTAACCACGAAGGCTATCTTTACATCCAGAAATGTTCAATTTCATGAGCTCTCATTTCCATATCTAAACACCCCTGACCATCAGCCATGTCATCCTTCTGAGTCACAGTCCCAACATTCCATAAAACTGTTTCCTTCATCCAGTTATCTCGCTTCACCACCTGACTTCTCTAACCTTGATTCCAACAATGAACATCAGATTCATACACCATCCCTATCTTCAGACCCAACACATACTTCTCTTTCACCTCCTACTATATCTGCTCCTTTGTCCACGTCTCCCTCTTCTTCACTTCCTTCATCCATGTCTTTGTCTCCTTCACCTCCAAAATCATTGACTCCTGACACTGCTGCTTCTCTTCCTACTCTAATTCTTGATATTCCTTTGATCTTTCCAGCTGAACAACCAACCAGACCCAGACGAAGACCTGCTTACCTCCAAGACTATCACTGTAATCAAGCCTTTACTAATGCACCTATCCCCTCTGATCTTAATGTTACTTTTCCTATACAACATCATTACTCCATGGATCATTTAGCTCCTGAATATAAAAACTATGTGCTTAATCTTAGCTTGCAGCAAGAGCCTGTCACTTATCAGCAAGCAGCCAAATCAGTGCAATGGCAGCAAGCCATGGCCCAGGAGCTAGCAGCATTAGAAGCCAACAACACCTGGACCCTGATGCCTTTGCCCTCAGATAAGAGTCCCATTGGGTGTAAATGGGTGTATAAAATTAAGAGGAAAGCAGATGGAAGTGTGGACAGATATAAGGCCCGTTTGGTTGCCAAAGGGTATACTCAAGTGCCTGGCATTGACTATGAAGATACATTCTCTCCCGTAGCCAAAATGACCACCGTCAGACTTGTTATGGCTTTAGCATCATTGCAGGGTTGGCATTTGCATCAGTTAGATGTCAACAATGCGTTTCTTCATGGAGATCTTCACCAAGACATCTACATGACGTTGCCTGAAGGCCTTTCATCACCCCTGCCTAACACCGTTTGCAAACTCAACAAGTCCCTTTATGGCCTTAAGCAGGCCAGCCGGCAATGGAACGCTAAACTAACTGCCTTTCTTCTCGCACATGGCTTCACGCAGTCCAAACATGATTATACCATGTTTGTTCAGCGCACTTCTGCATATGTTGGAAGACACGGGATTTCTGGCATCTAAGCCTGCAAAGACGCCAATGGAGCAAAACATTAAACTTGCACATGATGATTCAAGTTTGATTGCGGATGTGACTGCATATAGGAGACTCATTGGCAGGTTGTTATATTTGACTATTACTAGACCCGACATTACATACACAGTGCAACAATTGTCTCAGTTTCTAGACAAACCAACAGAATTGCACTTGGCAGCTGCACACAGGCTCTTAAGGTATCTTAAGAGTACTCCAGGTAGAGGCATACTTTATCCAAGTTCTGGAGATCTGAAGCTAAAGGCTTTCTCAGATGCTGATTGGGGAGGATGTACAGAGAGTAGGAGGTCTGTAACCGGGTATTGTGTTTTCTTAGGAGATGCTTTGGTGTCTTGGAAGGCCAAGAAACAAACAACAGTCTCAAAGTCTTCTTCAGAGGCTGAATATAGAGCTCTTGCCTCAACTTCTTGTGAGGTTCAATGGATTCTCTATTTGTTGAAAGATTTGGGGGTTGATCATAAGGAGCCAGTTGAAATCTTTTGTGATAATAGAAGTGCCATCTATATAGTTGAAAATCCGGTATTTCATGAGAGAACGAAGCACATTGAGATTGATTGCCACATTGTGAGAGACAAATACCAAGAAGGGGTCATCGTGCCAATGCCCATACGAACAGAGATGCAGCTAGCTGATTTGTTGACTAAGCCACTGGACTCTAAGAGATTAAGCAATCTGACTGATAGTTTGGGGATGTGCAATATTTACTCTCAGTCAGAATTGAGGGGGGGTGTTGAAGAGTTTGATACTGTCGAACACCAAGGTGGTGGTGTTGACGTGAAGGAAGAACAAGGTTATGATTCAATCAAGAGAAATTGATAACTAACTAGCTTGCTGAAGTAATTGCATCAATGAAGGTTGAATTGACGAAGATTGAAGCTGGTTAGGAGATGCAAGTGTGTCGGGCCAAAGGTTGAAGAAGGGGTTCAGCAGAGCGAAGTGGAGAGAAGAAGGTGCACGCGGGAACTGGTTTAAAATGGGGTGAAAAGACAAGAAAGCCCCTGGTAGTTATAAACGTTTAATTGTATGAGTAGGGGTACATTTGTAATTTCAAAGGCTAGTAACTGAATTTTCTTCTTCTTCTTCCTTTATATGTTGCGAATGCGGTAGGCTGAAAAATATAGAAGAATTGACGGTTTCTTCCTCCAAGTATTTTTCTCTCTCGATTGTTTTTGTGGAATTCCATTGTTATGCTGCTGTTTGGAGTTAAGTTTGATCAATTTTATCAACTAGTTCGTCCGTCATATGCTGGAACTTTCAGGCGCATCTGTATAGTTTAGACTCAAATTAATTTTAAAGAATCAGAACATAGAAATAGAGAGGAATTGTTTTGTACGAGCTGCAAAAGAAAGAAATACTAATTCTTCCAATTATTACACAACACTGGTAAATGAAAGTAGAGAGGCATTCTTTTGTACGAGCTGCAAAAGAAAGAAATACTAACTCTTCCAATTATTACACCAAAAGGAGAAAAAAAAAAGCCTCTTCCAATTATACGCATCATCATTCACAGTTGAAATGAAGGGTTTTATTTCGATTACAACAATAACATTATTACCCTATTGCCTTAGAGGATCTTGCCTATGGCAGGATATGGACGGATCGGATGTACGGAACAATATTCATGTATTAGAAACACACAAATGTTGTTTTCCGACGACCCATAGTGAAAATTGCGTCAAGCTGTTTCGGTCAACTGCTGCTTCACAATATAAGAAGCGCATCTAATTTAGTGAGTCATTTTGATTTATTCCATTATATTTTAAAGTCAAAAAGAGTATGTAGTTGACTCCGTTGAAAATAGAAATAAGTTTTATTTCGATAAATAGACTTAAATATGGGTGTGGTCCTTAAGAAACAAAGGTGGCCAAGTCCATTTGCTTCTTCACGTTCTTTTCCACTACCTTAGTGTCCTTACATAGAAAACCTAGGTTATTGCAACAAACAACTTACGTTTGTGACTCAACTCCCATTATTTAGCTTCAAAAGTAAAGCAAGGAAGATACATGGGCAATTCGAATACATGAGAATGCAGATCAACACATTACATTGGCAGTCTTTGCGACATAATTTATTGAAAAGCAACCCATCTTCATTTAAACCGTGGCGCACGATTCTCATCATTCTTACAAAACTCGCCTTCAATATCACATAAGCAAATAACCCCATATGTCTCTTCCAATCCGAAACATGTTACGCTGTTCTTACAAGAGAAGTCTTGACATACATAGCTTCTTGCAGCCTTGATCATCCGAGTTTCAGCTGCGAAAAGAAGCTCATTAGGCTAGGCGGAAAAAAAATCATTAAAAAAAATGAGGATAGTGGAGAAGTACAAACCAGAAATGATGAGCAAAATGCACAGGAAAAGCCATGTGAGCCTTGTCATTTCCTCTTACGCTATCGATGTGAAGTATATCTGGTGGGTAATGCTTCTAATTCCATTGGCATGAGGCTAATTTTATACGTGTAAAGATTTTATGTTACTACTTTTAAAAATAGATAGGAGATCGTTTGAAGGATAGAAAATGAAGATTTTCATCGTTGTTAAATATTCTTTCCTAACTCAAGTACCCGTTTATTGCTTTTGATTCGATAAATGGAAGGAGAATTTGGTGCTTTGGTTTTTAAAGTGAAACAGAAAGGACAAGCGCATTTAGAGTTCATCCCTCAAGAATATCCCATAGGGGAGAAGGATTCCGTTGGTGGAATTTCAGTGAAGCAAATTGCCAGGATAAAGCGATGCATTTGAAAAGTTGGAACATAATGAATTTATACAATTAAAGAATCACTAATTTACAAAAAGACATACTATCGTTCATATGAAGCATGGAAAAAAAAAATGAACCGGAGAAGAAAAAGTGGATCAGGAAACAAAGGCATGATATAGGGAACAATAAGCGGGAGGTATCAATCAACAATACACTTTTCTTTGACTTTTGAATATAATGGAATAAAACAAGATATAGGGAACAATAAGCGGGAGGTATCAATCAACAATACACTTTTCTTTGACTTTTGAATATAATGGAATAAAACAAAATGACTCACTTCACTAAATTGTTTGCGCTTCTTGTATTGTGAAGTAGCAATTAATCGATACAACTTGACGCAATCTTAATTATAGGTCATTCGGAAACAACCTCTGTGTGTTTCCAAGACATGGGTAAGGTTACGTATATCCGATCCCCCTTTACCCTGCTATAGACGGAAGACTCTGAAGTAATGGCGTAATATTGTTGTAAACTGGAGGTAGACTTTACATCTGGGGTAAGGATAAAGCTAATTTAAATTACAGGAGAGAAATGGTCTTTCTTCCCGTAATTTATTGTAATCAGTTGATAAAATTGAAAGAACAATCGAAAGATATCGAAATCGAATTATTGCTGTGAAGAATGAGAGAGAATTGTATCAATCAGCTGCAATTTGCAGTTATTAAATCAACCGGGAGAAGAAGGAGGATCCGACTCCTTCTTATACAACTGAGGAGGAAAAATTAAAATAACTGAAATGACCATTCTACCCTTAATAATGCCATTTCTATTACACAGACAGAAGGACAAAAATGACATTTCACTCTATTTAAACTTCCCGCTGCGAACTCCTTTTTCAATCTTCCTCTGCGCTCCACCTTCGTCCTACACCTTGTCACCTCCATTGCTCCACGTGATCTTGGCAGTTACGGGCTTCCAATAACTGCCATCCAATCTCTGTAAACATCTCAGCCATTGATTCCTCCGATAATCCAATGGCCCACTTTTCTCCAATGCTACTTTGCTTCGGATTGTGCTTCTTCCTTCTTCTTGGTGCCAATAGAGCCTTCAACACCCCCCCTCAAACCTGACGAACTAAACACATTGCACACACCCATATTAGAAGTCAGGTTGTGAAGTGTTACTGAATCAAGTGCTTTAGTAAAGACATCCGCCAACTAATGCTCCGTCTTGATTGGCATTGGAATGATCACCCCTTGTTGATATTTGTCCCTCACAACATGGCAATCTATCTCTATATGCTTTGTCCTCTCATGAAAAACTGGATTTTTAACTATGTAGATTGCACTTTTGTTGTCACAAAATAACTCAACAGGTCCAGATTGAGTCATGCCCAAGTCACCAAGTAGATACAAAAGCCACTGAACCTCACATGTTGCCAATGCTAGTGCTCTATATTCTGCCTCAGATGAGGACCTAGAGACGGTGCCTTGCTTCTTTGCCTTCCAGGACACCAAGGAATTACCTGTAGGATCTGCACGGCACCACTAGAAGGGGGAGGGGGGGTTGAATAGTGGGTGCGAAAAATGTGGTTTTTAAAATAGTTTTAAACCAAAAACCCAACTTCTGAAAACAGTTTTTGTTTTCAGGACCAGTTTTAAAACGTTTTGAAAACTGGGTTGCAGGTCTTCAAAAATTCTGAAATTTGGAGAGACTTAGCCTCAGATGTTCTGAGTATCTCTTAAAAATTTCAGATCAAAATTCAACCTCTAACCCCTTGAAAAATCGTTGGTGGTCAGATTGCGCAAATCTGCCAGACGGTAGTGTGATTTGAAAAATTAATTCCTATTTGTACGTAACTCCAAATGCTCTGAAAATTTAAAGACTAACCCCTTATAAGTTTTATTTAAATAGGTTGAAACAGTTTTAAAAAATTCTTTCAGAAAGTTAGTCAAATACGATCAAAGTCTCAACCTTTGCAAGCCTGAAAATCAGACTGCACTAGTCTCAGAACTTTGGACGTTTGGATGACTTATACTTGTCTAAAAGGGTTGAAACTTGTGCCAAATTAACCTTAAGACGTGTGACTATGATTCTGGAAAGTTTCATAATTTCTGAAATTCGTTTACTATTTTTACAAACGTGATCAAAAACGATAAACAGTGCTGAAACTGAAAGTAAGTGCTGAAAGTAAATGACACCAAGAATTTTATACTGGTTCGGTTATAAACAACTTACTCCAGTCTTCGAGGACACCTTCCTCGGTTCACACTAATCACACAACACAAAGAACACCTTACCACAGGGTTGATGGAGTTATACACCAACTTCAACCCTTTACAAACCTTGTATGTGAATACAATGCACACGAACACCACCACCTTGTAAGTTCAAGATTGATCACACCTTGATCAATCTTTTCCAACAATGAAAAGAATATGTGGTGGTCTAGATGAAGCCTATTCAAGTATATGAATGTAAGTACAATAGGCTTTTAGAGAGAAGAAAGAAAGAGAGTGTAGAAGAATAAGGCTAAAAATGTTTTTGATCTTTTGATTTGCAAGACTTGTTCTTGTTTTGTTTTGCTCTTCTTCCTTCCTTTTTAACTTGAATTGGCCGCCCCTATGCTCCTCTTCCCTTTTTGAAAATTATCTTCTAAGTCCTTGGAAGAGTATATGTCATCATTATGACATGTCTTTGCTTACTTGGCATCTTCTCATTGGATGATCATTAAGCTCTTGCTTACTTGACAATCATTGATTGGTTGGATGTTGTCATCACTTGATGACTAGACAAATATGAGAATAACGCTTAAAACATGTGCCAAAATCATCATAAAAACTTTGCCAAATATCTCACAATCAATCCCAACTAATTTGGAAAACAAATTGCCACATTAATCACTAAAACAATCGGCCATGCACATCTTGCACATGCTGAAATTTCAGCATGTGTAACATTCACCTTTTGTTCAAAATATTACCTATTTTGCATTGATTTAATCCAAGAAATCAAAGGATAATTCAATCACCATTTAGTATGCAATATTCTCATCTTTTATGGAATAAAAATTAGACAACAATGTGGCCTAAAAGTCGGCCAACATTCATCCACACATGCTGAAATTTTTAGCATGTGTGATATTTGAGAATATCACCTTATTTGTTTCCATAGAATATTCAAAACATTTCCAAATTATCTTCCAATTATCCACATGATTCAAGACAACAAAATATACCTCATTATGACATAGAAATCGGCCATACATTAGCACACATGCTGAATTTTCAGCATGTGTCACAATTGTGACAAAATTTGAAACATTACCTTGTGTAGCTCCTTCCTTTATGTCATCAACATTGTATGCTTCATTCTTGACCAATCAATATGCCAACAAGGCTCCACATATGCTCCAACATGGCTTTTATAGGCGTGCATAATGACTTAGGCATGTGCTGAATTTTATTTTTGCAAACTTTATAAAATAGTGCACATTTAATAATACACACATGGTATATTCCAATCAGCCCTTAAATGAATTTTCTAGAACACTTTGAGATGTATGAAATATGTAAAAAGTGTCTAGATACATGTTATATGATATGCCAAAAACGTTCCATGTGTCGTGTACGTAGAAAACCGAATTTTCGATGTTTATTGTTTATCCGATTTTTCTCTAATTAAATTCCAACTTTTTGCACATGTTATATATATTATGTTACACATAATATACATAAATTAAACTTTAATATTCAGCTCATAAGGCTGATTAAAGTGGCGCCTAGACATGTGACAAAATTGAAATTGGAATCTCCACAATTTGGCCTTAATGTGGGGTGATTTGTGTGTGCCAACATGGAATGATTTTATGGCTGCATATAGCATGAAAGCCACGAAATTTATGGCTATTTTTGAAGTGTAGGGGCTGGCCATCTATTTATGGCAAGTACGTGACACGTTGGCAAAGTTTCGGTATTCGTCCGATACGACAATTTTCGGTTTAGAACCTTTTAACGTGTCGTATTAAATTTGTCATCACCATGACTTATATCATATGATATAAGACCTGAATATACTCATAAATATGAGTTAAGTATGATGGTGTGACGTTAACGTACATACGTAAAATATATAACGTGTCGGTAGTACGTTGGAATAAATGTGTATGTGCCTTTTTAAAAAAATCTGAATATATATATATATATATATGTATGTAATGGCGTGTAATATATGTGTGGAGCGGAGAGTGGAAGACTTTCCTTTCTTCACCTTGTTGCCTTTGTGCCTTTTCCAAATATTGATTCCTTTAATGAACTACTTAGTTTAATTAACTAAGTACTTCACTTTAATGAACTAGTTTAGTTCATTAATGGTGGCACCTGAAAATAGTTCAAACACAACAAATGTTTGCCATTTGATGTAAGCTTTAAAGCTTCATGGCTCGTTAGTACGACAACATTATTTATGAACTATATAAGGTAAGTTTTATGCAACAACGTGTCATGTCATAAAATATGTCATGCATTTCTTTGTAACACATTATTTAAATCATGCATTTTGAAATCACTCAAACTCCTTTTTCTCAATATTACCAAGAAACACACAGTAACCTGTGATCGACCTTCTAGACTCCACACATCCTCCCCAGTCTGAGTCTGCAAATGACTTTAGTTCTAACTACCCTGTGCTAGCATAAAAGAGTCCCTGCCCTACCATGCCTTTCAAGTATCTAAGCAGCCGATGTGTTTCTTTCAAATGTAACTCAGTTGGTGCATCCAAATACTGACTTAATTGTTGCACCGCAAATGAAACATCAGGCCTAGTTATTGTGAGATACAACAACTTGCCAATTAGCCTCCTATATTCAGATACATCTGAGATAAATGCAGAATCACCATGTGCCAGTTTCGCATTCTGCTCCATTGGACTCCTAGCTGGTTTGGACCCCAGAAAACCTGCCTGCTCTACAAGCTCCAGTGCATATTTTCTTTGACAAATCATAAACCCCCCTGTGATCTCCCCACCTCAATACCCAGAAAATATTTTAGGGGGCCTAAATCCTTGATCTGAAATGTGTGGTGTAGAGTGCTTTTCAATTGATTAATGAGTAGAAGAGAATTACTTGCCACTATGATGTCATCAACATAAACTAAAAGAACCAGAAATGCATCTGATGTTCTTTTTGTAAACATGGTGTAGTCATGTTTGGACTGTACACACCCTTGGCTGATCAGGAACTGTGTGAGTTTAATGTTCCACCCCATACTAGCTTGCTTTAGGCCATAAAGAGATTTATGTAATCTACATACTGTATTAGGCATAGGTGCATCAACTCCATCAGGTAAAGTCATATAAATCTCTTGGCTGATGTCACCATGTAGGAAAGCATTGTTGACATCCATTTGATGGACATGCCATTGTTTAATAGAAGCCACAGCTAGAAGCAGTCTTACTGTGGTAAGCTTAGCAATGGGAGAAAATTGTCTGTATAATCAATTCCCAGCTGTTGAGTATACCCCTTGGCCACAAGCCTGGCTTTGCACTGCTCAACACTGCCATCAGGCTTGTATTTGATTTTGTACACCCATCTACATCCAATAGGTGTCTTTCCAGGAGGCAAAGTAACTAGGGACCATGTCTGGTTTGCTTCAAGGGTAGCTAACTCCAGCTGCATTGCCTTCTGCCAGTGAGCAGATTTGGCTGCCTCTTGGTAGGATCTTGGCTCCTGGTGCATACTGATATTAAGAGCATATGATTTATAGTTAGGTGTTAAAGAGTCAAATGACATGTAAGCCTCAATAGGATAGGGTGTAGAGGAATGACCAGAAGGATTAGAAGTTCCAGTCAGAAGACCACAATAATACTCTTGTAGATACGTAGGTTGATGTCTAGACCTTTTTGAGACAATGGAATCTGAGACAGTGGAAGATATAGGAGGCAAATGAACTTCAAGTCCAATACCAGGATGTACTTTTACAGGCAGAGCATCAGCAGAAGAGGCATTAGAAGGAGAGTGTGAGCTTGAAGAGGTGAGTGATGTGTCACTAGAACTGTCATGGCTAGGCACAGATATGGAGTCAGTAGGAACTTGAAAAGGTGTCTGATGTATTGGAGTATGATTAGGTGGTGACACATCAAAGGATGGTGGATCGACTGCAGGAAGGTGTTCATTCAGTGAAGAGGTTGCTGAAGAACTGAAGGAAAAGACATGTTCATAAAACTGAACATCCCTTGAGATGAAGATTTCTTTTGTTCTGTGATTGAGCAAGATATACCCCTTGGTATGATAAGGTATACCTAGGTAGACACATAACACAGATCTCGGATCAAATTTGTTCTTGTGAGGAGAGCTGTTGCCAGCAAACGCCAAGCAACCAAAGACCTTTAGACTTTGATAAACAGGAGGTTTGTTAAACAAAAGTTGATAAGGTGTTTGCTGTTTGAGTAGAGGAGTTGGCAAAAGATTTATAAGATGAACTGCATATTGAATACAGAATCCCCAATACTCTATGGGCAGATTAGCTTGAAACTTGAGTGCCCGGGCTACGTTGAGTATATGCTGATGCTTTCTTTCTACAGCTCCATTTTGTTATGGAGTGTAGACACAGGTTGTGTGATGAATTATGCCCTTATTCATAAAGAATTGGTCCATCTTAAACTCCAGACCATTGTCTGTTCTTATACACTTAATGCCTTTGGAAAACTGAGTTGTGACAAATTGCCAGAAGATCTCAATAATCTTTCTGGTTTCTGATTTTTGTTTCAGCAGGTATATCCAAGTATACCTTGTATGATCATCAACATTGGTTAAGAAATAGCACTGGTTATGTACAGTGGGATGCTTATATGGACCCCAAATATCAATGTGTATAAGATCAAAGGCAGACTTAGAAACAGAATCAGAAATTGGAAAGACATTTCTCTTCATCTTTGCCAAAGGGCATACTGTACAAACATGAACTGTATTATGATCAGAAACTGAACTGTCTAGCTTCTGCATTTCTTTTATTCTGGATTGAGATGGCTGTCCTAACCTATAATGCCACAACATGGAAATAGGTGAAGATTGGATATTGGCTGACATACAACTGACTGCTGAAGGACTAGAACCAGCTTGTCTGGGAGATCCATGGAGATAGAACAAGCCTTTATGTTGATCAGCTGAACCAATCATCCCCAGTGACACACGTTCCTGAATGATACAAGATTTACCCAGGAATTGGATAAGTATAGAAGGCACAGAAAGCAATTTGCTGAGAGACAAGAGATTATAAACAAAAGTGGGAACAAAAAGTACATTGTGAATAACCAGATACGGATTAATGATGACTGTTCCAATGTGTGTGGTAGACACTGAGAGATTATTTGGGAGTTTAATAGAAATATGATCAACAGATTTGAAGGAATGAAAAACTTTGAGGTCACACGCTATATGATCAGTAGCACCTGAATCTATAATCCAAATGTTCAAATTATCAGAATGAAGCTTACCTTGATCATTACCTGAGAGAGCAGACATAACAGCTCCCTGACTTCCAGCAATTTGACCATAATCAGGAGCATTTTTACATTCATCATGCACTGCTAGCAAGGCCAACAACTTCTACGTCTGTTCTGGGGTGAGCAAAGGGGCTTGACACACCTTGTTTCCTTGCTCCATCTGCATTGGTTGACTTTCAGCACCAACTACTTCTGTCATCTTCACCTGATTTCTTGACTTGAATCCAGGAGAAAAACCATGTTTGCGGTAACATCTCTGTTCAACATGTCCAGCCATGCCACAGTGAGTGCACTGTGGCCTTCTGCTTCCATCAGGGAAGAACCTTCCATTTCCCCTTCTATAACCACCATTTGTTCCTCTACCAGCATGAGTGTTCACCGCAGCTACCATGCTACCTCCATCACACTCTTCAACCATAAGTGCCGTAGGACTATTACTAAACGAATTCTGTGTGCTCAATCCAGTCAACTTCCTCTCATATTTCAAAGCCATAGCAAAAACTTCATCAATCTTAGGTAATGGTGTCATGAAAAATACTTGAGACTTAACTGGCTCAAACTCTTCATTCAGTCCTTTCAAGAACTTGACAATATAATCCGTCTCTACAAACTCACGCAATTTTACGCCAATATTACACCTACAACCACGACAAGTGCACATGGGAAGAGGTCTCAAAACCATCATTTCTTCCTATAAAACCTTCACCTTAGTGAAGTAGTCATTAACAGAGTCATTTCTTGTTTAACGGAATAAAAATTCTCAAGAAGATCAGACAACTTAAACACGTCTCCAGTGCCATACCTGCGTTTCAAGTCATTCCAGACTTCCTGCGCACTATCATATCACATCACGCTTTGAGCAATTGACGGCATCACACTGTTCATGATCCAGGAATGTACAATTGAATTCACCTGTCTCCATATGCCATACTGCGGATCATTCACACTTGGCTGCTCAATGGTGCTATCAATGAATCCTATCTTGTTCTTGACCAAGAGCGCCATCTGAAACATTCGACTCCATGAATGAAAATTATGCGGATTCAACGAGGGTTGCGCTAGGATAATGGCTAGACTATCACTCGGATGAAGGTAGTATGGATTGTTAGTGATGTTTTCTGCTGGTTGTGAACCAGCAGATCTCTGGCTTCCAGATGTTGAAGCCATATCAAGTTCTTAACTGAATTCAACAGCAATGACAAAATTCAAGGAAAATCAACTTGGTGGAACTCAGATTAAACTCACACAGATCACATCAGCAGCGAAACCTCGCTCTGATACCATGATAAAATTGAATGAACAATCAAAAGATATCAAAGGAAATCGAATTATTGCTATGAAGAATGAGAGAGAATCGTAACAAACTGCTGCAATTTGCAGTTATTGAATCAACCAGGTGAAGAAGAAGGATCCGACTCCTTATACAACTGAGGAGGGAAAATTAAAATAGCTGAAATGACCATTCTGCCCTTAATAATGCCATTTCTATTACACAGACAGAAGGACAAAAATGACATTTCACTCTATTTAAACTTCCCGCTGCGAACTCCTTCTTCTTCAATCTTCCTCTGCGCTCCACCTTCGTCCTACACCTTGTCACTTCTATTTCTCCACGTGATCTTGGCAGTTACGGGCTTCCAATAACTGCCATCACATCTCTGTAAACATCTCAGCCATTGATTCCTCCGATAATCCAATGACATACTTTTCTCCAATGCTACTTTGCTTCGGATTGTGTTTCTTCCTTCTTCTTGGTGCCAATAGAGCCTTCAACATCAGTAATATTTATTTTTATTAGATAAAGAAAAAAACAGAGTTCCAACTTCATTTCACATTAAACATTTTTCATTGGTAGAAGGAAAACTAAATATGATATTCAAGGTTTTCTATCAAATCAATGGAAGGGCAGATTCAGAGTCGGTGAACTGTTTCTGGTTTTTTACTGCTAAGATCAATGGTAAGAGAATTTCTTCATATGGCCTTTAAATAAAATTTTTATGATTTGAATTGGTGATAGGTGATGTCTAATGAGTGTAAATTAATTTCTTGAACATGTTCTTGATGTTGGAGAATCATATTAGGGTTTGAAACGGGCTGCAGATTGATATTTGAGAGGAGAAATTATCAAGAAAAAAAGTGTCATAAAATGAATGGTTTGTGAATCAGTCAGAACACCCGGCGCAACACTATGGCCTTAGCCCCTGGGTGTTTCTGAGGTGTTTTTGTTCGGAACACCCAGTGCGACCGGCAATGCTATATGGGACAGACTGCTGGGCCATCAAGAGGTCGCAATTGCAGAAGATGGAAGTGGCAGAGATGAAGATGTTGAGGTAGATGTGTGAGCATACAAGGCTAGACCGGATCAGAAACGAGGTGTTTTGAGAAAGTTTAGGCGTGACTAGTATAGCAGATAAGATAAGGGAGGGAAGAATGAGATGGTTTGAGCATGTCAAATGGAGACAGACAACGGCGTCGGTCAGAGCAATTGAAAGCCTCATTGTAGAGGGGAACAGGAGGAAAGACAGGCCTAAAGTGATTTGGGATGAGCAGATTAGGCACGACCTACTAGATTTGTACCTCTCTGAGGACATGGTACATGATAGGAGTTCATGGAGACATAAGAGTAAGGTTAACGAGGTATAGGTCATATATATGGACACTTTAGAGTATATTTAGTGACATAGATAGGCGTAGACACTATCTACGCTTTAGGTTGACTTTGCACTTGTTTGCTTATGTTTTGCCGTTGTTTTGCTTTACATGTACATATACAAGTTATGTGTATTTTAATATCGAAAGCCTCTTCTTTATATTTCCTGAATTTTCCTCACTAACACACTAGCATATCATATCTCATTTATGCAGGTACATATAGAGCCGGGGGTCTCGCTGGAAGCAGATTCTCTATCCTTTGGGACAGAGGTATTGTCTGCCTACCACTTGCCCTCCCCATACCCTAACGATATCTTTTGTTGTCGTTGGGATATACTGGGTACGGATGATGATAAGGAGATTGAGCTACATATGTCAATTTGAGTTAACTTCAAACGAGTAAAAAACCTAGTTCTCAAGTCTACAATTTTGATGTCTTAACAAAAGTCAGAATATGCCGTTAAAAAGAACAAGACGTTGTAGCAATGTAACGGCGTCATGATTTGGATAAGTTATGCTGCCTGAACTAATTGGAGACATTGAAAACATGTATTTTAGTATTGGTTACGCATTATAAATTTTCGTATCATGCATGTTAGTTTTAGTATTTTTGAGTCTATATTTGCATGTTCTTATATGATTTTAGATTATTGGCATCGCATAATTATAATTTTCTTCTATTTTGCTTTTTTGGAACGTATTTGCCTTCGCTTATATGATTTCCATGTATCTTGAAGTTACGATACTAGAGAGATGCTTGCGATCCATCGTAGATCGATTGCAGATGCCAAAGATAAAGAAAATTATTTTCTTAAGAAATAGGTGTGTTACGACCGCGCCGGTCAGGTCAAAGGAAAAATAAAAGAAGGAGAACGGAAAAAAAGACTAAGCAAATGATAATACCTATCTTAGGTGAATTTGGATGGAATTAGGAAAACATTAGACAGAGTTAAACGTAAGTAATTAACCTTAGATAGAATTTCTATACGTAATAGGAATTTGTACTTATCTATATATATATACATACACCTAAAACCAAACCAAACCAACCCAAAAATAATTCCAGCCGTTCCAACCCTGTTAGAATATGGTAAGTTTTGATGATTTGCACAATTGACGCTTAGAACGCCTAGATAAGGCGCCTAATATGAAGGGTTTGAAGGTCAATACACTTCGAACGCCTACATAAGGCGCCTAATCTGAAGTGACTGGAGATCAGTATACTTTGAACGCCTACATATGGCGCTTCATGTGAAGTGTCTGGGTCCAGTACACTTCAAACGCCTACATTAGGCGTTTCATGTGCCAAGCTGTGTAACAGCACACTTTGAACGCCTAAACAGGCGCTTCATGTGTGTTACAAAGTCAAATAGACGGTTTCCCCCCAAAATGCGCACGAATATCAAGTTACTTTTGGTAAAAGTCAAAATTACTTCGAACAAGTATGAAGGCTGAGATCAGGCACTTTATGTGACTTCGAACGAGTTCTGTTGCACACAGTAGGCGCTTCATGTGACATTGAACAAGTATTCCTTATTCACTTAAGGCGCTTTATGTCACATTGAATGCCAGTTCAAACCCACATTAGGCGCTTCATGTCACATTGAACGCCTGTTTATAAAACACATAAAGCGCTTCATGTGACTCAATGTTATAAATATTTTTTTGCTGCACTTTCTAATGTTTACTTGACATTTGTACCCTCCTTTTTAGTGTAACATCACAGGTTCTTCTATCACTTTGGAGAATGTTCTCTTTCCTCTTTGAGCTTTCAACAAGAAGCTTCCTCAAGAAGTTTTCATCCATCCAAGAAAAGATCTCCAAAGATAAAGACATGTCATCACAAAGTGACAAAACACGTTATTGGCTCCTGCAAGCTTGTCAGCGGCTACAAGGTGATAAAACAAGGGTTTTCATCTACTTTCTTCTTCAACTTTCTAACAAAAAGAGCTCTCAAGTTTCTCTCAAGCTTTTACTCTCAAAATAGTTGTATTATTTTGGATTTTACTTTATTTGCGAGAGTGTGATTTGTAAAGAAGAAGAGTCTTCTTCTTGAGTGAAGATTGTGAGAAGCTAAGTGCAGATTGTTGGTCAAGAAGCAAGGGGTGCTTCTTGTTAAAAGAAATCCAAACCTTTGAGGGTTCGTTGATGGTGTTGTGGTGCACCATACTCCCAATAAGAATTCTTTGAGGAGCAAGGAAGTTCTTTGGAGGCTAGACTTGAAGTGGTTGGCATTTCTTGTTGTGGTCTAGGCGTGTGGCCTAGTTGCTTACTTCGTAAGTTTTTCTTTGATTGTTGTTTCCCCCAAAAGAAATAACAATCCCCATTCAAAATTCTTCTTGCGAAAAACCAAGAAGGTAGAGGAGTAGAGTCATTTGACTTGAACCTCTATATATCTCGTATTCTTTATGCTTCCGCAAGTTTATTTCTTTTTAAAGAACATACCCAAGTATAGATTTGTTCTCATACACGAAAATATCCAAAAAAAATATCCACACTTGGTGAACACACTATTCAACCCCCTTCTAGTGTGTTCTAAGGGACCTAACAATTGATATTAAAGCGAAATCTTGAGTATTTGAGTTCAAATAACAAGATTTGATCTATTTGAAGTATGGACCCCTTTAGCTTTGAAGATGCAAGTTCTCTAAGTGGTGACTCTTTTAGAAGAAGAAGACAAAAGTCACTAATCCCTTCTATTTCAAATGTTCGTGTCAAAGAACCCATGTTTGACCTTCTAAGCTACCCAAAAGACAAGAAAGCTATCTATCAAAAGAAGAAGACTTTACAAGCGGAAATAGCTCATTGAGAAAGCTTACTATCCGGGTCCGAGAGTGATAACAATGACAATGAGAATCTAGCTCTCATGGAGGTCATCAACGATGATATTGACAAGGAGTTTTATTCTCTTATGGCCATCGAAGACGACATGGAAGTATGCTCTAAATCCTCACACTATAGATTACTAGATGAAATGGACGATTTAGTGCAAGAAAATAACTTATTAGACATGAAATACAAGCATGTCAAAAAGGACTTTAAAGCATGCCTAAATGAGTATAATGACACGCTTGAGATCTACATTGCATTGCAACTAGAGCATGACATTCTTTTAACCATGCATGTGATAAAACTAGAGGAGAAGCATGATTTGGTAAAATCAAGCATTTCTCCTCAAAACCTTTTGAAGAAGAAAAATTTTCAAAAAGAAAGTGCAAACAAAATTAAGGTAGTTAAAGACGCATCCATACCAAGCATGAAACCTAAGATAAAATCTAGTGTCATGTATGTGTCTAAGAAGGGAAAAACAAATGAACAAACATCATTTATCAAGGAGTCTAAAATCTCCTTGAAGAAGCAAATGCACATATCTAAGGAAAAGGCAAAACCAACCAAGGTGTCAAAGCCTTGTGTTGAATCCGTCAAAAACAATTCTTCTTTGATTTCAAGGAATGTCATCCCAAAATAGGAACCACGGATTGTGCCATTGCACAAGCATAACAAGCATACCTATCCACACAAACACATACCTACATGCTTTTATTGTAATAAAAAGGGTCATGTAGAGAGAGTTTGTAGAGCTAAAAATAATAAAAATCTTGTGTGGGTGCCCAAAGGCGTTGTGAAGGTAACTAACCTTCAAGGACCCCAAATAAAAAGGGTACCAATATCATATGGTTCTTTTGTAGGCCCTAGCTTTAAATGGAGAAAGCGAGGACCAGAAAGTCAAATGGGTCATGGACAATGGGTATTCCAACCATATGACGGGAGACAAAATCTATTCCACAGACTCACTATGCAAGATGGATGAGTTTTCCACTTTGGAGGTAGCAAAGGCCAAATCAAAGGACATGTTATTGTGTGTAACAATTCCTTCTCTCTTATTGACGTTCTATTTGTTGTTGGATTAAAGTTTAACTTGATAAGTGTCAGTCAACTATCTGATGCTAATTATGAAGTTACGTTTTTGAAAACAAAGTGCATTGAAAAAAAGGACGGCATTATTTTATTTGAGGCTTTGAGATTCAAAAATATTTATAAACTTAGCATCAATGATTTGGTTTCACAAAATATATCTTGCCTAGTTTCCAAGAATGATTTGACACAACTGTAGCATAGACGTCTCGGACACGTATGTTTCAAAACATTTAAATTTATTTGTGTAAGCAATAAGGTCCGAGGCCTTCCAAAAATGAGTTTTGAAAACCAAGACTTATGTGACACTTGTCAAAAGGCAAAGCTTGTGAAAACAAGCTTTAAACCAAAAACAAATATATCATTCTCCAAACCCCTACAATTACTACATATGGATTTGTATGGGGATGTTGAAACAAAAAGTTTGGGTGGTAAACATTATACCTTCGTGGTAGTAGATGACTATACCCGTTATACATGGGTGATGTTTCTTGTAAAGAAAAAAGATACATGTAGTGCGTTCATAAATTTGAGTAGATGATTGGAGAATCACATGGGTGACACCATTAAAACCATACGAAGTGATCGTGGTGGTGAGTTTGATGGAGAGTTTGAAAGGTTTTGTGAATCCAAAAGATACACACATAACTTTTCGGCTCCTAGAACTCCACAACAAAATGGTGTAGCCAAACGAAAGAATAGAACTCTACAAGAAATGTGTAAGGCAATGTTAAATGAGTTCGGTTTGCCTAAGTATTTTTGGGCCAAAGCAGTAAATGCCGCTTGTCATGTGATCAATCGCGTATATTTGAGACCTTACCTAAATGTGACACCTTATGAGCTTTGGAATGGTAAAGTTCCCAATATTGGGTATTTCAAAGTGTTTGTGTGTAAGTATTTCATACTTAACATTAAGGACACTTTGGACAAACTTGACCTCAAAGCGGATGAAGGTATCTTTTTAGGTTATGTCTCAAATAGTAAGGCATTTCGTGTTTTCAATAAAAGGAGTCAAAAGGTGGAAGAATCAATCCATGTTAAGTTTAATGAGTCACTTAATGACGAACCTAAACTTAATGAGGATTGTGAAGAAAATAAAGTTGTTCCTCAAGAAGAAATTCTTGAAGACATTCCAAAGGTTGCTCATCAACAAAAAATTGTTGATAAGTCTCCAAATAGAAACATCTTCATTGACTTAAGAGTAGAACCTATTGAAGGTACTCCTCCACCAAGTGTTCATGAACTTAGTGAGTCAAATGGAAATATTTCTCATACTCATATTGTTGATACACAAAATGTTGAAAATGCATCTCATGTTCTGGAAAATGATGATCATCTAAATTTTGATGATTCGTCTCTTCCGGAAAGTGATCATGAAGAAGTTGGAGGAGACGTCTCCAACCTCCCTAGATCATTCAAGCATAAAAGCTCTCACCCATACGAGTTGGTCATAGGTGATTTAAATAAGGGTATCACTACACGAAGGCAATATCGAGAAAACGCATTTGTTTCTCTCATAGAGCCTAAAAACGTTAAGGATGCACTTCTTGATAAAAACTGGATCTTGGCAATGCAAGAAGAATTAAATCAATTTGAAAGAAGTGATGTTTGGGAGTTAGTTCCCAAACCACTTGATCATCCCATTACTGGTACGAAACGGGTATTTCGTAATAAGATGGATGATCAAGAAAATGTAGCTAGAAACAAAGCTAAACTAGTTGCTCAAGGATACCGTCAAGAAGAAGGTATTGATTTTGATGAGACTTTGCACCCGTAGCACGGCTTGAAGCCATTAGAATGTTGTTGACATATGCTTGCTATAAAGATTTTAAACTTTACCGAATGGATGTCAAATCCGCTTTTTTGAATGGTGTTATTCAAGAAGAGGTGTACGTTGCACAACCTCCCGGGTTTGAATCTCATGACATTCCACATCATGTATTCAAACTGAAAAAGGCTCTTTATGGCCTTAAACAAGCCCCAAGAGCTTGGTACGAGAGGTTAAGTACTTTTCTTCTAAATAATGGATTCTCAAGGGGTAAAGTTGACACCACTTTGTTTATTAAAGAACAAAGTAAAAATCAATTGATTGTACAAGTATATGTTAATGATATTATTTTTGGTTCTACTAACAATTGTCTTTGTGAGCAATTTGCTAGCTTAATGCGAGGTGAATTCAAGATGAGCATGATGGGCGAGCTTACTTACTTCCTTGGACTTCAAATCAAGCAAACTCAAGAAGGTGTGCATATTTTTCAAACCAAATACACAAAGGATTTGCTCAAAAAGTATAATTTTGGTGAAGGAAGACAAGTAAACACTCCAATATGCACAAATGTGATGCTTGACAAAGATGAGAAAGAAAAGCATATCGAGGTAACCTTGTATCGTGTCAATATAGGGAGTCTTCTTTACTTGACTACAAGTAGACCGGACATACAGTGTGCTTATGTGCTAGATTTCAAAGTGATCATAGGGAAATGCATCTAGTTGCAATAAAACGCATTCTTAGATACCTTAGGTGTACATTGAAAATTTGGATTATTTTACCCCAAGAATGCATGTTTTAATTTAAGAGGCTATTGTGACTCCGATTATGCGGAGAGTCTTGTTGATAGAAAAAGCACATTCGGGACTTATCAATTTCTCGTGATTGTCTTGTCTTTTAGTTTTCCAAGAACCAAAACAATGTTTCTCTTTCTATGCCGAAATCCGAATATGTGTCAGCCGCCTCTTGTTGTGCACAATTGTTATGGATGACCATCACTTTAAATGATTATATCATTCACTTATCCAAGGTGTCTATTTTGTGTGATAACACGTATACTATCAATGTTGCACAAAATCCGGTTCACCACAGTCGGACTAAGCACATTGAAGTGAGATATCATTTCATCCATGATTGTGTACAAAAGAACTTGGTTAGTGTGGAATTTGTTCCAACACATGACCAATTAGCAGACATCCTTACAAACCCTTGTTTAGTGATGTATTTGCATCTATAAGAAGCAGGTTAGGGTTACTTAACATGGGTTGAATTTACCCATCATGAGTTAGAGCAAGAAAATTTTCAAATTTTCAAGTTCAGTACACATAAAGCGCTTTATCTGAATTGGTTCAGGCATTCAATATCACATTAAGCACCTGATTTGAAGAATGTCACTCGATCGAAGAGACATTAAGCGCTTTATGTTGTTAAAACAGTCGTTCGAGGTAGCATTAAGCACTTTATAAAAACTGTATCACTTGTTCAAAGTGACTTTAAGCGCTTAATCTCTTCAACCACAACCGTTTCAAGTCACTTTAAGCGCTTCATCCCTATTTATGAAGTCGTTCGAAGTGACATAAGGCTAAACCCTAGTTCTTCCTTGTCAAACCAAGTGACCCTTCACTTTTCACGCAAATTGAGTGACATTGGCTCCTGTTGTTGTCTTTCCCTCTTCCCACGCCTTTCACTCTTCCTTCCCACGTTTCCCATTCACTCAACTTCCCCATGTTTCCCACTTCCCCATCCTTCCTCTCTATCACTCCTTCTTCTCCCTCCTCTTCATCTTCCTCCATTACTTTCAATTTACTCCCATTCTCCCACAATTTCTCATTCCCAACCATCCCCTGTCTCTTCCTCTTCCTTCTCTTCCTCCTTAAAATCTCTTTTCCACTCTCATTTCAGAAAAAAACCTTTCTCACTTCTACTCTCTTACTTTGAAAATCAAACAATCCTTTCTTTCTCAACTCAAAGATGGCCTCTACTGGACCCTCACGACGTGTTCCAAGGGGATATAAACGCAAACAAACTGCAGGGGTTGTTGAACCCGAAACATTGGCATCCATCCGCCAAGGACTCACAAAGGACAACTTTCCTTGAATGAAAAAGAAATTTGATTCAGATGTTAAGAATCCACCACCTCACGTAGCAAAAGGTACCCATCTTTCTCTCCATGCACATATGTTGTTTGAAGAATGGAGAAGCAGCAACATGCTTGTAGTCCCTCTAAAATTGATTCGCGTTGATGACTTCACTGAAGCTCATAATGCGAATCAAGTCATTGATCTGTTAGATAAACAAGGCTAGACTTCACTCTGGTCCAAAAATGACATGAAATCCTTCTCACGGACTTACACCCAACTCTTTTATGCCGACATGTGGGTTACCCCTAAGACAGAATCACAAGAGTTTTCCCTATACACTGCCATAGATGGTACACCTCTCAGTTTCTCCATGCAGGACATCTGTGATGCCTTAAGAGTGAGAAATGAGGGACTAAGTGACTTTTCTGTATTTGACTGGAGTGACAAATACACAGTACGTGAGCATGACGTCAAGTTTGATCTAGAATATTTTCCAACCAAGAAAACTCAAAGCATGCCTCTAGTGAATCGGATTCTGTTGGTTGTGATGACATACTGTGTCAACGGTAAGGCAACTAGAAATCCCAGCGATATGGATTTCTATGTTACTTATCGTATTAAACATGAGACACAGTTAAATATGGGATGGATCATGGTGGAGGTGATGATGGATGCCCTCCGAAAAGGATCTAAAGCTTTGCCTTTTGCAAATGTGATCACCATTTTGCTCAAGTCCAAGGGCATTCAGATTCCTGATGAAGATATGAAAAAGGTGGCCAAGACAGATTACTACGACAATTTCAACATCGCCCAAGCCATTGACTCGCAGAGAAAGAATGCCACTACAATTCCCGATATTGCTGATGAGGTTAATGAAGGATTTCAACATGGTGAAGGTGGTAGCAATGATCCTGAATTGCTATCACGCATTCATACACTGGAGCAAACTGTTTAGCGGTTGGAGTTACGTGATATGGAGCACGAGGCTCAGCACACACAGAATGAATATCGTATGACAGTTTTCAAGTCAGCCTTCATGCAAGCAGCACCTTGGTTCCACTTTCCCTCTGATTTTGATGATTTAGGGAGAGAAACTGGTGGCACAGGTGGTGGTGCCGGAGGCTCGATGAGTGGATTTGCTGACATTTTGACCAGTGGAAGATTTGGTTTTGCAGGATTTACGTCTGGAGGAGGAGGTGCTGGCGCAAGCGGAGCGAGAGATGCATAGATTTTCTCCATGATTGAAATTTTCTTATTCATAATGACTTTAGAACAAAATTTTGCATTCTATGATGTGATTAGAAATGAAATGGACTTACTTTGCTTTCATTTTAAATTGATGATGATGACTTTTGGTTAATATTATTTGCACCATGAAATTTGATTCATCAATTTTCATTCAAGAAAAGTTTAGACACAATGTGAGGGGGAGCATGAGTTTAAGGGGAGTAAATCCTAGAAGATATGCTAATTGTGAAATCATCAAAAAGAAGGAGAATGTTAGAATATGGTAAGTTTTGATTATTTGCACAATTGACAGTTAGAACGCCTAGATAAGACGTCTAATGTGAAGGGTTTGAAGGTCAGTACACTTCGAACGCCTACATAAGGTGCCTAATCTGAAGTGACTGGAGATCAGCATACTTCGAACGCCTACATAAGGCGCTTCATGTAAAGTGTCTGGAGTCCAGTACACCTCGAACGCCTAACATTAGGCGCTTCATGTGCCAAGCTGTGTAACAGCACACTTTGAACGCCTAAACAGGCTCTTTATGTGTGTTACAAAGTCAAATGGACGGTTCTCCCCCCCCCCAAAAAAAAATTGACAGATATCAAGTTACTTTTGGTAAAAGTCAGAATTACTTCGAACAAGTATGAAGGCTGAGATCAGGCGCTTCCTGTGACTTCGAATGAGTTCTGTTGCTTATAATAGGCACTTCATGTCACATTGAACAAGTATTACTGATTCACTTAAGACGCTTTATGTCACATTGAACACCAGTTCAAACCCACATTAGGCGCTCCATGTCATATTAAATGCCTGTTTATAAAACACATAAGGCGCTTCATGTGACTCAACGTTACAAGTGTTTTATGATGCACTTTCGAATGTTTACTTGACATTTGTACCCTTTTTTTAGTGTAACATCACAGGTTCTTCTATCACTTAAGAGAATGCTCTCTTTCCCCTTTGAGCTTTCAACAAGAAGCTTCCTCAAGAAGTTTTCATCCATCCAAGAAAAGATCTCCAAAGATAAAGACATGCCATCACAAAGTGACAAAACCCATTATTGGCTCCTGCAAGCTAGTCAACGGCTATAAGGTGATAAAACAAGGGTTTTCATCTCACTTTCTTCTTCAACTTTATACCAAAAAGAGCTCTCAAGTTTCTCTCAATCTTTTACTCTAAAAATAGTTGTATTATTGTTGATTTTACTTTATTTGTGAGAGTGTGATTTGTAAATAAGAAAAGTCTTCTTCTTGAGTGAAGATTGTGAGAAGCTAAGTGTAGATTGTTTGTCAAGAAGCAAGGGTGCTTCTTGTTAGAAGAAATCAAGACCTTGGAGGGTTAGTTGATGGTGTTGTGGTGCATCATACTCCCAACAAGAATTCTTTGAGGAGCAAGAAAGTTCTTTGGAGGCTAGACTTCAAGGGGTTGGCATTTCTTGGTTGTGGTCTAGGCGTGTGGCCTAGTTGCTTACTTCGTAAGTTTTTCTTTGATTGTTGTTTCCTCCAAAAGAAATAACAATCCCCCATTCAAAATCCTTCTTGTGAAAAACCAGGAAGGTAGAGGAGTAGAGTCATTTGACTTGAACCTTTATATATCTCGTGTTCTTTATGCTTCAGCAAGTTTATTTATTTTTAAAGAACACACCCAAGTATAGATTTGTTCTCATACACGAAACTATCTGGAAAAATATCCATACTTGGTGAACACACTATTCAACCCCCCTTCTAGTGTGTTCTAAGGGACCTAACACCCCCCCACAAGCCACAATGGAGAATCTCGACTGCCACTAGAAAAAAGGAAGAAAGTTTTTCCACATAATATAATTGTATATATATTGAGATATATATATACACACACACACATACATACACACACACACACATATACAAACCCTAGACCCTACACCATCATATAGCAATAGCTGGCCATCCTTCCTACTGACTACCAAAAGAAATCGGCCAGCCTTAATTGTAGAAAGAAGAGGAGAAACTTTGGCTTCAAGAAAACTCAAAGTGAATACCGGTATAGTATAAACGATCGATGTAAGTATCATTCGTGTGCTTATTAAGAATTTATGAAATTCGTATCATTATTTTCGTATCAAATTATAGATAATTGTGAATGCATAGATTGATGGAAATACGTGGATTTATGGTAGTGTTTATATATATTTAATATGGATATATATATGCATGTATAAAGGTTGACTCTTATGGGAAATACGAATACTGCCGTTTCTGGTGAAATTGAAAGTGGTACTGTGAAGGTCACAAAGGAATGTAGTTGGTGTAGGATTTACTAATATATATAATATAAAGTGTATTAACGTATATATAATATATTTATATATAGGGTATTTATAAAAAATAAAGTTTGTGAAGAAATTTTGCATAAGTCGAGAACTATGACTACAAATTGGAGGGGATATTGAATCCGACCAGGTGCTGATGGGTATAGGGTAATTTTGTTAAATGTATGATTTTATACTAGTTAAATCGGCGTATCAGTATCGATTTTTGGTGGAATTTGATGGCAGTTTAAGTTGGGATTTTTTATGATTTGATAGCAGGGATAGGTTGGATATAATAAGAGAATAATTCTCGTGGTCGGTGCTTGAGCCACACGCGCCAGCGAGTGGAAGCGTGTGGGAGCACCGCCAGCGGTGCGGACGGGCGCGTGCATGCTTGTTTGACCATGATTTTTGCTGGTCAGTGGGGCCGTGATGTAGGCTGAGGGTGTTGGGGTGAGATGAAGTGAGTCGGGTAGAGGGTTGGGGAAAAAGTGGACCAAGGGAGGTACGTGTATGTATATACGTTTATATACGCATGTATAGATGTGTGCATATACATGTGTATACATACACGGCTGAGATAGAGTTGAATTTGGTATTTTAGAATTTTTGGCCTATTTGGAATATTTGTTTGGAATTATTTGGTATTTGAGGGTATTTTGGTAATTTTGGCAAATTTGACGTTTTGGTCCATTTTGTTAATTTGGACTAACTTTGATACTTGCAAAATGAATTTTCAAAAGTTCCATTGCATATTTTTGAAAATTCACCCCTACACTTGAAATATATTATTAATCCGTGTTGGTTCCAAACAAACGGAGCGTCCAAACGTAACTACCTAGTGTGTTCAGGGAGCACGGACATATTGGTCGCTATTAGGACGCCATAGATGTAACTACCTAGAATGTTCAGGGAATCTAAGGCATATTGACTATTGGGGGACCAATTCGTAAGTCTTGCGGTATAAGTCATTTGTAGAGAAAGTGATATAGCCATTGCATTGATTTTGACCGTTTTAGCCGGGTTTGGATATTTTGTTTATTTGGAAATTTGGATTTTGGACTAGTTAAGCCAGATTTGGATATTTGGATTTGGACCGAGTTGGATTCGGATTTGGATTTTGGACTTTGGACCGGCTAAATCGGATTTGGAAACTTTAGACTTTTGGACTTTGGATATTTTGGACGTTAGAAATTTTAGACCTTTGACTTTGGACATTTTGGCATATCATATTTGAAAAATTGTATCATCATTTTTGTTTTGGACTAACCCCTGATTGATATTGGCTATATGACTTTGTTGGGTCTATCTACCATCTTTTATTTTGATTGTTAGGGATAGATCAATAAATTTACTTGCGAATGAGAAGCATGCTATTATTTTATAATGTCACTTATTTTGTTACACTTGTTTCTCTGTATGATCCCATGGTAAGTACAGTGAGGCTACTTACTGGGCGATGTATGCCGCTCATGCTATACATTGTTGATTGTTTTGCAGAAATTCAGGGGTAAGATAAGTATGCATCAAGGATGATTAAGAGTGGAGATTTCGAGATTCGAGGGTATTCTGATGGGATTTTCGAGGACTTAGTTGAGATAGTTATTTTTGCTACTCGAGGTTTACGTATTTTGGAGGTTTAGTATTTATCTACGTTAACATTGATATCGATTTCAGATTTGCCTAGACATTGATATTAATGAGGTGATGATTATTTCGAAGTTTTAAAGTTTGACTTCCGCTGATGTGTATTTTTTTCCGTCTTTGATGTTTTGTATTTTTCTTAACGAAATACGGCGGATGAGTCATCTCTAGTATTAGGACTCAGGACGGGTCGGTAGAAGGTGTCTCAAGCGACCACCATAAGTTTATTTTCAATGTTGAATGTACTAGATTTGCTGAGCAACTGCGGATTTATGGAGTGACTGTGTACAAATTCAGACAGCTTTTGACTTGATTTGACGGGAGACACGGTCTACAACCAGAACAAATTTTTTATTAGACAGCGCAACATGTTTTAGTCCTATTTGTTCCATCAAAGTTGGATAATTTGAGCCTTATGGTCCGTTTTTGGGGTCTTTTTTGGCGAGATCAGAGGAGGCCTCATATGAGGCAAAATATGAGGTCTCCAATTACGCGACGCTATATGTACAAAAAGGCCTTTTTTTAAAAAAGAAAAAAACTAAACAGCGGACCTTTTTGTACATGTGGCGTCGCGTGATTGGAGACCTCATATTTTGCCTCATACGAGGCCTCCTCAAATCTCATCCGCTTTTTTGGAGCTTCTCCATTAGTTATTTTTAGAGAGTTTAGGTTATTTTTAGGTGTTTTCTTCTTCCTCAACTTCTTTTCATCCTCCATTGTTTTACCTGAAGATTTGAAGCTTGTTTTGGAGTTTTTAACATTGATTTTATAGAAGCTTCCTTCTTAATTGGCAAGTCTCTTGTGTTTTACCTTATGTTTATAATATCAGATTAAGTATTTGAGTTTTGTTATTTAGCTGAATTTTTTAGATTGAAATCAAAAGAGATATTGGATGATGTGTTTGCTGAGTAACATTTGACATATATTTGAAGAATCCGTTGGTTGTAGATATTTATGATATTGAATTGCTAGGTTTAAGAAATCTTGGCTTAATTGTTCATCATTGATGGCATGATTGAGTAGATTAGAACTTCTTTGGTTCTTAGTTTATGATGCAATATTTTGGGCGTTTACATTTTGATATAAGTTGGATTCTCTAGCTTTAACTTATTAGATTGACTATCTAAGAGGTTAACATTGAGTATTTCTAGGTCTAATGACTTATTAATTTAATGATCATAAGTGTGTAGGTAAGTTAATTTAAGTCAATATAGTTAGAACAAGTGTTTTGATTATTTACATTAGAAATTTTTTAATTATTTGATAAGTTTCAATTAATTGGCTAATTTATATTAATTCGATTGTTATTCTATTTGATTATGAGACCAATGATTTTAAAAACAGATAAGGATGGAAACTAGATGACAAAAGCTTGTTAATTGTCTTGTGCCAATTTTGTAAATACTCATTAATGAGTTGATAAAGAATTTTTCAAATCAAACCAATTAGTATAATTTAGTGTAGTAAGTTAAGAAACAAACATGAATCAGCATTTTTCGTGAAATCGACTCAGAATTGTCTTAGCTATCTTAGTTAAGGGAGAATCCGGATTATATTAATTTGTCGCTCCTTTATCGCAATTAACGAAAATGATTTAGACACAATCAGACATATCTAGAACTATAAACTACATCTCCAAACTTCTCTTGATGATCTATAACTTGATTTAGATTTCATGACTCAAATCTTACGATATCTTAGGAAAATTGTTCATGCAAGATACTGCATGATAGGAATATTTATTCTTATTTAACATGGCATAGTGAAGTTAATTATTTGTCTTGTTAAGATTTTATAACGTTTGATGACGACACGATAACACATAACTTGTGATGAAAGATACACGATATACAATGTATAACATGTGATGATAGACAACGGTTGGTTCAAGCAGAAAATGTGATGAAAGATAATCACAAAAAGCGTGTTGTCTGATGAAAGATATCGAACCAACGAAGTATGTTATGTGATGAAAGAACAGTGAAGGTAGCAAATCATGTTATTAGGATTAAATGATACAAACGAACTCATGACATGGTTTATGATTGAACTAATATATTATATAACATGATAGGGAAAGAATAAGTTTTTTCTTTGGATTTCATGATATGAACTACAAAATGGTTATGCATAATCTTCTTGGTACCTTACCCATGTCATCAAGAAGAAGATAAGAATTTTATTATTTATAGTGCGATAAAAAAATTTAACTTAGCACACAGTAGGTCATCCATTTATTTCTCATCAATTTTAGATGGATGAGCAGACTTAATAGGAAAGAGTGGTTATAGCTTTCTGAATTTATATTGAATAAGATTGAACGGTTGATGGACTTTGTTTTGTAATAATTATTTCATTGAGGTTTTACCTATGTTTTGTATAGAGATGAGAAAAAAAAACTGGGAACCATAAAACCGAACCGAAACTGAGTCGAAAATATGGGTTTTAAACCAAACTGGAACTGTATATCTTTAACGGTTTGGTTCCTAAACCGGATTTCTGGTTCACAATTTCGGTTCAGTTTCTGATATCTATAAACCGCTAGAACCGGAACCGAACCGTATAAATAATAATATTTTATATTTTTTATAAAAATAATAATTAATATTTTTTTAAAAACTATTTAAAAGTGTAAAACCTAAATAATAATTAAAAGTTTATAACCTAAATAATAATAAATATTTTTATATAAATAATAATTAATAGTTTTTTGAATAAATAATAATTAATAGTTTAAAACCCTACAGGAGTAAATAATAGTTAAAACTTTTTTATATAAATAATAACTAATAGTGTTTTTTATATAAATAATAATTAATAGTTTAAATAATAATCTACTTTTTGCTTTGGCGGTTCTGCGGTTCTGAACCGGAACCGAACCGTATTAAACGGTTCTACGGTTCTGTAGGTTCATGACTCCAGTTCCGTTCCAAAAATATTATACTAAACGGTTCTAGTTCTAACGGTTTTGGAACCGTCAGAACCGGAACCGGACTGTTGCTCACCCCTAGTCTTGTAGGTTGTAGACTAAGTTTGACATATTTTTATTTGAAAAGATTTTTTTATGAGGATGGTTTATGGCTTATGGGTTAGTTGCTGCATTTATGTAATTACATTGATACCTTTGTGACACTTCGAATGTTTGGCGTGGAGTTAAGGCGGATTATGTCTTTGTTTAGGACACAGGTCGTGACGTTTGGGAGCAAGTTCATTGCCATGGTAAATACAAACAAAAAACAATTTCCAAATAAAAGATAAAACATGTCAAATTTGGTATATTTCGTCACCACAAAAAACAGGAAAACAATGACAAATTTAATGATCCAAGCAGGCTCGTAATCAAAGATTTGGCACATGCGTATGTATGCATTATCATGAGAAAGATCCACCAGTTTTTTGATGTTCATAATCTTTATGAGCATACATACATACATACATACATACATACATACATACATACATATATATATATATATATATATATATATATATATATATATATATATATATATATATATTTGAATGACTAATTCAAAAGAATGACAAGATTTGAACATGGAAGTAGAATGGATTTGTTTTATACGAGAAGAATCAAAAGATTTGGGCACAAAAGACGAGTGCATTTGTTTTGGATGAGGTGCACAAGAAAGAAATCGTTGCACTTCCAATTTTAACACATTAAAAAAAAGAAAAAGAAACCAAGAAAGTCGTCAAATTATTCAAGCGGATTTGTGTCGTCATTTGTCGCTGTACTAAACTATTTTTTTCCATAAATAATTGGTGAGATGAATTTAATTATTTTCTTAAAGTCATGTGGTGCTTGAGAAACAAAGATGACCAACTCCATTTGTTTCTTTGGTCTCAACTTACAAATTCCAACAGGATGTGGAGCGTGGACTTCTTGCCACTGTTAAATGTCTTCCAACCGCTGACGTGTTTAATATATGTATAAAATGTGTGTGTATTTGTAGTTAATTCAAGTGTTTATATTAATTTATATATATTTGGTAAATCTTTAATTACATGCCTGATTGAATCTCTGTCATTGGCTTTTAATGCGTGGCGATGAAATATGCAAACCTTGACCTATTATTGTAAATCAAAGATCTGGCTCATGCTCATGTATTCATCATCATTAGAAATGTTCCACCTGTTTTTTAATCTATATGTTTTTACGTGAAAAAGTATATTTGAACAACTAAGTCAAAAGAGTAACATGATTTGAACATAGATGTAGAGTGGATTTGTTTTGTACCAGGTGCACAAGAAAGAAATTGTAATATCCGGAAGTAGATCGAGTTTATGATCTAAGAGACGAATATGTCGTTTCTGGGTGTTTTAGGTTCCACAGACGATGAGGAAGGAGACTAGCCTTATCATTGAAAGACTTGTAATAGGAAAATAAGAATTTGAGGTAACGAATGTTGATCTTTTTAAGTATTTTTGTTGTTTTTACTTTGGTGTTGAGATGAATGGAAGAGGATGATGGATTGGTTTGCATATGGTTTGTGTATCGGTTATCATGTGAATTGATGATTTTAGGATCATTGATGCTATTTGCGATGGTTGATGACGTTTTGGGATAGATTAGAGTCATTTGGTGTGTGTTTTAGGGGTGTAAAGTAGGGGTGGCGATCTCAGACACGACACAAAAACACGACTCAAACCTGACACGTTCTTCGCGGGTATGGGTATGGTCTTAGCGGATTTCGTGAACAAATCGGGTAAGACCTGAAAGTTACCCGCTAAGAGCGGATCGTGTCTATGTATATCCGCCCGATTTTTTAAAAATATATTTTAAATATAAATTATAAATTAATAAATTAAAAAAAATCCTAGTCTAAACCTAACTTAATCCCTCCTATTTCATTCCCTATTTCCTCCCTTGCTGCATACAATTGCCATGACTTTTGACGCTGCTACCCCCATAATCCATAACTCATCATCCTGTTGACTTTCTACTGTTATTTGGTGAGTACTCCCAGTCGTTTAAATAAATGAAACCTGAAAATACACCAAACCTGAAAATACTTGAAAAATACATGAAATGACCCATACACGACCTGAAATATTTATACTTGTCAAGTTCGTGGGTATACCCGATACACGACGTGAAACCTGACATGTACATGTTTGGGTATCTGCTTCCATACACGCGAAGCAAACGGATAAGGTATGAGTCTGATACTTTGATACCCAAAACTCGAAAAAAACAAAACACGAAACACGAAACACGAAATACGAGACACGACCTGTTTGACACCCTAATTTGAAGTGTGAAAAATAGCTGAAAACCCTGTTATGTGATTATAAGGATCTCTCCTTGAAGCTACGTGGAGTGCTTCCCAAAAAAATAGGGAAGGTACAAGCTCCAGTAGCACTCTCCAACTTCTGAATGGACAACTATTTCAATTTTACTCATATCTTAAGTTTTGCAGCTCGAACTGAGGTGATTCAAGATGAGTCGAACACCTCACTTTGTATTGTACAGCTTTTGTTTTTTAAGCTAAGTCAGAATTGGTCTTTCAGAAGGTAAAAATGACGTAGTAAAGTACTTAATTACCTCTAGACTTTCATGTAAAACAAAGTAATTTCATACAACACTATAAGATAACCAGCTTTAGGTATGTAGACACTTCTGACTAAATGAACTATCAGAAGATGCTACGTACGTGTTTCACTTTGTTAACTCAAGATTAGTAACATCTACACAGAAAGATAGAGTCACATAATGTAGCGCCCGAACTCTAGCATCGGGAACAGTACGCCCGCCGTATCTCACTAAGAAGAATACAAAG
>AP025069.1:20713076-20733701 GCA_036186865.1 Eustoma russellianum | reverse complement strand
CCCGCCGTATCTCACTAAGAAGAATACAAAGCGTCGAATCGATTTCCAACATATCCGAAAAGACGTAGAAATTTTTCGCGCGGAAACGAAATACCATTCATTAAATTCCATGAATAAAAGAAAATATCTCCATAAAACACTAAACCAGTACTAACAATAACATCAATGTGCCAACTGTCTAATCAGGATAGTGACTAATGAAATCCCAATAAACTAATAACAAATGTCGACAAGATCGTCCCGTGTCCTAAATGCGGCCATCACTCTGCCCACTCCACCGCGTCAGCCCCATCCTCAACAAAGACATAATCGAAGACCTCTTCCTGCTCACCTGGAGGGGGGGGGGGAGTAGGGGTGAGTGATAGGAAATCACTCAGTAGGCACCTGCCTCCAACTAGTATAAAACGCACATACCAGAATGATATGACACATAGCACATAAAACATGATAACACATAAGCATATAAAAGAACGCGGAAAAGTAATTCACTACAAATAAAGAATATGCAGCATTATGATGCATGTCCAGTTATGCATGTCACACGCAACAAAGTCATGTCACACAGAATGCCGATATCTCCACCGTGCAATGCATGAACCGGGTCCTAAATGAGTGGCTGTGGGTCGTACCCACCCACAGTCACCATACTGAGTGTGCGTGGCCCTGCCACCATACACCATACTGAGTGTGCATGGCCCCGCCACCGTACACCATACTGAGCGCCCGTGTCCCGTACGTCACGACCCACCATAAATGCAATGCACGTGCCATGAATGTAAATAACACAATCGTCTGAGGCCCCTGGCTCATCCTCACCATCCTCCGGCACTCAAATCTAGGTGTATTTATTATCCGAATAATGATTTATTGTCGTTCGAAGTCAAAGCTATTTTTCCATGGCTTGTATACATTTATTGTGCATTTTCTATATTTTTTCTCATTTTCCCTAATTTATTTCTATTTATTCCCTAATTATCCGAATTAAATAAATTATCACAATTACTGAAATTTAGTGAAAATAATTTAATTTTTACATTTTATAGTTTCTGGAATTTATTTATAATTTTTTGATATTTATTTATAATTTTTCCATAATTATTACTAATTTAAGTTAAATAAATACCATTTACCTAATTTCAGAAATTCCAGAAAATAATTAATCTTAACAAATTGGGCTGGCCCTGTTCCGCCAGCCCTGGCCCGCTTTTCCTCTTGTCCGGTCCGAAAGCGGACTGGCCTGCGCCAGCCCTTTTTTTTACACATTCGCATAAATGGGCCGGCTGATGTATGGCCCGGTCCGCTGGCCATCCGGCCTGGTCCGTTACCAGCCTTCCCCTTTTTTTATTATAACATTTAAATGGGCTGGCTCTGCTGCAGCCAGCCAGCGGCCCATTAAGGGGCTGGTCTGGTCTGCTGGCAGTTTGATTTATATATTTTTTTAATTTACAGACAAAACGCGTCCAGCAGCCTCCCAGCGTGCGTGTAGTCCACGCCCGGCCACTCTGGCGGCGCGTGAGGCGCTCTGGCCGCCTCCGGCGGCTGTTTTTCGACCCCGATCTATATTCCCACCTATTTCCAATCTATAGGAACATATACTAAGGCCAAAATAAAAATTAAAACTTATAATCATGACCAAAAGTGTGATAATTTTGATTATCAAATTTTTTCCTAAAATCAAATCCAAGCAACGCAAAACAAGTAGACGCATTCGGTAAACTCCAAAATAGCAAGACTTTCACAGATGCAACAACGTGATATAGATATCAACAATCAATCAACAAAAACACATAATCTACCATTGAAGCATGCTTGACTTATACCAATTTGGAGGGAGAAAAGGAACCTACCTGGATTGCAGACAATCTGCAAGGCACCACTAGAAGGGGGGGTTGAATAGTGGGTGCGGAAAATGTGGTTTTTTAAAATTTCTTTAAACTTGAACAATTCAAGTTCTGAAAACAGTTTCTGTTTTCAGGACCAGTTTTAAAACGTTTTTAAAACTAGGTTAGAGGTCTCCAAAAATTATGAAATTTTGAGAGAACTTAACCTCAGATGTTATGAGGGTCCCCTAAAAATTTCAAATCAAAATTCAACCTTTAACCCCTTCAAAAACCGTTGGCACTCAGATTGTGCAAATCTGCCAGAAACGGTAGATGGTTTTGAAAAATTAATTCCTATTTGTGTGAACGTCCAAATGATCTGACAATTTGACCAATAACTCTTCACACACTATATTTAAATGGGTTGAAACAGTTTTGGAAAATTATTTTGGAAAGTAGGTCAAATACAACCAAAGTCTCAACCTTTGCAAGTCTGAAAATCAGATTGCACTAGTCTCAGAACTTTTGATGTTTGACTGACCTATACTTGTCCAAAAGGGTTGAAACTTGTGCCAAATTAACCCTAGAACGTTTATGTATGTTTCTGGAAATTTTTATAATTTTTGAAAATCGTTTACTATTTTTACCAACGTAAACAAAACGGATAAACAGTGCAGAAACTGAAAAGTAAATGCTGAAAGTAAATTGCACCGAGATTTTTATACTGGTTCGGTTATAAACAACCTACTCCAGTCTTCAAGGAACACCTTCCTTGGTTCACACTAATCACACACACGCAGTACACCTTACCGCAGGGTTGATAGAGTTACACCTAACTCCAACCCTTTACAAACCTTGTATGACGAGTACAATTCACACGAACACCACCACCTCGCTAGAATGAAGATTGATCACACCTTGATCAATCTTTTACAAAGATGAATGAATGGTGGTTTATATGAAGCCTATTCAAGATTGAAAGAAGTAATATACAATAGGCTTTTTACAAGAGAAGGAAGAAAGAAGAAGTAGGAGAAAAGAAGCTTGGCAATTTGATCACTTTTGAAAGCAATTCTTCTTCTTGTTTTTGTTTGTTCTTCTTCTCCCTTTTTAATTGTGGCAGCCGTCCCCTATGGCCTTTTCCCCTCTTGAAAAATTTCCTTTTAAGTGCTTGAGAGAGTGTAAGACATCATGGTGACAATGCTTTGCTTACTTGGCATCATTCCATTGGACCATCATTTAGTTGTTGCTTACTTGGCACCTCTTTATTGGCTCATTGTTGTCATCATTTGATGACATGGAAAATCTGAAATAAACACTAAATATTTGCCAAAAAATCAATCATTAAATCATACCATAATTCTCAAATTTTGTCATAAAGTGCAAGACACACAATATCCTCTTTCCTACTCACAAAAATCGGCCAGCACCCTAATTTTCAATGCTGAAATTTTCAGCATTTACAACATGAGATAAATTCAGATTTTTTCCATTTTCCTTTGAATTTTTGTCATAAAAATAAATCAATTATATAAAGTAAGTCTTGCTACCAAATGAAGAATGAACTTGGACACAAAGAGGAGCAACATTCGGCCAGCACACCCCTCACACATGCTGAAAAATTTCAGCATGTGTGATATGTAAAATATCACACTTAATTACCTTACATAAAATTCAAATCATTTCCATAACTCCTTTAATTAATCCTTTAATGAAAAATTGACAAAATATCTTCCTTAATGGTGAAGAATTCGGCCAAGACAAGTGTGACATGCTGAAATTTTTAGCATGTGACATAAGAGAGGTATATGTTGAATACTTACCTTTTGTAGCTTCTCTCTTTGATTTCTCAACATTGTATGATTGATCCTTGACCAATCAACATGCCAACAAGACTCCACATGTGCTCCATCTCAGCTGTAGTGACGTTTAAATTGTGTATATACATGTGCTGAAATTTATTTTTGCTAACTTTGTAAAATAGTGCACATTTAATAATACACACATGTAATATTCCAATCAGCCCTTAATTTAATTTTTCTAGAACACTTTAAGATGTATATTATATGTAAAAAGTGTCTAGATACGTGTCACATCATGGTCAAGAAAAACGTTCCATGTTAAGTGCGTAGAAAACCGAATTTTCGATATTTATCGATTACCCGATTTTTCTCTAATTTAAATTCCAACTTTTGCACATGATATATATATTATGTTATACATAATATATATAATATATACTTTAAATTTCAGCTCTTGTCTGATTTAAAGTGGTACCATAAACATGTGACAAAATTAAAATTGGAATCTTCACATTTTGGCCTAAATGTGGGGTGATTTGTGTGTGCCAACATGGAAAGTATTTTTGCCTGATTTTTCAGTGATGTGCACGAAATTTACATCAATTTTTGATGTATATGGGCTGGCCATTTATTTATGGCAAGTACGTGACACGTTGGCGAAGTTTCGGTATTCGTCCGATACGACAAATTTCGGTTTAGAACCTTTTATCGTGTCGTATTTAATTTGTCATCACCATATCTTATATCATATGATATAAGACCTGAATATACTCATAAATATGAGTTAAGTATAGTGGTGTGACGTTAACGTACGTACGTAAGATATATAACGTGTCGGTAGTACGTTGGAATACATGTGTATGTGCCTTTTATAAAAAATCTGAAAATATAGTATATATATGTATAAAAACGTGTGGAATTAAATGTGGGGAGGAGGAGAAGACTTTCCTTCCATAGCCATGTTGCCTTTGTGCCTTTTCCAAATGCATCTTCCTTTAATGAACTACTTAGTTTATTAAACTAAGTACTTCACTTAATGAACTACTTTAGTTCATTAATTGTGGCACCTGAAAATAGTATAAACTCAACAAATGTTCGCCATATGATGTAAGCTTTAATGCTTCATGGCTCGTTAGTACGGCAACATAATATATAAGCTAAATAAGGCAAGTAATGTCAAGTTATCATGCACACATGTCTATATATCATGCACGTTTTATCTTATGCTCGTTTTTGTGCACATTTAAATCATGCATTTGAAAATCACTCAAACCCCTTTTTCTCTACAGAAATTACGCGAGTAGAATAAACCTTGTTGGCTTCTCCTCCCTTTTCCCTCTCCTTCTCTCTTTCCTCTTCTCTCTTCTCAGTTTGCTCTCTTCTCAGTTTTGCACCCTTTCTCTATATTATTTCTTCACTGTAATTTACTCCTTTTTCCTTTTTGTTAACCATTCCCCCGCTGCCCCTTTTTTTATTAACGTTCCAGGCGACATTTGTGGGGGGAAACGGTTATTCCCCCCACGTAATCCATGTTTACCTTTTTTTTATTCATTTAATATTCAATTTCCCAATCCTTCATTAAGCATTATTTTATTATTATTATTATTATTTTTTCATTATTATTTATTTTTTTAATATCCTACGGGACTCTTTATATATATATATATATATATATATATATATATATATATATATATATATTATTTACCTCTTACATTTTCTTTTATTATATACTTATGTAACATCCTTATATCATTTCACAATTTCTTGAACACAATCGACACGCTACATTTAATTTAATTCCGGATAGTTGTTACATCCCACGGCTACTTAATTCCTAAATTAGCACATCACGACTAATTCGAAAATTTCCGGGTGTAACATCCTACCCATCTTATAAAAAGTTTCGTCCTCGAAACTTGACGTAACTTAATTGTAGAGGCCGCGAAGAGTCGATGTATTTTAATTGAAGAGTTCAGGGTAGCGTTCGCGCATCTGCTCCTCCAGCTCTCAAGTTGCTTCGTTCTCTCTGTGATTGCTCCATTGAACCTTGACGTATGGAATGATTCTTCTCCTGAGCACCTGGTCCTTGCGGTCAATAATCCGAACAGGAGTCTCTTCATATGATGTGTCCGGTCTGATTCTCAAAGGCGGTGTGTCCAGTGCATGACTCGGATCCGGGGCGTACCTCCTTAACTGAGAAACATGGAATACGTCATGCACTTGTGCTAGCGCTGGAGGCAACGCCAAACGGTAAGCTAATGAACCAATCCTTTTGAGCACCTTATAGGGGCCAATGTACCGAGGTCTCAGCTTACCCTTTAGACCAAAGCGTGCAACACCCTTCATAGGCGATACTTTTAGATATACTTTTTCTCCAACATTAAACTCCAAAGGACGCCTCTTCGAGTCAGCCCAGCTCTTACTTCTATCTTGAGCAAACTTAAGCCTTTCCCGAATCAACCTAATCTTCTCCTTGGTTTGCTCAACAAGCTCAGGACCAGTAATAACACGCTCTCCAACTTCATCCCAAAGAATAGGGATCTGCACTTACGCCCATAAAGCGCCTCAAATGGTGCCATGCCAATGGCGCTGTGATGACTGTTGTTGTAGGAGAACTCAATCAACTTGATCATACTGTCCCAGTTCCCCTTGAAATCGATGGCGCAAGCTCTCAACATATCCTCCAACGTCTGTATGGTTCTCTCTGGCTGCCCATATGTTTGTGGGTGAAACGCAGTACTCAATCGTAACTCGGTCCCCATTCTCCTCTGACATGCTGACCAAAACCTGGATGTGAATTTCGAGTCACGATCTGAGACAATACTGCCTGGGATGCCATGTAAACTGATGATGTTGTCGACATAGAGTGTAACCAACCTCTCCAGCGTCACATCATTTGGCACTGGTAGGAAAGGAGCGGACTTAGTCAAAAGGTCTACAATCACCCAGATCATGTCATTACCATTCCTTGTCCTCGGAAGACCTATCACGAAATCCATAGTTACATGCTCCCATTTCCATTCAGGGATCTCTAACGGCATCAACAAACCCCCTGGTCTCTGGTGTTCTGCCTTGACCTGCTGACATACTAGACACCTCTCAACAAACTCAGCTATATGTGTCTTCATACTGCTCCACCAATAATGCTTCTTTAGGTCATTACACATCTTTGTAGTACCCGGGTGAATAGACATCTTCGAGTTGTGTGCCTCTTTCAGTACTGCTCTTCTGAGATCCTCATCCTCCGGAACACATAGCCTCCCTTGAAACCACATACTGCCGTCGTCATGGATCTGAAAACCATCAACTTGACTAGTCATCATCCTCTCTCGAATCTCACTAAGTGCTACATCTCCCTTCTGCGCCTCTTTGATCTGCTCGATCAAAGATGGAGTGATAATCAACGCCGCTAGAACATTAGCTGTGGAGTCCACAATGTCAAGGTCTAACTCTGCCATATCCCTTTCCAACGGCGTCTGTCTGGCATGGTTAGACTTCCTACTCAGGGCATCCGTAACTCGGTTTGCCTTCCCCGGATGGTAGCTAATAGTCAAATCGTAGTCCTTCAACAACTCAAGCCATCTCCTCTGACGCATGTTTAGCTCTTTTTGTGTGAATAAGTACTTCAAACTCTTATTGTTACAGCCCAGAAAATTCGTTATGTAGTATCAACCTCCAATACCGTAAACATAATCTCATAGGTGTACGATTCATTAGCAAATATATCATAAATGTTTGAATCCACACAATAAAAGCTCAAATTAACTTAGTTAGTAACAACTTAAACTATTAGTATAAATTAAATCAAAAAGAAATACATGACACAACAATATTATACTACCTTAAATAAAAGAAAATAAAATACATACATGAAAGAAAAAGAAAAGGAAAATGAAAAAGAAGGTGAAGACAACTTGTCTCACACTTTAAACATTTAGCATAAAAAAATTAGCATGCTTAGGAATCTTGTCATAAAACCCATTCATTACACCCATACTTGTCTAAAGGTTGTCTCCCACCCCATCCCTTCCCATGCTTGACCGCCCCCCCACATCTAGAAAGAAGGAATTTTTATTTCTTCTTCAACTCCTCAAATAATACATCTCCAAATTAACTAATTTCATTCTATCTTCAAGAAAAACTCAAGAACACTCCAACACCCTCTCCCCTCCCTCTTGGCCGAAACTTCACCTTCCATAAGGAGAAGATTTTCTTCTCCTTTATTCACACCAACATCACTCAAATCAAGTATCATAAACACTCCATCAACTAAGAAGGATTCAAGAAGGTTGTAGCATCTAGAATTAAAGGAAATCAAGGTAAGAACTTTATAAAGTTTAAGTTTGATTCTTCTATATAATTAGTTTCATAAGTTGCTCACTAACCCTCCTTTTAAACCCTAAAACCGTGCATACTAGGAAGGAAGGAAGAAGAAGTCTCTTCCAAACCAAGTGAAGGAACCATCTTCTAAGTGTAAGAAAGGTGAACCAAGGCAAGTACTCTTCCTAGATCCTTCATGGATTTAAGATTCAATACTTATGTTTATATCAAAAATGGGATCATCATGTAGTATGTTCAAATTTTGTTTTAAGAATAAGCAAGATCTATGCTTGTAGTGTTAGAAATATACAAATATATAACTATAAAAGGCTATATGTATATAAATGAAACATATATATATATACGGTTGTTGTATATATATATACATATAGAAGATATATATACGGCATCACACATATATACATACATATAGATATAAACTTTGAACAAATGATATAAAATGAAGAACATTAAGAAAGATGTACAAAGAATTCAATTCTTATTGTTTTGATTATGTTTTCTTGTATGATGATCATCATGTTTATATTTTTATATGTTTTGTGTTTATATGTTTCAAGATCATGTCTTTAACATGTTTATGTATGCATCATAAGCATGACTTATATACATGGTCTAAATGGTTGTTTGATGATCATCATCTTCACATATACATCACATATACACGGCTAAGTGGCCTATTTTAGTACTTCATTTGAGTTTCATCATAACCATTTCTAGATGTGTATTAGATGATGAATATGGCTCAAGAAGTACACTCTTTATGTCAATTATCATGTTTATGATTATGTATTTTTCCTAGTGTTGTAATGTTAAGATTTAGTAAAAGAAAGGAAAGAAATATGTATATGTTACCTATGAGAACTTACAACTTACAACATATGCATAAAAGGAAGAAAAATGAGATATAAATATGTATAATACATGGCCTAACTTTCGGCCTTATAGAGTAGTTTGTAAAATGAGATGTGACATGTTAAATAAGTATATATGGATATAATTATACATATATGTATACATGGCTTAAGGTAATCAAAGTATAAAATATCTTATATAGTATATATACACACACATATAAGTGTATTACCATGAAATATATACATATATATATTATATATGTATTCGGCCTAAGGCCACTTAAGAAACCAAAAATGTTTCTTGAAGCTAAATGCTATGGATACTATTATGTAAATTATGTGATAATGAATAAAGTATGGTATAAGTGTAGGTTGTTGTATTTGAAGAATTAAAGGATCTAAGAATTTAAAAGTCAATTTCCTTAAGTGTTGGAATATGAGTTGTAATTGGGAGAATACAAATTAAGAAAGTGGTGTTGAATGAAAAATGAAGAAAAGTGGGCTGTTTTAGCTTCATGGCCGAATGGCCTTTTGTTGGTCAAAGTGGAATCCCTTTAAGTTATGATATGTAGGATGAAAATAAGTAAATGATGTTATAAGATGTAGTTTACCATAACATCTCATACGAACAAGTCTCATGTTGCACGAAGATAAAGTTTGAAAGTTGTTTTACGCATATCATGTTTTAAAAGTTCATATGCATGTGAATAATAAACGCGAGACGATCGATTTCATTGACACACGATATGTTATGTTATGTTCATGATTATGACTATGTTATGTTCGCTGGCGTGACATCGGTATCGGGGTGATAGATGTCAGGGGCATATGATTACGTATATGGCCGAGTGTAACACCGGGTCTGGGACACGGGATCTCTGTCATAGTGCGTCACCGTTAGTACATGTACATATGTTTATGATGTTTTATGTCGTATATGTACTACATGGGAAATCGATCGGTATGTCGTGTGTTATTATTCTTATGAAAAGTGCTATAGCCAATGATGAAAATGTTATGTCTTCATGTTATGAAAATGTCATGTTATGCAAGTTATGAATACGTCATTTTACGCAAGTTATGAAAATCTTATCAATTTATGAAATGTCATGTTTATGAAAAGCCATGTTTACGAAAAGCCATTTTATGAAAAGTCACGTTTTATGCATCATGTCATGATCATGCCCTTAGGTGGTGATTAATATATTTATACAATCATGATACCTTAAGATGACTAAGGAAAATTATGTACGTAGAGGTGATGGTTATAAGTTATGACCTTAGTATAAGATGGTTTAGTGTTCAAGCATGGAAGGTAGGCTAAGGATATGCTGAGGAAGAATGATATGATCTATAAGGTATGATGCAAAATCTTATGTTCTGTTTTACCCTTATATATAATACTGTCAATTGTAAACGAAGATGTAATTATATATATTGTTACTTTATTACTACTTGTTTCCCCATGTATGATCCACATGAAGTATCTATAAAGAATACTTGCTGAGCGATTAAAAGATGGTGGTTATCGCTCATACTTGCCTCTTAACATTTCAGAGAACAGGGACCCGGATGCCGTGTTCATTGAGGAGGAACCTCAGATAGAGTACCCGTGAGTAAAGATTTAGGCTGAAGCTATGTACCTGTGGTGTGAGCTTTATTTATTGTGATGTAATAAAATTATCGTGAGAAGTTGTATTTGTGGATGTGTGGATTTGAACGGTTTGTAATAATAATATGCGTGTCGTGAGTTTATTTTAAGATGCTTCCGCTATATCGATTATAATTCATGTCGACATGCACATGTATAGTATCGACGCCTTATACTCTATGGAGTAGAGTATGGCGGGTGCACTGAGCCGGAACTCTGGTTTCGGGCGGGGCGCTACAGTTGGTATGAGAGCCAAGACTCTAGATCCACGGCGGGAATAGTAAAGTAAGCACTTAGAAGTTAAGTGATGATCCTAGAACTTAAGTTATGATCTTAGACCAAGAGTGATATCCTAGATTAGAATCCTTAGAATATTTAAGGATAGCTAAATAACATTTAAAAGTTTTGTTGAATTATTAAGTCCCCGATAAAAAAAAATTAAATTCTGAACTAGTCAGGAAGACAAATTGATCTCTTTTGTAAATGATTACTAATGATACTATCTTCAATAGGATGTCTCCACGACCTAGAGGTAGACCGCGCGCTGACAGACCTGCACAGTTACCCCCTCCTCCACCACCACAGATACCCTTGCAGACAAGACCGGTTCCACCTTACACTGAGCATGTGCCTCCACCCCCACAGCAGCAGGGTCAGGGAGATTTTCAGCAGGCTGTTCTGCAAGCTTTGGTACAGATAGGACAGACGGTAGGTAACAACGGCCACCAGAATTATGCGCCACCTCCACCGCCACCGCCACCACCTCCACCACAGCATGGTACTCGTTTCTTTTACGGAGAAATGAAGAAGGCCCGCATTCCTAACTTTGAAGGTGGATCTGACCCTGACATAGCCAAGAAATGGCTAAAAGAAGTACAGAACAATTTTGAACTGATTCAAATACCGGAAGAGATAAAAGCTCAGGTTATCAAACCTTTTCTGACGGGTGAGGCCGATGAATGGTGGACCACTAATTTACAGCATTTGCCAGCTCCAGTTACTTGGGAGCGATTTCTGGGAGAGTTCCGCAAATTCTATATTCCACCATCAGTTACCTTACAGAAGATAGGGATGTTTGAGTCTTTAGTCCAGACGTCTGGTATGACAGTGGCAGACTATGCTAACCGATTTACTGCATTGGGAAGATATGTTCCAGCGGTTATGGGGGATGAACAACTGAAGATGATCAAGTTTGAGAGAGGACTGAACCCACGCATTCGCACATGGATTGTGAATGCCAACCCAAGAGATTTTGGTGAATTACTGGATGCTTGCTATCGGGTAGAGAGGGACATCATTAGGCGTGACGCTGATACCCGGGCAAGAGGCCCGAAGAGTTTGGAGATGGTCAGTTTGGTAAAGGGACTAAGATTATCAGAGGAGATGATGGACGTACACGTCAGCAGAATTATCAGCAGCAATCTCAGTCGCAACGTCCACCACAGGCAAATCCGATTCCGAGATGCCCTAAGTGCCAGAAACCGCATACAGGAACATGTTTGCTGAAGATTGGAGCTTGCTTTAACTGTGGCAAGGTTGGCCACATGATCAAAGACTGTCCTGAGCCCAGGAAGGGACCCCAGAGGGCCGCACCTCAGCAGAGAGATGGCCCAAGAGCCAATGCCAGAGTCCATGTGATGACAGATGAGGAGGTTCTGGAAGCCCCAGACGTGGTGACAGGTATAATTCATTTTGAAAAGTTTATAATATTATCTGCTTGTTTCGGGACTGCATATTTGAATTATGAATTGTCTCAGGTGTTATATTAACAAACAACATACCTGCCAACGTATTATTTGATAGTGGTGCAAGCCATTCCTTTGTATTGAAAAGGTTTGCTAAGAACCTTGATAGTTGTCCGACTAGACTGGATACGCCTTATCGCGTTCAGGCAGCTGGTGATCAAGTAATCATTTCACATCATATATATAAGAATTGCGAGATAGAAATGGGAGGACAGAAGTTCGAAGTTACCCTAATTCCTATACAGATTGGGGATTTCGACCTTATTCTAGGCATGGATTGGTTGTTCAAACACCATGCCTACATTGATTGTCGTGGTAAGCGTGTTATGATTAAGGATCCAATGCGAGAAGAAGTGATTTATCAAGGGAACTCCAAGATGAAAAAGATACCACAGAATATTTATCTAACAGCAGCAAAAGCCTTTCGATCACTGAAAAAGGGTAGCGAAGGATTCCTTGTGTATGCTCTTGGCAAGGATTCCGAGACCCCATCAATTGACAGTATTCCAGTAGTCAAGGAGTTCACAGATGTATTTCCAGATGATCTACCAGGTTTACCTCCGGACAGGGAGATTGAATTTGAGATTAATGTCGTTCCAGGAGCTGAACCAATCTCAAAGACACCGTATAGAATGGCCCCAGCCGAATTAAAGGAATTGAAATCACAGTTGCAAGAATTGATAGATAAGAAGTTTATATGGCCAAGTGTATCACCATGGGGAGCTCCAGTGTTGTTCGTTAAGAAGAAAGATGGCAGCATGCGACTCTGCATCGATTACCGAGAGCTGAATAAGATCACTATCAAGAATAGATATCCACTGCCTCGAATTGACGATTTGTTCGATCAATTAAGGGTAAGTAATTTAAATAATTACATAACAAATATATAACTATTATAAATATCAATATAATTTCTTCGTACAGGGAGCTAAAGTGTTCAGCAAGATTGACCTTCGCTCTGGTTACCATCAATTAAAGATCAAGTCGGAAGATATCGCTAAGACTGCTTTTCGTACAAGATATGGACATTATGAGTTCTTAGTGATGCCATTTGGATTGACCAACGCGCCCGCAGCATTCATAGATTTGATGTACACAGTATTTCGGGATCAGTTGGATAAGTTCGTGGTAGTATTTATTGATGATATTCTAATATACTCACCGGATGAAGAGACCCATGCAGAACATCTAAGAATAACCCTGAATGTATTAAAAAAGAAGCAGTTATATGCTAAACTCAGCAAGTGCGAATTTTGGCTCCATAGTGTTGCATTTTTGGGTCATGTTGTGTCTAAGGATGGTATCTCAGTAGACCCCAAAAAGATTGAGGCTATTACGGAATGGCCGAGGCCGACAAATGTGACTGAGGTCAGGAGTTTCTTAGGACTTGCAGGTTATTATCGGAAGTTTGTTGAGGGATTCTCACGGATTGCAGTTCCATTAACTCGATTGACGCAGAAAAAGACGCGATATGATTGGACTTCTGATTGCGAACAGAGCTTCACCGAACTTAAGAAGAAATTGACATCGGCACCGGTATTAGCACAACCAATCTCAGGAGAGGGATTCGTGGTATATAGCGACGCATCGAAGAATGGACTAGGTTGTGTATTAATGCAGAAAGAACGAGTAATCGCATATGCGTCAAGACAGTTGAAACCCTATGAACAGAATTATCCTACTCATGATCTAGAATTAGCGGCAGTTGTATTTGCGCTTACGATATGGAGACATTATTTATATGGAGAGAGATGCGAAATCTACACAGATCACAAGAGCTTGAAATATCTTTTCACCCAAAAAGAACTAAACATGAGACAGCGAAGATGGTTGGAGTTGATGAAAGACTATGATCTCGCTATCCATTATCATCCGGGTAAGGCGAATAAAGTGGCAGATGCATTGAGTAGGAAGTCAAGTCATGCTAGGCAGACGCCTCTAGAGAGAGAGATAGCCGAATTTGGATTGGATGTGGTTGACTCAACTGTAAATATTCTGGCTAAATTAATGATCGCTCCCACTTTAATTGATAGGATTAAAGAGGCGCAAAAGAATGATTCTGAGTTAATGATCCTTGTCAAGCAGTTTGAAGAACGACCGGTGAAGGATTTTCAGTTGCATAATGATGGCAGTCTTTGGTTCAAAGAGAGATTGTGTGTGCCAAACATTGATGGAATTAAAAGAGAGATCATGACGAAAGCTCACAACTCACGGTTATCTATACATCCGGGAGCAACAAAGATGTACCAAGATCTTAAAAGAAATTATTGGTGGAACGGCATGAAGCGTCACATTGCGGAGTTTGTGGAGAGATGTCATACTTGTCAACAAGTTAAAGCAGAACATCAGAGGCCGGCAGGATTATTACAACCATTAGAGATTCCGGAGTGGAAATGGGAGCATATTACGATGGATTTCGTTACCGGACTTCCTAAGACTCGCAATGGTAATGATGCGATTTGGGTAATCGTGGATCGTCTCACTAAATCGGCACATTTCTTATCCATGTCAATCCAGACATCCATAGAAAAGCTGGTGAGTATGTATATGAATGAGATAGTTAGCCTACATGGAACACCTGTCAGTATTGTGTGCGATAGAGATCCACGTTTTACTTCGCGATTCTGGAGATCTTACCAAAATGCCATGGGTACCGAACTTCGAATGAGTACAGCATTTCATCCGCAGATCGATGGACAGTCAGAACGTACCATACAAACATTGGAAGATATGCTATGCGCTTGCACTTTGGATTTCAAGGTTAGCTGGGACAAATCAGTGAAGTTAATTGAGTTCTCTTACAATAACAGCTATCACAGTTCTATTGGTATGGCACCCTTTGAAGCATTGTACGGAAGGAAGTGTCGATCTCCATTATATTGGGATGAAGTTGGCGAGAGAACTATTATGGGTCCAGAACTGGTGGAGCGGACTCTGGAAAAGATCAAGGTGATACGTGATAGATGGAAAGCTGCTCAAGACCGTAGCAAAAGCTGGGCGGATACAAAAAGACGACCTATTGAGTTTGAAGTAGGCGAGAAAGTATATTTGCGGGTTTCACCGACCAAGGGCGTGATTAGATTTGGGATTAAAGGAAAACCGAGCCCTAGATTTATTGGTTCTTATGAGATACTAGAGAAAATTGGAGCAGTTGCATATCGGTTGGCTCTACCTCCTACATTATCCCAGGTACATAATGTGTTTCACGTATCTCAGTTGCGGCGATATGTACACGATTCGGATCATATACTGGCACAGCAACCCGTAACTATTAAGGATGACGTCACGTATGAAGAAGTTCCTACACGGATCGTGGACCGTAAAGAACAAGTGCTGAGGAAACGGACAATTCCCTTCGTGAAAGTACAATGGAGTAATCATACAGAAAGAGAAGCGACTTGGGAGCCGGAACAGCAAATGCAGAAACAATATCCACAACTCTTTGTATGAGGTACGTAAGTTTCGAGGACGAAACTTTCTATAAGGGGGGAGAATGTTACAGCCCGGAAAATTCGTTATGTAGTATCAACCTCCAATACCGTAAACATAATCTCATAGGTGTACGATTCATTAGCAAACATATCATAAATGTTTGAATCCACACAATAAAAGCTCAAATTAACTTAGTTAGTAACAACTTAAACTATTAGTATAAATTAAATCAAAAAGAAATACATGACACAACAATATTATACTACCTTAAATAAAAGAAAATAAAATACATACATGAAAGAAAAAGAAAAGGAAAATGAAAAAGAAGGTGAAGACAACTTGTCTCACACTTTAAACATTTAGCATAAAAAAATTAGCATGCTTAGGAATCTTGTCATAAAACCCATTCATTATACCCATACTTGTCTAAAGGTTGTCTCCCACCCCATCCCTTCCCATGCTTGACCGCCCCCCACATATAGAAAGAAGGAATTTTTATTTCTTCTTCAACTCCTCAAATAATACATCTCCAAATTAACTAATTTCATTCTATCTCCAAGAAAAACTCAAGAACACTCCAACACCCTCTCCCCTCCCTCTTGGCCGAAACTTCACCTTCCATAAGGAGAAGATTTTCTTCTCCTTTCTTCACACCAACATCACTCAAATCAAGTATCATAAACACTCCATCAACTAAGAAGGATTCAAGAAGGTTGTAGCATCTAGAATTAAAGGAAATCAAGGTAAGAACTTTATAAAGTTTAAGTTTGATTCTTCTATATAATTAGTTTCATAAGTTGCTCACTAACCCTCCTTTTAAACCCTAAAACCGTGCATACTAGGAAGGAAGGAAGAAGAAGTCTCTTCCAAACCAAGTGAAGGAACCATCTTCTAAGTGTAAGAAAGGTGAACCAAGGCAAGTACTCTTCCTAGATCCTTCATGGATTTAAGATTCAATACTTATGTTTATATCAAAAATGGGATCATCATGTAGTATGTTCAAATTTTGTTTTAAGAATAAGCAAGATCTATGCTTGTAGTGTTAGAAATATACAAATATATAACTATAAAAGGCTATATGTATATAAATGAAACATATATATATATATACGGTTGTTGTATATATATATACATATAGAAGATATATATACGGCATCACACATATATACATACATATAGATATAAACTTTGAACAAATGATATAAAATGAAGAACATTAAGAAAGATGTACAAAGAATTCAATTCTTATTGTTTTGATTATGTTTTCTTGTATGATGATCATCATGTTTATATTTTTATATGTTTTGTGTTTATATGTTTCAAGATCATGTCTTTAACATGTTTATGTATGCATCATAAGCATGACTTATATACATGGTCTAAATGGTTGTTTGATGATCATCATCTTCACATATACATCACATATACACGGCTAAGTGGCCTATTTTAGTACTTCATTTGAGTTTCATCATAACCATTTCTAGATGTGTATTAGATGATGAATATGGCTCAAGAAGTACACTCTTTATGTCAATTATCATGTTTATGATTATGTATTTTTCCTAGTGTTGTAATGTTAAGATTTAGTAAAAGAAAGGAAAGAAATATGTATATGTTACCTATGAGAACTTACAACTTACAACATATGCATAAAAGGAAGAAAAATGAGATATAAATATGTATAATACATGGCCTAACTTTCGGCCTTATAGAGTAGTTTGTAAAATGAGATGTGACATGTTAAATAAGTATATATGGATATAATTATACATATATGTATACATGGCTTAAGGTAATCAAAGTATAAAATATCTTATATAGTATATATACACACACATATAAGTGTATTACCATGAAATATATACATATATATATTATATATGTATTCGGCCTAAGGCCACTTAAGAAACCAAAAATGTTTCTTGAAGCTAAATGCTATGGATACTATTATGTAAATTATGTGATAATGAATAAAGTATGGTATAAGTGTAGGTTGTTGTATGTGAAGAATTAAAGGATCTAAGAATTTAAAAGTCAATTTCCTTAAGTGTTGGAATATGAGTTGTAATTGGGAGAATACAAATTAAGAAAGTGGTGTTGAATGAAAAATGAAGAAAAGTGGGCTGTTTTAGCCTCATGGCCGAATGGCCTTTTGTTGGTCAAAGTGGAATCCCTTTAAGTTATGATATGTAGGATGAAAATAAGTAAATGATGTTATAAGATGTAGTTTACCATAACATCTCATACGAACAAGTCTCATGTTGCACGAAGATAAAGTTTGAAAGTTGTTTTACGCATATCATGTTTTAAAAGTTCATATGCATGTGAATAATAAACGCGAGACGATCGATTTCATTGACACACGATATGTTATGTTATGTTCATGATTATGACTATGTTATGTTCGCTGGCGTGACATCGGTATCGGGGTGATAGATGTCAGGGGCATATGATTACGTATATGGCCGAGTGTAACACCGGGTCTGGGACACGGGATCTCCGTCATAGCGCGTCACCGTTAGTACATGTACATATGTTTATGATGTTTTATGTCGTATATGTACTACATGGGAAATCGATCGGTATGTCGTGTGTTATTATTCTTATGATAAGTGCTATAGCCAATGATGAAAATGTTATGTCTTCATGTTATGAAAATGTCATGTTATGCAAGTTATGAATACGTCATTTTACGCAAGTTATGAAAATCTTATCAATTTATGAAATGTCATGTTTATGAAAAGCCATGTTTACGAAAAGCCATTTTATGAAAAGTCACGTTTTATGCATCATGTCATGATCATGCCCTTAGGTGGTGATTAATATATTTATACAATCATGATGCCTTAGGATGACTAAGGAAAATTATGTACGTAGAGGTGATGGTTATAAGTTATGACCTTAGTATAAGATGGTTTAGTGTTCAAGCATGGAAGGTAGGCTAAGGATATGCTGAGGAAGAATGATATGATCTATAAGGTATGATGCAAAATCTTATGTTCTGTTTTACCCTTATATATAATACTGTCAATTGTAAACGAAGATGTAATTATATATATTGTTACTTTATTACTACTTGTTTCCCCATGTATGATCCACATGAAGTATCTATAAAGAATACTTGCTGAGCGATTAAAAGATGGTGGTTATCGCTCATACTTGCCTCTTAACATTTCAGAGAACAGGGACCCGGATGCCGTGTTCATTGAGGAGGAACCTCAGATAGAGTACCCGTGAGTAAAGATTTAGGCTGAAGCTATGTACCTGTGGTGTGAGCTTTATTTATTGTGATGTAATAAAATTATCGTGAGAAGTTGTATTTGTGGATGTGTGGATTTGAACGGTTTGTAATAATAATATGCGTGTCGTGAGTTTATTTTAAGATGCTTCCGCTATATCGATTATAATTCATGTCGACATGCACATGTATAGTATCGACGCCTTATACTCTATGGAGTAGAGTATGGTGGGTGCACTGAGCCGGAACTCTGGTTTCGGGCAGGGCGCTACACTTATGATCAGTAAAAACTTCACACTTCACCCCATACAGATAGTGGTGCCAAATCTTTAGCGCGAGTACCACCGCTGCCAACTCCAGATCATGCGTCGGGTAGTTCTGCTCTTAAGGCTTCAGTTGGCGGGAAGCATAGGCAATAACTCTGCCGTTTTGCATTAGGACACATCCTGCAAGGAAACAGTTAGGCCACAGTCGTGATGCATATAAAATCAACTTTGACGTTATATACATTACCTAGCCCGCTCTTCGATGCATCACTATATATGACAAACCGTTCAGAGCCTGAGGGTTGAGCAAGTATGGAGGCCGTCGTCAGTCGTCTCTTAAGTTCTGCAAAGCTCTGCTCGCATTCAGCGGTCCATACAAACTTTGACCTTTTCTGTGTCAATCTGCTCAAGGGCACCGCTATCGATAAGAATCCCTCAACGAACTTCCGATAGTAACCAGCCAAACCTAGAAAGCTCCTCACTTCAGTCACATTAGTCGTTCTAGGCCATTCAGTAATGGACTCAATCTTCTTGTGATCTACAGAAATTCCCTCTTCCGAAACCACATGTCCCAAGAAAGCAACGCTCTTCAGCCAAAATTTGCACTTACTAAACTTAGCATACAGCTTCTTCAGCCTGAGAACCTCCAGAACCTCCTTCAAATGCTTTTCGTGCGACTCCTCGTCCGAAGAATAGATTAGAATATCATCAATAAAGACCACCACGAACTTATCAAGTTGGTCCCTGAACACCGTATTCATCAAATCCATGAAGGCTGCGAGAGCATTAGTCAGTCCAAACGACATTACCAAAAACTCGTAATGCCCATATCTGGTGCGAAAGGCAGTCTTTGCCACATCTTCAGCTTTAATCCTCAGCTGATGATATCCGGATTGGAGATCGATCTTAGAGAATACCTTAGCACCCTGAAAAATGCCAAAACTGAGGGATCATTTGGAAAATTCTATAATATCAATTACGAGTTACAATGATTAAAGGATACCTTTAGTTGATCAAAGAGGTCCTGGATCCGAGGTAGAGGATACTTGTTCTTGATAGTGATCTTATTAATCTCCCGATAATCAATACAAAGCCTCATACTGCCGTCCTTCTTCTTTACGAACAAGACTGGAGCTCCCCTGGGTGAGACGCTAGGTCGAATGAACTTCTGGTCCAGTAACTCCTGCAATTGTTCTTTCAACTCCTTCAATTCAGCCGGAGCCATCCTGTATAGTGCCTTCGATATCGGCTCAGCACCGTGCATTAAATTAATCTCAAATTCCACCTCCCGGCTGGGCGGTAGTCCTGGAAACTCATTGGAAAATACATCTTTGTACTCATTCACCATTGGTATCGAATCTATCAAGGGTACCTCTTTTTCTGCCCAATAGCATATACAAGAAAACCTGGATTACCTTTTCTCAATGCCCTGTGCGCCTGTGCTACACTCATGTAGATCTTCTTAAGCGCCTT